>VZTZ01022835.1:172200-386467 GCA_013400955.1 Drymodes brunneopygia | reverse complement strand
TTGCCCTAAACTAGGACAGCAATATTTGTTGTCTGGATTTACTTTAAAGTGACCTCCAACTCAGGGTTTCAGGATTTATTCCTCTCACATCTCAGAGCTAATACCAAATTATTGTTGCAGCAAGACTTCCTTAACATCTCAGTATTAACTTTTGCAGCTATTGCACTCACAAAAATTGATCATTTAATTCAGATGATTTATCAGTGAACTCATTTGAAATCCTCTCTTTTCTCTACTCTTCCTCCTCCTCCTCCACACACTGATGAGCAAATAATTTAGAGAGAAGTTTGTCTGCTGACTCTATGAATTTTACTCAGCAGGAAAATACATTCACATAATTGCATTTCAAATGGTGAGGATCTGGATAAATGAACGAGTTGTTCCATGAATAGAGGAAGTAATGAAGGCTAGTTTCCCTGAGTTTGTGTCCTGTGTAACTCCATTTTCCATACTTTGGCTGTCCCATCTTCTGCATAGCTCCTACAACCCCACCTTGCCACATCCCACCTAACTCACCTCCAGTTGCAGCTCTGTCCTCTCTCCTTGCTGGCTTGTGGATGCTGGCTGGCACTTGGCTCAGCAGCAGAGCAGTGCCATCACACCTTCATGGCCCAGCCTGCTTCTGCCCCACCCCTCTCTCAGCCTCAAGAGTCTTGCACAGACCTCAGATATCTGAAGGCCAGTGCCTGCAATAAAGCTGATGGGAAATGGTCAATTTAGCAGCCAATTAAAAAATTTATTTGGGTGACTAACAATGAGATTGTGTAACCATGTATGCTTTAGCCTCTCAAGAGAGAGCTAAAATTCTCTCAGAGCACCCATGTCAGAGAAAGTTCTGCTCACGGAGTTTGTCTGGGCTCACAATTTGGAAGCACAACGTTGTGCATAGCAGTCATTCCCACCACCAGCTACTGAGGACAGACAGGACATTTCCCGTATTAGCACTATGAGAGTGATAAGAGCCACCTATTTATAGCTGTGCAATGAAAAAAATCTCAGCTCACAGATGTCAAGTTAGACAGGCTTTTAAGTCTTTCCTAACCAGTAGCTTAGAATATTCCTGCCTTGTAATTTTTCAGATCCATGTTATGACTTTATATCCAATTAATTCTGTGGGAGGACAGCAGTTCTGAAATGAACACAGAGTAAACAAAATCATTAAGACAAGGACTGCTATGAGAGTTCAAGTTGTCATTGCATTGTTAATATTCTTCAGTAGTTCAGGTTTAAGGGGTTGTGTGTTGTATGACATATTAAATACATAGCAAATGGCTTAAAGGCCCTGTTCTGTTTTCAAAGCCACTACAGTATGAATTTAAAAAAAATAATAATTACCCAAAAGGGACCAGAGAAGTTTTGACAACCCATGAACCTTCCTCAGTGCAGCTGATTTGCATGTAGTGTAGCTAAGAGGTTTATTTGACCCAAACATTTAAAATTAACCCTTAACTTGTCACATATAAAGAAAAGCTTTATTTTTATTTCAGTGATTTTGTTGCACTGTAATTCCAAGAAACACCAATTAGCTATCAAATGCTGACAACCTGCACTTAGCACTGATTAGGGTTAGATATGAACTATAAACCTATCACATTACTGTAATGCAACAGCTCATTACCAGTCTAGCCTTCCTAGCTAATCTTTTCTACTAATTCTTATTTAGGGACCTACTGGCCAGCTCATCTGAAAATCACACGCTAATGATCCGCAAAGAATTGAGAGCTCTAAATGGCAACACGGGAGAAAAAATAATTCGGTTTGATCTCTTTATGTTATGATAGATGCCATTTAATCAATTAGGACAGCAGAACATATCATTCCATTCCAGACCTGGCAGATAAAAAAGAAAACAGGAAAGGGTGAAAGCTTCACAGATCTTGACCTCCTCCATGATGTAAAAGAGCCTCATTTCCAGTATGAGAGAATGTGTAGGAGCACAGTCACTGAGACAGCAGTCAAGACACTGTTTCCTGTGGGTCTCCTGCAACAAGGGCTTGTGATGTGACTGCTGCTAGGAAAGGGGACCTGCCAGAGATGGGGCACAGCATTGTGCACTGTGTCTTGTGGAGATGTCAGGCATCCTGGGGTGCCTGCTGCCAGTTAAGCCTCCAGAAGATTTAACATGGGGGGCTGGGCCCCCGCAATGTCCCAGAATTAGAAATGTGGCTTACAACTATGCCTGCCTCCTCCTTCCCACCTGCCTGAGATTGTGGAAGTATTTGGGAAAATAAAGATACTGCAGCAGTGACAATGAGTGCTTCACAGTTATTTGCCAGAACTCTATGATAAATCAAAGGTATTGCTGAGATACATTGGAGATGCAGAAGGAAAAGAACACTATGTTTCATAATGTTACCACTTGTCAATGAGTAGAAAACATTATAGATGGAAAGACATACGTAGGATCAGGTAGGAAAATGTGTTTGATCCATATTCTGTTAAACTTGTGTCAATTAAGGGCATCATGGCACACAGAAGTCCTATATTTAATAACTAATATAAACAAATGGAGAACAATTGCAGAAATATTTGAAAAGCAGAACATTTAGGGGCTATGTCAGCTCCTGCAGTCTCACTGGGCTGGACTTTCTTTTCTGAAGACTGTGATATTCACCCAACAATACCAACATTGTTTCCTGTGTTTACTGGTTCCAACACTGAATGAGTCAAAAATAGACATGATCACACATTAATGCCTAAAAACCCCCAAATTATGTCTCTAAAACAACCACTCAAACACATCTATTGCTGGTCTGAACTTGTGCAATTCAAAACTTGGATCGTGGCTGAACACATTATGCTGAGCATGTTCTCAACACTCATCTAGCCCTGACCTCAAGACAATAAGCCTTTAATATGCCAAAAACTGGACCTTTTTTTTCCTAAATATGGCAGTAGAGATTTTCTTCTTCCTGTTGAGGAAGGAGCAAGATTCCCTCAGGACTGCCCTTCTTGGAACCTGCACAGCAGGAGGAGTGAAGATCTGCCACTCTGCCCAGATTTTTAAATTTCCCAAAGGAATATTCTCTACATAAATATGCAAAGGTTTTCAAATTTAAGTGCCAGAAATGTTTCAATATGAGCATAATAAGGGTTGGGAGGTGTTCCTTCACTATAATAATGGAGTCAGAAGGAAAAAGCACTGTACAGACAGTCCTATTGCCTACCATGGGGTTAACCAAGGAGAATCATATGCTCAGGCATAGCAAAAATGCAGTGAAAAATAATAAGAGCAGCATATAACTTACAATGTCATCATAGAATACTTAACTCGTTGTTAGGTAAGTCCCTTTGTATTTATGACAATAATCATTGGTAACTGGTTGGCTTCTGGTGAAATGAAAAAATATTTTAAAATTATGGAGTCTTAAAAAGGAGCTTCTATGAAGTTTCAGTTAGTGGCACAATTAATGGATAATACACAGAGAAAACCACAGAATTCATTAGATAATATGGATTACAGATTAGATATGAGTAGGAAACATTTGGTATTTTATACTTCTGAGAGATCAGTTAAGGTGAAACAATACACTGGTAACATCATGATGCACACAGTTATTGGTTTTATGTTTATATGAATATGAACACAAAATCATTAAGAAGATTATGTGTGTTCTCAATTTAAGTTCAGTTCCAATAGAGAGATAACATAGCTGTTTAATGCATAAAATAGATGTGTAATTGATGGCCAAAATGACTCTCACATACCCACACTATTACTGTTAGAGTTGAATATTAGCTTACTATAATTTCATACACAGCCTGCAACATTCTTTATTCATAGCCCACAGCCAAATGTTGCCTGCTGAAAGGATCTAGTGTTTTGTTGTTATTCTCTTCAGTTACCTATTGTTCTCTGCTCTTCCATGGGAGGAATATGCTTAGGAACAGCAGAGTTTTCCCTGTGTGATGCTCAGATTCCTTAAAAACATCGGAAATTACTCCACAGAGAAGCACCACTGATGGATGGAATGTGGCCAACAGAATTAAAAATTTATTTATACTATCTTTTGCATGGGTGTGATATAACAGCATTTTCAGAGAAACTACAAATTTTCTTGGAAGGATGAAAAAAGCCATTCCAATTTTCAGGCCATTGAAAATTGGTTTTGATACCACCAGAGACCAAGTGAGTTGTGCTACAGTACCACAGAAGCATTATGTCCCTGCCAAGACTATCCCTGGCCCTGCTGGGAAGAAAGTGGCAGTCCCTGGGAGCATGTACTGTGAATTCAGATTCACAGCAGCTAGAGAGTCCCTGCAAACAACATCCTCACAGCCATGAGGCCTCCCTGCACTGAGATGAGTGTGAGAACACACACAACACCTGCAAATGGACACACAGAACTCGTGTAACACAGTTGATTTTTATGTGACACACACATAAATGACTCCAGGCAAAGGAGCTCACAAAGAACTGTGACCTGGTTTCAGCCCCGACAGACTGCAATCAAGAACAGCAAAAAACCAATAAAAGTCACTGATTATAATGCCATTGCACAGCCACCTAAAATGCCAGCAGCCACCTAATGAGAGAAAAGAAAATCTGTTACCAGCTTAACAGGCTTATTTTGTATTCTGTATGATCCAAAGATTCTAAAAGTTACCAAAGCATACCCTCACTTTTCCCACTCCACAGTAAAACCCACTCCACAGTAAGCAGCCTCAACATTAGCTGAAAAAACCAGGACTGTTTCACAAATCTCACTGGAGCACAGTGTGGTAGGGTGCCAACAGGTTCTCTTTCACATGTATTTGCAGATTCAAATCTTATTTAGCTTTGACCCTCCATCAGCCCCTCCTCCCCGCATAGTTTATACATCAACATAAACTATTGCAACTACAGCAGTGACTCTGTTTCCTCTGACATGAGAACAACTCCATCACAGCAGTAACGTCCACACATGAGAGAGACGACCAGGATTCAGGAGGTGCATGTTGGCGTGATCTGACTGAGGACACAGAGCTCCTAGAACAGTCTCTCCCTCTTGGTAAAAGTGCAGTTATTTCTCCAACACCATACCTTTGAAAACATTTTTGTTTGTTATGTATACATGCCAGCTGGGTAGCAGATCTGGATACCGCATCTAATTCCTGTCCTCCTGCATAGGAATGTAACTTTAAAACACTTCATTCGGAGCCTGTGCAAACTGCTGCTTGCAGGAGAGAAGGAACACAGTCTAGGAGCACAAAAGATTCTGCTACTCTATAGCTGGAGGCAGACATGAAAATTGTGTTCAATCCTTAAAAGACTGCTCCAAGGAGATTCAGGTCCCGCTTGCACAGAGATGATGAGGTGCTTTTAACAGCTCACCTTGTAAGGGGCTCCCCTCCTTCGTTCTCTGCTGTCTCTGAGCTGAGTGATGTTTGTCTGTAACAGCACCCAGAACAGTCTCCACCACCATTCTGCTGCACAGATCTCTGCTCTCTGAACCAGCTGTACCAAAGGGAGCCACAAAGGCTGATATTTCTGACAGTGTGGACATACATTTTGTCATTGATTTTCAAAGACAGTGAGGTTTTGTTTCTGACCAAGAGCATGAACTAAGGAATAGGGAGAAAACAATTTAGTAAATTCCACTATCTCTCAAAAATAACCCATTGGAAAATAATTTTAAATTGTAGGAATTTTAAATACAGCAGGTAGGACAGTTCTTCTGATGGGATGATAAGGCAAAACAAAGCTAAAAGAAAATACAGCTAAAACAGTCCAGTCTGCTGTCTGATATGAATTTTACTGAGTCTTGTCAGATATAGCTAGAAAGCGTACCACCTGGATGGCACTTATAAACAAAATATTTTAAAAATTAAAATAATCTAACAAGTTCATCATGCAGCATGAGAGAGGTAATTTCCATATTTAAGAAGAGTTCTAAGCAGCCTGCCTAAATCTATAAAGTCAATGCATATTTAAAAAAATCCACTTCACATCTGTTCATTGTGTATAGACCTGGAGGCAACCAACTTTGATCATCCAGCAGAATCTGGTATCTGAAGGGCACAAGAGGATTTTCTCCATTGCTTTACTCTCAAATGTGTTATGGAAATAAGAACTTCAATAAAAAAACATCCTGCAGTTGTAATGCCATTCAAATATTCTTGAAGCAATAAGGCAAACTGGCTGAAGTACCCTCCACTTACAAACACACAATTCCTTCAAAAGCTTCTAGGGCCTGTCACTCCAGGGTGATGTCTAAACAGAGTCCAAGAAAAGAAGGAATTTGAAGAAAAAATTTTCAACTATTTTCCCAGAAAAAGTAAGCAAAGGTTATGTTTATTTTTAAGTTAAAGTCACAAATACTATTTATATACACTGAAGAGCAAAATAAAATTGTCCTGCTTGTGTCACTTCAGTGGTCTCAAATCCCCATTTACGTGGCAAGTTTCTGTATAAATTTCTTGAGCTCCACATTCATGGTCACAGATCCATCTGCAACCAATCAATACATTTTAGTACTTTTGCAGTTTTCACATTCACCAATTCCATCAATTATGATCCTTGCAATTCCAAACAAACTCAACATTAGGTAACACTTAACCACATACTGCCTCTTTCAACAAATAAGCTGTTAATCGTCAAATACGGAACATGAAATATCCCTTAGCAAGGATTTGAGGATTATCTCATCTAATTAGATATAAGCATGTTTTCTAATCTGTGGGTTTAAGCCAAATCCCAATAAAAAGATTTCCATTGATTTACATAGAGTTTTGGATCAAGCACTGTGAGAACTTGGTTTTGCAATTCAAAGAGAAAGAGACCTTAAAAAATGTGAAACTAAATGATGAAGGAAAGAAAAGTGGTTAACTGAGTTAAATCGTCTGGCACAGAAATGGACTGGACAGCCCATTTTCCTGCTAGGGTAGGGTCTCGAGAAAGACACCACTGAGACTTTATGGATTTCTTTGATGTTATGCAAGTGTAACAATCCATCTGACCACTGGTTTCCAGGCTCCTCAAAGCAGATTTGATTCTAGCAGACACACTAGAACACATTTTATTGTTTATTTGTATAACTGACAGCCATGTGCAGACACTTGACAATCAAGGATGAAGATAAATTATCAAAAGGAAGTACAGCTATTCATAATTGTCAAATTTGGACCCAGAACTCTGCAATAAAATTGCATAGGGCCAGCCCTTAACCCATCCTAAGCATTTTATTATGTAACTGTTAATGGATAGTTTATTTTGTTTTTAAATGACTCTGCCAACAAAGTGTTCACTTCAGCTCTTGAGTAGTTATTCCACTAATAGGAACCCCTGTTAGCATGCTTTAAAGTTTAAATTACTCCCCATCATTACTTAAAAATAAGAAATCATTCTGCCACTTTGTCTCACCAGAAGCAATTCTCTCCTCCTGTGTGTATTCACACCCTTGAAACACTACAGAGTAGTTGTCATCTCTTCTCTCAGAGGCCTCCTTTTCCCTGCAAGCTATGAAGCTTTATTTCTGTCACAGTGTTCTTCCAGGTGAGTAACCCTTTCATTTCAGGCCATTCATAATTCTTCTTGCTTCTCTTTTAAATTCTCTGCAGTTTGTAACCTTTCCTTAGCAATGAGATGCACAACTCCGAACAAGTAGATAAATGGAAAAGCTATTTTCTTTGTTCTACTGCAGTGGAATGTCTTTTGCTCTGAGTCACACTGGTTTTGTACAAGCAAAGAAGGATCAATAGGGAAATGAAATCTAATTTAACACATCATATCCATATGCAACTATTCATGAAACTGAAGATAACCAAAAATGTGAAATAAGTCTAATAAAAATTATTACATGCTTTCTGATAATTTGCTGCATTGTATAAGAGGTAGTTATTCCAAGGATATGACCATTTAAAAATTGTTCAATTATACATGAAATGAATTATCACCACATTTCCATGAGAGAAAATATTTTAATGTTCAATTGAGCCTGAACCAGTGGTGGAACAGGTGAGAATAAACTGCTGGATACCCTGACTGAAGGTTCAAAATGGCATTTTAATGAATTAAGTACAGATTAATTTTTGTATGAAATTACCACAATGGCCTATTTGGGTTCCACTCAAGCTATATTTCAGGAATAACTGCACACTACTGGATTGCTTGTTCATTACCAGTCACGTATGTTCTGGCCCGGGACCAAAGTAGCATCCTTCTGTGATGCAGCTATCTGCTGCTCATAGGAATGGCTATTTAAATGCAATTAGTAATTGCTGTTAAGTCTGACTATAAACCACAGCACTTCCCTTCTCATTTCATTTTGCAGTCCATCATCATTTGCTTGTTACGGTATCCATAAAGTACTAATTTGCTGAGTGGTTCAAAGAGCATTCAAAGAGAGACTTCATGAGGCCTGACTCTTCTCCCTGGAATGCTTGTGCAGAATGGAGTTTGTCAGCTGAGGTCTGTTTAAAACTGGTGCAACAGGAGCTCAGGCTCAGAGAATGCAGCATAGCCACTTACACTTGCTACACATGTTCACAGACACCACTGCTCCAATTACCGTCACACTGCCAGATTGGCAGAACTCAGCTGAAAACCCAAAGCTGGGGAACAGCAGGCTCCACTGCAGCTTTTCTTTTGAGAATTTTGTCAACTATCTCTCATTAACTTGATGATGAAGCACGATGCTGTAAGATGTGTGCAGACAAAGCTCAAATCTGCACTATCAGCTATCCTACAATGTACAAACTATCATACAATGAAGTGCATGGTTGGTGAACACTACAACAGCAACTGCTGGAGCATGCAAACCCATCATCCTCATGCTCCCGAGCTTCTGATTAAATTACTCTAATAAAATGCAAGAAGTTCTCCCACATTCACAGATTGCATATCCCTGATTTCATCTATTTTTTGTAGTTCCCTGGAATAAAGAAGGAGATTTCCAGAAATTTCCTAGTAAATTGTAAAATACAGAAAATCCCCGAAGGTGAATGTAATTGCTGGGTGTTCCAAGTCCTCATTATATATGTCCTGACGGAGTTTCAGTGCTCTTTGCAGGCAACTGCATTGCACTTGCCCAGTGACAAAGGGCATGCACCTAAGGCCAAGTCCTCCACTGGTATAAGGTGGCATTGCTCCAGTGGCTTCACTGTCTGTTAGCCAAGGTTCTAGTCCACATGACCTAGCTGAAAACATCAAGGAAAATTCTTTTGGTCCTGAGCAGACCATGTTTTTGATAGCTAATTAGGAACTATTTCACATTCAACAAAATGTCCATTGACCACTCTCCTACACTCTCCTACAATTGGATCATTCAGGGGCATTTCTTAGGCTTATTTCTCTTTTTGAATAGGCTCATTTCTTCTTCCTTGTTTGTTTCCCAGTTCCTCTCTGTGGATTGTTGTCTCCTCTACACATAATTTCAGTGTCTCTTGGAGCTTTCCCATTCATTTCAGGCCATTTCCCAGCTCTGTGATTCCATTTCAGCTGCCTGTCATGTCCTCACTTCCCCCCCTTCTTCTGCTCTCACATTTCCTCAAGTAAAACAGCAAAGCAGTTTTTCATCCATTTCTAGTATACTCGATATTAAATTAACACAGAAAGATTAGAGATTCAGAAGGGCACATCAGATTTTTTTTCTGAGGCTTTCTGTGATCTTTGTACCATATTCTCATTGAGGAGTTGCAAAAGTAAGGAATAGGTGAAGGAGTGGAAAGTAAAAGTGATTGAAGTTTCTTAGTAAAAAAAAACCCAAACAAATTCTAGTTTCAGGTGCTGATGAAGTAACCATCAACTAAGCTCATTTGACATATAGTTCAAATGTGTAATTAAATTCTTAGATCTAGTAAGCAGACATGGTTGTATGAATCCAACAAAGCTAGGACTTAGTAGAAGCACATTAAAAAAGGTAAGATATCCAGTACTAATACTAATTATTGTCCAAGAACTGTGTTGTGAACTGATTTTTAGCTGGCCTTATCTCCTCCTGAAAATTTTCCACTAACATCTTTTCTGAGAAAAATAACATAACTCATGCTAAAAATGCAAAGGCAAGGTACATAAACAAAAGATACCTGGCATTTCAGTTCTTCTCACACACAGCTTTTTACGAAGATGAAACAACTGCAGGTACATACACCCATCTAAATAAGAAAAGAAACTGAGGCACTGGATCCATCGAAACTCCATTTCCATTTTTTTCCAATAATTAACTAACTAATTAACTAATCTAAGGAAAATATCGAATACAGGTTATTCTTTAGACTAGTATACCACAACACTATAATCCAACACTTTCCCTTTTCACCTTAATTAAAAGCAATAATAGTCTACCTTTGACCAAAAAACCCTTCAGATTCTGGATGCCATTAGGACTACTTATGTGAGTTCTTAACTCTAAGCAAACGGGAAAATAGAGTAACAGAGTCCTAGGAAAACAAAAAGATATACAGTGCTTTTTCCCAACTCTGAATGCCCTTCACAAATCCTATTTGAATTTTTTCTAATTCAGTTTTATAAATGTGAATAAAGAAATAAACACCTAAATAAATTATTTTCCAATGGTCATGCAGACAGAAAGAATGGATTAACCCATGCTTTAAGCACCAGATTAGATCTTAAAACACAGTGGCTCTGCCATGAAGCCTCTTGTGCAACCATGCACCAGTCACTTAATATCATTTTATTTTCTGCAGATAGGACTGAATAAAGCGATACCAGCGTGTAAGATCTGGGAGGAAATGCAACCGCACAACAGAGAAGCAGAAGTGCCAAGAATAAAGTTCATGCTTTTAACTCACACCCATCTATTTTACAGACAAGATTCCCTTCTTGGATAAGCATAAGCATGTAGTTTAAAATATAGGATGCCTCTAGAAACACTAGCACATTTGGATAGCACTTTAAGAGAGAGGCCTATTAAATAAAACAAGCAACAATGTCTGGAAGAGAAATTCATACAGCCTTGTACTTTTTGAAACAGTTTTCTTACATTCTCACAGTCATTAAAATGCATAAAAATGATTATTTCCAAAACAGCATTACCATGAATTATCACCACCCATGTTGCCTAGCAACTGGAGTAATTTTTGAATAGTGAGCTATATAAACCAGTATCTGGAGTTTGTGTAAATGGGTATTCATTTGAGGGTTTAAAACACATTCATCTTGGAAATCAGAGGCCAATAATGCAGCAATAATATAAAACTGAAATTCTCTTAAAAACATACAATGGCACTAACAATTACTGCATCTTAGCAAAACCCTTCTGTAGCAGATCTAAGCCCAACCATATTTGGTCAGGCCTTGCTCTTCCTCGAGCTTGCAAGTGTCCCTTTCCAATTTTTTGGAAGATATTTGACATTCCCATGGAGAAAATAATTCTTGCCCAGTCTTCTGAAGGATTTGCTCTTACCTCAACAGCAAAAGAAACTGGTTACATAAAATGGCAATATATTTAAGTCAAATAAAAATTATCTTTTATATAAAACACTGAGCTGGAAGAACTCAGTGGTTCATACCATGACAGAACGATGTGCTTACTAAGGTTCAAAACAGGTCTGGAAAAAGTGACAATAATAGCGACAAAGACACTGAGATATTAGAGAGAGATTAAAAGTAAGTATATGAAATATGCAAACTCCCAGAAATCATGGTCTGGTCACTCATTAGCTGCAAGTATTTGCCCGGTATAGGGATTTTTGTCTATTCTTCAGACCCATGTGAAATTTGACTTGAATACAAGACAAGAGCCCCCAAACCATATCAAACCATATTGTTTGATATCCGAGAATTTCTACATGACTTTCTTACAACTTCAATAGTCAAATTCCTGCTAAAGCTAGTATAAATCTTTGTTACTATTCCCAAAATGGGAGTGTATGGGGGGCTCTTCCCAAGGGAGAAAGATTCCAACTGAATGGTTTCCAAGGCCTTATGGGTAAAAATTAAAGAAAAGCAACATGTGCTGAAAAACAGCATGTGTTTCTCATAGAGACTGCAGGTGGAGAGGCAAATTCATCCCTGGCACAAACACAGAGACCACTGAAGGCAATGCAGTGGCATCTGCTCACACCAGCTATGAATCCGAACAAGATTTTCCCTACAACTACTACCTGTGGAGATAAAGCTGGATACAAAACTGAAGTGAATTTAAGAGCCTGCAGCCTCTCAGAGTTCAGAGAAGCAAATTTCTGCAGTAAGAGAAAACCTGTGCATTGTGAGTTCCCAGGTTCCCAGGAAGCCATGCAGTGCCTACTGACAGGCTGCCATAAAACACTTAATGGCTGTTTAATAGCTCAGAGACAGAAAAGATGCTCCATTTTGTCTGCTGCTCTTTGGAAATTTACTGAGGCCACACACAATGTGCAGAGCTGTCACATAAGAAAACACTTCCATTGTTTTCCTTTGGTCCCACTCAAAAAAGGCAGTTAACAAAAATACAATTTTATACTTAACAGTGAAAGAGAACACCCCTAGGGAAAGAGGAATTATCGAGCTAGAGAGGCCAGTCTCTGCTCTAAACAAGAGGTGCCACTGAACACATATCATCTATGTCTGTGGGGTACTCAGCCTCTTCCACAATGCAGCACACACACACACCCAGATCACCCTTCCTCTCACCTCCATTGAGGAGCAGGACACACCTGTACTGCTGGATCACTGAGCTAATGACATCTCTGCTCATCCAGCCACCAAAATTCTTATTTCCATTGCTCAGGAATAGACCATATATAGGAAAAAAAGTTTTCTGGATTCTTCTCAGCAAGAAGAAAAAAAAATTTCTCCAAAATATGCCAGTATATTTTTCAAAGTATATTTTTAAAGTCCTCTTAGAAACAGGACATTGACTCTGATTTACAGATGACCAACCATTTCCCTACACTCTGTAATATCTTCCTATAGGAAGAATTCTTATAAAGAGTGAATTCAAGAGGAAATTGTGGCCTGAAGAGAGCTTTGATCTTCTTTCAGCAGTACAGACATTGATGAGAAAATATGCTGACATCTCTGGCTGTGTAGGTTCAGAAGTGCAACAGCTGGAAGTCACAGCAGAGAGAGATTGAACACACAGCAAGTAGAAGATGTGTTCGGCAATGCTTTTTTCCTGGTCAGTCATGGCCAGGAAAGACAATTGTGGTATTTGGTAACTATTCCTTGTACATTTAGCTCCAGCCTAGCGAGCATTACTAACATCATCTTTTGTATTCCTAGAGATGACCTTCTCCTCAATCCATAAAATCTAACAGGAAAGAAGACAGGTTTTTGATAAGCATTGCCTGAGTTACACTTTGTGAAGTGCAGAATTCAAGCTATTTTCATGCTATGACATGGTGAATAATCCAGGAAATATTTAATGAATATTTATACATAGAAATTTGGTTAGTCATTAACTGAATTCTAGCCTGATTGAGCTCCAGGAATGAGAATATTTCCAGAAAGCATGTTTTAAGTCCAGACTACAAATAATTTTTGAAACGAAAGGTTGGAAGAGAAACAGAATTATAACCAATCTCAATTAATTTTTATTTACCAAAATGAAGACAGAAAAAAAGAAGCAATCTTGAATAAACATATGTAAATAATCATGTTTGCAGCCTTTTTAATGCCAAAAAGGGTAAAATACATGGACTGAAATATTGCTCTGTGGAGGACTTGGTTCACCCCCCATGTCATCCTGTTGCTCCTAACTCCCAATGTCATACACCTGTCCTTCATGAATAGTGACATTCACTGGCAGTTTGATTACAAGATGCTACTGGAAGCCATTCCCATGATCATGTGAGTTGCTACTCCCTAGGTTCTAGGCTAGAGAAAAGGAGTACCACCCACAAAATCAGAAACTTCTCAACAGGAAGGCAGTGTGACTCCCTGGGCTGGGTAATGAATCCAAGCTTCCTCTCAGACGTGCACACATGGTGCATGGGTCGAGACAGTGGTGGAGAGAAATGAGCACAAGGAATACCCACGAGGTGAGCAATTCCTCTGATTTCCCAGAAGCCACCTGCAGTAGCAAAGGCCACTATTCCGTGGCAAACAGGGCCTGCTTTGTTTTTGTAAATGAAAGGCTGAGATTCAAACCATGCAGAAATAAAACACAAAGTAGCCTTAGGTCACAGAAGGAATCTCATGACAAACAGGCATGTTCATTGTGACATATATTTCCAAGTAAGTAAATTCCATACAATGGACAGCAAGATAATTTTCTCTACAGCACTGTATTACAGCAGCAGTGTTCCTCTCCTTGGAATAAATATGAAATGCTCTCACATGCTTTGAAGCATTAAAAAAAACTTTGAACAGTCACACAAAACAAAACCCTAATGTGTTGAACTTCAAACCTTAAGATCTTTCAGCCGCCTGGGTCCTATTTCAGCAGGCTTCTTCCTTTGAAACCTATTTGTCAAACACAGTGTAGCTACCAGGTATAAGGTCAGATCAGGTGTCACTGAACCTCAGGCAGCTTTTGCCGTAGCTCAAGAGGGCTGCATTGACCCCAGCAGAATGTTTTCCTCCTTACCCAAATCTGCCTCAGGCCCAGACAGACAAACTGCTTTCAAGCAGCCTCTCATTAGGCACAACCCAGACCACCACTTACTTGTATGGGATGTGTTTGCTTCCATTGACAAGGGCGAGGATGACATTGCCCAGTGCTGGCAGGGAGAGGCAGAGCCCAGAGCCTCCCTCGCGGTTCTTGCTGAGCACTTTCACGCAGCTGCCCAGGTCAATAAGGTGCAGGCGGCTGCGACCTCCAGACACTGCCGTAAACAAAGAAAGCACACAGTCAGTGTGGGCCTCCAAAACCAGCTTCCTAGGAAAGCAGAAGAGTCACCATGACCTGTGGAGAGGAAATAACCCAGAAGCCTTCCCTAATTCCTGTTAGCAGACATGGCTGTAGGGGTCCTGCCAATGCACTGTCAGCCTTTATTGCTGTATATTGCTGTCTACCCCAGATCTGTGAGTACTCACCCACTCCTGCAGGCTTAACTCTGTGAGACTTCATTTTTTTAAATATAGCTCTATTAGCCTGTACCTGAGTTGGCTCTGATACTCTCTGTGTCTGGAAAAATACAGGCTAGGAATTCCTGCTTAGTAAGCAGTGATACTTCTCTTATTTTTCCCATCCCGAATATTGTATCTTAAGAAGACACTGTGGCATCTGTGGGATGTTCAACTTTTCTTCACAGTATCTTTTCAGCTCAGAAAAGGTTTGCCATGCCACGGGTGATAAGAGTGTGAAGTAGCACTTTTGTTCTAAAAACAGTTCTGTAAAACTGGCAATAGATCTTTATGTTTTTTTCTTGTTTACTCTGTATCAACACACTACTTCCAGAGTGAAAAGATGCTACCATTGAAACACCAAGATTAATAGACATTTGCTCTCTTTAGAAGTCTATGGTTCCTTATGAATTCAGGATGGGAACTATGTAGACTTCCCAGAAGTGCTTCTAGCTCTCTACTGTCTCAAGACAATTTCCTAGCTGAGCTTTTTGCATCTGGTCTTGGACCACTCCTCCCCATTCTCCAGAGTTAGTTTAGGAGCAGTCTGTAGCAAAAGGCAGATTTATTTCTAGGATCTTTACTCAATAAGTAATATCAATATATGAGGACAGAAACACACCTTAAACAGCAGCAGAAGTTTACCTCTATGCAAGTTAATTCACAACCATTCTTATACAGGATGTCAATGTACACACTTGGTAAGAAAAAAGAGAGGTGAAAGAAGACAGAAGACCTCCTGTGAAAGTGATTTATACTACAGGATTTGAGAATAACATTCCAAAACTTTATCCAGTATCTGTCAACAATTGTTAAAATACAGTGACTTTTGTGCCTTAAAGTTCTGTTAGTTCAGCTCTATCAGGTGTTAGACAACACTGGACATCTATGTATTCCTCTCACAAGAAAGCATCCACAAATACTATGGGCTCCTGCACTGACTGCAGAAATTTAGGCTGCCTTGGGGAACTGGCAAGGCATCTGCATCTCTGAACTGGCCATGAAGGACCTTTGTCTCCCCTCTAAGACTCCTTAAAACCCTTAAAGGGTCCCCGAGTCCTCTAAAATCACTATCCTCAGAAGGCCAACATTACCTTATTTGAGTGTCTCCCAATCATTTCTTTAGAAAAAACAAATAAATGCATTTCGTTGCTACTGCAAATGACCGTAGATGACTTTACTGAATCACATATAAAAAATATTTCTGTTGCTAAGATTACCAGATATCAGGGAAACAACAGAAAATGGAAGAAATCACTACCTTTCAAAAACTCAGCTATTACACAGGTTGAGGAAATCCAGAATGAGATAACTTACTTGTTCTTTCTTTTCTATTTAATTTACACATTGCAGTAATATTTTTAGGATTGTAGATCCACTTGATCTGAAAATGAAGTTATTTGTTAAGCAAGTTCTCCACTAATGTGCCTGGCTAGTATAGAGAAAAGTGGAACACCCTAACACTTGTTTTTTTTGTCTATGGTCACAGAGACTTTGCAGAGCTGACAGCTGAAAAATGACAGTGAGCGAGTCCTGCCACAATGTCATTTATTTCAATGGTGCTAAGCCTGCTTCATTACATTCCTAGTAATGAATCTAACAAGGAAGTAAGTACAGTATCAATGCCTTATTCTAAAAGTAATTTTTTACCAAAATCACGTTAGCCAGCCCTTTAATCTCTTACCCTTCAGAAGCTGTTTCTTTTTTTTTCCCCCTTCTTCCTATCCTTTTTTAATCCTGTTACTGGAATCTATATATCTCTACTATCTGCATGGGGTTTTTTTCTGAGAAGTCCTTCATTACAGCAGGAGACAGTGATAATCACTAGGCGCCCTTTCTGAGCAGCTGGAATTCCCCCTCATTCAATTATCAGTGGGATCTGACCCTGCCTAGCTTGTAAGGCCACTCAGATATGGGAACTTGAAGACAGGAGTATGGTATGGCCACGAGACAAAGATATAACTAGAGGCAGTGGTCAAAGAGTGCCGTATTCTAATCCAACAGGGTCATGTCTTCTTTTTCTGAAATTATAGCCACAAGAAAATAGATTTTTCCCTTTTATTAATGGTACTTGAAAGTAGCAGAAAAGGACTGTGTGTACGTGTACTTTTGTGTAGTAAAAAATATGGAGCATTAAAGAATTGCAATAATTATTCCCTCAGAATCGGCCATTTTATTCCTATAAACCAGACTGTTTGAGTATTCGCTGTCTTCCTTTCCACTGCAGGGTGGTTAATTAATAAACCTTTAGTTAATTGAGATTTCTGCCTGCCAATTCCACAGGGGTTATTACTTAAACACATGCAAGCAGCATTTCCATTTAGAGCAACTTTCTGGTTTTTTCTCTGTACTTATAGTACAGTCAATGCAAATTTTCTTCATTTAAACATTAGACATTAATACTGCAGAGGTGATCACCCAGTACACATCATGCCTTGTAATCTGTTCCTTATTACCAATAACCTATGCAGAGCCAGAAGCTGAAACATATGCTGTTTCTGCAGAATTGCTTAAGCCCATGAATTTAAAGATGCAGATGTTTCTGGTGTATTTCAAACAAATATTTTTCCCTGTAAAAAATTATTATTAAAAAATAAAAAAAAAAAGAATTTTAATGTCAGAGTTTTCTTTTTCAGCAGGGCTGCTTCCTATATTATACAAATCTTTTATCTTTGGAATTTACTTACAAAAACCCCTCTCTGTGTATCTTCAGTCATAAACAATTTGGGAGACTTGAAACAGAAGACAAATATAATAAAAAAATATAAATGGTGTGAGAAAAAAGGAAGCTTTGAAAATTACAGAAACATAAAAGTAGACATGGAAGCACCTTTTCCTCATTTAAAAGTGGGATATGGAAGTAAAGACACAAGCCAGTGAAAGCACACATTGCAAAGAGAGGGAACAAGCCTATCTGAAAAATCCAGTCTCTTTACAAAGAACCATGAGAGTCCTTTGTGCACACAGCGTTGGGCCAGCAACTAAAATATCATCTATCTCCAAGAAAGGGTATAGTTTATGGGTTGTCAACGTCAGTTTCCCAGTTTCTGGATTGCCAGCATCAGCTTCCACACACACTGCCCTATTTAGGTGTCAAAGAGGAACAGTTAACAAAAGGGAAATGAATTCCAGTCACCATAATATTCCAATCCATGACCTCAACGCTATCTGTAAAGATAATAATAAAAGCCAATTTGAAAAGCACCTTTTTTTTTTCAGATACAGAGGCCCACACAGGGCTCAGAACTGCCTGTATCTCCACAACAGCAACTGAACTGACAAGTGATGGTAATAAACCCCTTTAATGGCCTTTGATAGGTCTTCACCAGGCATGTGGACAGTCTGCTGTTATGAACGGCCCTACTCCCCACTGAATGAAGGACTCCACTAATTTTCACCACCAAAGAACATTGTTTGAAGGCCCAGTTTCCAGGCAGGCTTGAAGGAGACAGAGAGGAGCAAGAGGACAGCTTACTTCCGCCCTTGCCGCTCTTCTCCATGCGGTACTGGTAGATGTGCAGGGTGAAGAGCATGTGGGAGTTGCGGTGATCGTCCTCGTCGCAGTCCCGCTGGCTGCCGCGGCGCGAGGCGATGGCCGCGTCCAGGAAGAAGGCCGCCTTCTCCGCCGTGGGGGCACGGAGCTCGCTCTGGTTCTGAAGCTGCAGTCAACACCAAGGAGAAAGGGCTGAGAAACTCCCACACAGGTAAACACACCACCAGACACCTTCCCGCAATCAGCACACGGTGTGGATACACTGGCTTCTACTGGGACCAAAGAGGAGGCGCTCAGTGGAATGAGACCCTCCTGACACTGGCAGGGGCAGTAGCGTGCCCTCCAGGAGCCCTCATGGCTACAAGTGAGGAAAAAATTGCAGAAGGCATGCCAATCCGAAACTCAACAGCTGGTGGAAAACAGCAGCGGTAGGGCTACATGTTACCCTTGAGAAAGTGTTAGAAGGAAGCAGTCCACAGACAAATCTCAAAAATAACAGGACTGAAGCTTGTGTTCTGCCCCATGGCACATGAGGAACAGCACAGAAGAGAAGCCTTTTCCTTGCCCCTTGATACCGCAAGTTTATTATGCACCTGCTCACAAGCCAGGGCAATCCATTAAATGGAGCAAGGCAGGTAATGTACACACATTCACATTTGCTGGACCTCAGAGCCTGTCACCAGCCTGCTTTTAACTCTCCACTGTGACAGACAGAATAGGAGGGCAGATATTATTAACCCTTCCTAACGTTAGGAATGCATGCATGTTTCACAGCACCTAAGACTAGTCTGTGTGTGCAAGGGACATGTGACTGTGAAATCTGTTGGCAGTAGTTCTGGCAGTACACAGAACTGGCCCACAGCCCACAGGATAGATTTGTTTTGTCTGGCATAAAAACAGCAAGGAGCTCCCTGTTCATGGGGTTTGTTCCCCTGGTATATAATACAGCTGGACATTTAAGTTCTCCAAAAGACAGTACTTCTGTTTTCCCTTTGTGACCATTAATCAGCCTGAGGAGGGATAAAGCTATGGCTGTGTGTGGGATTCAGTGACACAGCTGAAGCCTAAGCTCTCTCAGGAAAGAGGGAGGGGGACAGGAAGGAGTTAACAAGGCCAGCAGCAGGCAGGCCAGTCTGTGGGCTGATCTCACTAATGTAAGCAACAAGAAAATGTGCATACTTGGAAAGGTCCAGTGACAGACAGAATGACATATGGTGATCATTCATTTGCCATACACACTGCTGATTCTGCATATCTGTATGGCTATAATATAATATCCTCCCTTCATCTGAGCATTTGGAGAATTCAGGTGTATGACACATGACTCCAGAGTGTCTTGTAAGCACACATAAAAAGGCTTCTTTCCTTGCAATTTAATTCAGTCTTTCACACTGCAGAGATACACAAGTGTCTCATGGAGCTACCTCTTCTTCACTGATCTAAAATAATTCATTTTGTATATAGCTGTACTGTCTGTATCGATAGGAAAATAAACTACCATAATGGAATATTTATTATTATTGCTATTGTGCTAAAATACCTTAGTAAAGAATTAAGCTCTGAGGAGATGCTGGTTGTGACACAGTTATGTAACACATGCAACGTAAAAATGCGAATTCAGATCTTAACTGAGCCAACCATCACCCCCACGGGAACTGTGCAGACTCAAGTCTCTCATATTTACTAGACCGCACCAGTTACTGGATACCAGAGGGTGAGATTTCTTGTGATACTATAAGTATTTCATGAAACACTAAAGTCAGGAGTTAAGTGAAAATGAGGACCTTAGTTGTTATTTAAAATCAACCCAAAACTTTATAGTCCTTAGGTAGAATGCAGAATGGAAAATATGACCTAAGTATGCCTTAAAATCTCAAACCACATAGTGATAAGACACAAAATTTATTACTTGCTGTTTAAAATCTCACAGGTCATGACTTGTGTGGATGTGAGTCATGATCTCTAGATGCTTGGAGTTGGATACAGGGTACATGACCCTGTGGGTCTGTTCCCTTCTCCCTCCATTCCCCACCCTGGAATAGGCAGAGCTCTGCAGGTTCTCGACAGGAACAACCTTTGCCTTTCAGTTTAAAAGAATATTTTCAAGCTCCACCGCCTTCATTTGCTCCCTCTTCATCTACTCATACAAAAAGCAGATTTACTCCCTCACAAACAGCAAAATTAAAGAATAAGTCCCTTTTCCCCTCAAACCAAGGGGGGGGGGCGGGAAATAGGGCTGCTGAGAATTTCTCATGGTTACCCAGAAAATACATGAGCCAGTTACTCATTCCTGCTAAAACTCCAAACCTGAGAACAGTTCATGTTTTTCTTGACTTGCCCAGCTCAGGAATTTACTTCTTGGCAGCAATTAATAAGTAGCAATTAATGCTCCCTACAACACTGTTAATGCAAATGCTATAAATAATGCAGTTTATAGAGAAATAAACAGCCATATTAACAGCCTACAGCTATTTGTGCAGTACTGTAAATATTTTAGCTTGTTGTTTTACAAAAGAGAGATCACACTTTTGTTTCTTCTTTTTTTTAAGAATGAGGTGAATTTTTGTTTGCACTGCATGTTTTCACATTTTATTGCAAACACAAGTCCCTGCTCAATATCAGTTATACCAGAGGTACAAATATTTAGGCCAGGAGAGCAGATGGCCCTGCAGCTGCAGGTCATAAAGTTCCTGCATGTTTTAAAGTAAACACTTTCAAGTCTAAAAACTTTATGCTCTGGGTAGTTCTTGAATTTGAACCATCTCAATAGCTCCAGAAAAAAAAAAAAAGCCATGTTACTTGTTTCAGTGTAAAATGAATCTTGGATTCACCTGCATGCCACAAATGGGGTCTTCACAAAGGTAGACACCTGGGGACTGGCCATCTTGCAGGCTGCCTGTAGCCACTTCTGACAAGAGGTCTCTCAGATTTTCTTCTTTCCCCCACACTTCCACTGCAGAAATCCGGACTGAGAAGCGCGCTCCCGTCTTCTCTTTGCGTTCATTAATCAACTTGAAGAGCCATGAGATGGCACAAGGAATTATTCCAAGGTTTTGCATGGAATCATCCTTCCCAATCATGGTGTATGACTTCCCTGTCAGGAATGGGGGGATGAAGAAAATATATCATTTCCAGGACCTTCACAGCCTTCTGCCAAGAGAGATTATCCTGCACAGCTTCACGAAAACAACTTCAATACAAGGACAGTGAGCAATGGGAAAATACAGGCAGGACACAGAAAATGCAGATGAACTCTTGAGCTGCTTTCAAAAATCATTACCTAATGCATCCCCCTGACATCTCCTGTTCCCAAGGCAGATTGCTGCAGGCCCCCACCTTGCAACACTGCAGCCTCTGATGTGGGTGAATTGCAGAGGAAATTGAGCAGAGTAGGAGTGTCATGGTCTCTAAAAACCTCTACTTTAAATACTGTAAGTGTGGTATTCTTTCAATACACCATTTTACTTCAAAGCACTAGATTATACCTCAAATGCTGGAGTTGGGATTGACATAAACCTGGTCCCAGAATCACACAGATGTAACTTCATTAAAAAAAAAAAAAAAAACTAACCAGGTATATGTGATCACTTGGTGTAGAAGTGGGTCTACAACAACTAATATTTCCTCTGGGTCAAAACCATCCCCAGGTTAGGTAGTTTCTAACTCTGCAATTATAGGTCTGGCTTGTCTTTGGTGTAAAAGTTTCGTGATTAAGAACAGACACAGAGTGCTGTCTTACACTGACTGCTTTAGGTGTCACTACATCTAATGCTTTTAGAGAATTTTCTAAAGCTCCTGAATTTACAAGCCAAATTATAAAGGTACACATCCTTTCAGGCAACTACTTGTGGCTGCTTTACCTTGTTTCATTTCTTATGTTAAATCTATGTGGAACGAGATCAGGGAAAAAAATTCTTCTATGCACATGTGTGTGTCAAGGTGTGGGTACATCCATGGTTTGTGGAATGGTGGTGGTGCAGTTAACAAAGAAACTGCAGAGACTCAACTTGTGCTTCAGCAAAACTCTAGCTAGGATATCTCTGTAAGGGATGTGTAGCACTTATGAGACTCTGTTATCTGGTGGATTCCTTTTCCATCTCATTTGCAATCTTGTGTTTGGCAGGTCACAGGGGGGTTAAATATCTGAGAGCTCATCCTAGTGTCACTCCTGCCTGTTCCTGAGGGGCCTTCTGGTGTAACTGGAACACCAACCTGCTCTATTCATTGTACCAGACCTGGCTGCATTGCAGCAGCTCTCCAGGTTTTGTTGCCCTTAATTTGGGATAATCATGGTCCGATACAGCTTGATGGTCTTTACCACCTACAAAACTGAATTATCCGTTTAAGTTATATGGGTACACCTGTGTTTCTTTGAGACAGTAAAGAATGGAGATCATTGCACACATGCAATAAACCCTTCTTCATTCAAGAGACAGTACTTTCAAAATACAATTAGATAAGCACGAACAAAATGTACGATTACTCTCAAAATCCAGTTATTTCAAAAGAAATCTGTTAATGATGATGATGATTCTCCTTTTTATTGTCCTCCCATGAATACCTGAAATTCTATTGAAACATGTCCAAAGTGTGAATTTTGATCCACCAGTAACATTCACTTAACCATTAGACTAAGATTTATTGGAGACACAGTAGGAAGAGGTCAGTAATGAGTGAATTGTCTTATCAGAGAATAGAATATAAATCAAACTATTTCAGTGCCCAGTCACAGCACTTAAGGAGTGTCATCACAAACATCAAGTACTTGAGTGAATATTCACAGCCTTTACACATCTCGACAAATGTGGCATTTGGGCAAACCTTCACCAAAACCGAACACATTTGTAAAACTGTAGATCACTGTTGGAACATTCATTAATGACTGAAGACAATGCAAGACAAAACTGCTATAATATTTAAGAGATGAACCGAAGCAATAATTCAAAGGTAACTTCTGTTTCAAAGAGCATGCTGTCCAACATTTACACAATACACAAAGTGAGCAGACATGTAAGCAAGAGGTGAAGATGTACTACAAGATCATGCACAGTATACTACTTTCAAATACAATTAATATACACAGACAAATGAAAGGGTTTTTTTCCCTTAATCTAATAGACTAGCAAACCTGAGTTCAAAATAATTATTTTACTGCTTGAGTAGGGAAATTTAGCAATACCAACCAAGCTTGGCATGACCAAAGCAGAACACACAGCCATCTGCCCCGTTGACCACAGACTGGATCACCTCAGCCACAGTCCCAGCACATACTTCAGCCTGTCACAGGTATTGGGAAAAAGAAAAAAAAAAAAGAATTAAAACAAGAGGAAAGAAAGAAAACAAAAGCATTAACAATAATAAGGAAAATCATTATTTTCACCAGAAAGTGGTTGTAATGTCATCCATGCTCCAGGTACCATGTTGAAGTATCAAAAAAATCTAATCCTGCTTGTCTTGCTCATGTGACCTGTGCTGTTGATGAGAATGACATTACTTGTCTAAGCACATGGAGCAGGACTTTCGTTCTGTGTCAAGTAAGTTTCATTTGGTGATGTATCAACAGCCTTTGTGGGGTTAAAAAAATACATATATTGTAAGGGGATGTAGTTGGTTTGTTAGAACTGTCTGTTTAAGGGATTTTAAAATACAATTTTGATTAAAAAACAATCCAAGACTGAGGAATTTTTACAGGTTTGATTATTTGCCCAATTATGGACTGAGTTCAATTCCACTAGCATGTGGGTAAGGAATGTAAAGGGAACAAACAGCCTCTTTGGAATTAGCTAGGTGACCCGACATGATTATGAGTCTTCTCAGCTTCTTGCAGCAGTAGACTCCATTCTGAAGACTGTAGCAGTACTTTAAGAAGTACAAAACAGAAATCTACCCTAGGCATTCTTGGACTTGAGGTTCAAGCAGGCTGAATGGTCAACAGCGCTCCTGCAGCAACTGCTTAACAGAAGTGGATGAAACTCAATCAGAATTCACAGTTTGGGCCTTGATGGGAAGCACTTTGCATTTGACAACGCATCAAGTAAATTCACCCTAGTTCATGGCTATTTCTAGACTATCCCTACAACAGAAAATAAAATGGGCCAAGAAAGGGACTGTTCACAGGCCAGCCCCTTGAACTGCATCCCTGCATGATTCTGCGAGGTGCCAGCTGCTTGGACCAGCACTAGGTGAGAGACTAACCTAATGATACAATTACGTGACAGTACTTTAGACGCCCAGTGTCCTAGCTCTGCTTAGTTTATGAATACAGAGCCAGCCTGTTTTCTAATTATACTTTGCAATGTTACTTTACTCTTCTGCTGTCCTCATGACATTTAGGTAACATAGTTCGTCAAATCAAAGTCTAATTGCAAACTCTACAATGAACACTGTAAAAATAATCCTTGATCTCTTAGTTAATAGAGGACTGCATTAGAGAACTGCAGTTCTGATCAGATCTCAGTAAACACCAAATAATAATATTTTATAATATACAGTAACTTGTTGATATTGAGGATTTTCCTACTAAGCACCATTTATCACATTTACTGAATGTATAGTTTTTGGAGAAATTATTTACAGAATAAAGAAAGCACACCATTATCTAGCTAAAATTTAATAAACTGAATTCATTACTGATGATCATGGCAGACCAAATTCAGCCCTGGTGTAAGTCCACTGGAAGGACTACTGCTGCAGCAGAAATCAATTTGGCTCTGGTGCACTCCGCTGTTTAGATAACTCTTCCGATTTTGCAGGGCCTACCTGTGATGCATCCTGAGGGAAAACTGCATCAAAAGCAAACATCTTGGGTGGAACCTGGCTGCCCCTCTTCTGGAAAGCATTCTGACCTCCGCAGGCCAACGGGTCATACAGTGTGATTTGCTTCTTACGGGGGTCAACTTTTAAGAAAGAGCTGGACTCAGATGTGTCTCTGGCAAGCGTGGAAGAAATGCGCACCATGACTTTGACCTGTCAGCAAACACACAAACAGATGAGCATATTTCGTTAGTCTGTTGCTCTACAACTGGGATGTTGAATGAATTTTCCAACTACACTTGACCAAACCATATTTACTTGCTGTAGCTAGTGTCTCAGTGGAAGTCTGTGAGCACGCAGGAAGTATCAGGCAGAATTTGTCCTAAATTACAAAGTGAATGAAGGCAGAACTCTCAATCTAGTTCAACAAGCAACTTGTGTATTGAGAATTACAATGCATTTCTTGGTGTTTGGGTGTCGATGCTACTCACGTACAATGAGGAAGTATTACATCACCTTGTCTTACTCTCAGTATAAATTGAAAATTAACCATACCCTGGTGGCCCAATTAAGAAAGCTGAAAGATTAATTCTAGACTGCTAAGCTTTCAGAACTACTGTGGTTTCTATGAAACAGCCCGATCAATAAGGGCCCATAAAAGCCAGAGCTATAATTTACACCTTTACGATTCAAATACAAACGCAAAGATGAAGTGCACAGTTCTGAGTGCCATCATCAAAGACTTGTGAAAAGAGTCCTATTTTAATGGTCAGATTTTGAAATTACCATCAAGGGAGTGAATGTAATAAGCCATAAAAGATTTGTTAAAACATGTTAACTCACGATTCATTACATAGCTACATAATAAGATGTTATTCCTGAGACAAAAATAAATCTTCATAAATTTAATGAGGTTATGCTGTACCCTTAGCTGAGTTGGTAAGCAGTTCAGATGAAAGTAAAACTGATGACAATCAACCTGGCTTTGGTTTTCCCCATAAATTCAGCGCCTGCAGACACGTGAGCTCCTGACTTTAGAGGGCAAACATCACCTCTCTGCCAGTTCTAGTCACGCCTGCACACACTTTCTCCTAAAGCAGACTGGCTTTTACACCAACTAGGCAGAACTTTTATGTTAATGGTCCTTAATTGTATGTCACTTCCATCAAACCCACCCATGTCTGGCATGGAAGTGACCACAAAGGGTCATGTCAGGACAGGGTGGGAGCACATCTGCTGCTGGAATGGCTGGTGGATTCTGGGAGAAGGTTGTAACCACAGAAGCTGGGCTGCAGTTCCTGTTGGTCTCACTGAGACTGGTGCTCTTTGCATGTAGGTCTCATTTCATGCTGGCCCAAGCTCATCCCACATGCAAATAAGTCAGCTGCTTTGAGAAGTAAAATCTGGGAAAATTCATTTATGACACAACTCCTTTGAAGACAACAGAATGAGACCAGAGATTAACTGGCATTATTCAGTATTTCTGTGACATCTTCTCCGCATGTCAGTGAGTCAAACTGGTAATTTGACTCCAGTATTTTAACCTGGGAAAACAAGTTGTCATTAAATGGTGGAACAGTCACAAATCTGCTCACGTAATTTCAGTTTTACACAATTACCTGAGGAAAAAGGGAAAAATACTGCTTGGGTGGGAATGGGTTCTCCTCCTGCTCAGCTGAGCTGCTTATGAAACCTAACCTCTAACTGAAAAAAGCCACCTCTAATGTCTTGCCAAAGGCATTCTTCTGGACCCAACCCTAAGCAGAGCTGACTTCTGCTGAGGACAACAGCAGCCAACACAGCCGGTCAGTCCACATGAACTGAGCAAGGTCTGTTTATTCCAGCCCTAGGTCGCCTGGAAGATCAGAAGACAAGCACTGGTCAAGTTAGCAGGGAAGGGAGTTCAACTGTAAATCCTAGAGGAGCAAGAAAACAAAGGGCAGTATCAATCTTGTACTGTTTTCCTATTTTCAACTTCACATACCTTTGGCTTTGTTTCACTGTGTCCCACATTTTTAAGTAGATACCAATATCTACTTATTAGACTGATCTGCTGTAAAACTAAATAAATGCTATTCTTCAACTACTTTAAATAAAATACTTGCACCCTTTAGAAGACCCTTTCCCTATAAGTTTATGTGTATTTTTGGCTGCTATGAAATCATGTCCTTCAGATCCTTGATCTTTGCGTGCAAAGGAGAGTTAACTGAATACCCTGGACTAAGTTTTTTTGGGTTTTGGAGAATGGACAGCATGTGAAATTCCTTATTTCATATACAGGCAGTCTAAGAATTCTTTCTGGCCTCAAAATGTATGGGCATGCAGTTTTAACAGCAGCTACACTGGCTTTGTTATGGTATAATATCACTGGCATGGGTCTGGATTTAAACCTGTTCACACAAAATCAGATTAATACGTGCCACTTCTTACTGAAGTAATACTGCAAATCCTCCTAACTTCCAACAGCTGTAGAAGCTAAGGCATCAGGTTCCTCTTTCCCAGGAGTAAAATAGCAATTTAACTGAAATCCTAAAAATTTACTAGCATCAGATAAACTGAACCAACTTCTATTAAGAAGAAAAAAAAAAAAAAAAAAAAAAAAAAAAAAAAAGCTCAACTCAGAAGCCCCAGGAACTGTCTAACAGCATATATTGCTCCTCAACACTGCCAAATATAGACATTTCTCAAGAAAAATACTGCTATTGCCGTGAACCTTTGTACTACCTGTGCATTGGGAATTTTTGCTTTGAGATCTAATGGTTCATAGAA
This sequence comes from Drymodes brunneopygia, assembly GCA_013400955.1. NCBI lineage: Eukaryota > Metazoa > Chordata > Aves > Passeriformes > Petroicidae > Drymodes > Drymodes brunneopygia. Next base: position 358,523 of record VZTZ01022835.1, on the reverse strand, counting down.
TCACAGAATTGCATGGGTTGGAAAAAAATCCGTAAGATCTTGAGTTCAACTATTAACCTCTAACTGCCAAGTCTACCACTAAGCCATGTCCCCAAGTGCCATATCTACACAGAATCCTAGAATAGTTTAGCTTGGAAAAGACCACATTCATATGTGTTAGGGCAGAGGAATATCATATTGATTACATGTAGGTATCCTCATAGCTGGACCACTTCTTACTCATCATGAAGATGTCTGTGTGCCTTGGGACACTGTATCATAGATACTTCTGCTCACCCTCATTTAGATCAGCCTGCAGGAGCTGTCTCCATCTCGGTCAGCTGACTGACCCCTCTGCAGGCAATAGAAAGGAGCAGACATTTCTAGCACTTGATTTGCATGTTTTACAACAGATGAATACCTGCACAAATACCTCTTGCTTTCTCGAGAGCACCACAGGCATCTTCAGAGTTTACCTGAGATGTAGGTGCCTACATTGTAGGCTGCTTAGAGTTACTCTTTTTATTCCAAGTATAATAAAAATGCTCTTTCTGGTCAGCACAGTGCCTGTCCCAAATTCCATAGCGCACACACACACACACACACACACACACACACACACACACAAATCTGTGTGACAGACTCCAGCAAAAATCACATGCTAGTAAAAATTAAGCTAGGCACATGAGTGTGATGGACACTGAATACAAGTAGTAATGATAGATTATTTGAACTCATCTGGTAATTTGTAGGCACTTAAATGTTCTTCCAGGCCAGTTTCACACCAGTGCAATCCTTTCAAATTGCTCCTGATTTACATTACATTGATTGAGAAAACAATTAGATCCCATCTGTGCAGACTGTATGTCCCCTATATGCCATGGGAGCTGTGACTATAACAAAAAGCCAACGGGCAGGCAAAACACAGGCAAACTTCACTCCGGATAAACACATTCAGAACTACATATGTAACAGGGGCACAATAAACTAGGCAGACCAAAACATCTGAGCCTGATATATCTTCTGAGAAGACAGGCAAGCTTGTGGTCCAGGAATCAGCCTGAGACTGGGGATCTAGGACCCCTCCTGATGGCAGTATGACTGTGAGCTCTTGGTGCAGGCTGTTTCACACTGCCCACCTGTACAGGAGGCAGAGTCACAGCTCACTTCACTGCCAGGCACACTGAGACATTCAGTCACTGCCTGGCCTCAAAGGACTGGCAGTAGCCATTTGATCCACACTCCATTATAAAACATTATTATGCCTGTAACCTAAACCAAAGGATTCAGGCAAAGCATTTCCCAACAGTGGTTATGACAAGAGTAAATCAGTTCTACAGCAGTAGAAATGATGGGAGACCCCGGCCTCCTGCTCTGCTGTTTCACAGTCCTTCATGCAATTTATAGTTGGGGGTTAGCAGGGGAGGCTCAGAGTCTGTTCTGGCCCCCAAAAGTCCACACCATAGGGGAGGCAGCACAGGATGGGCAAATGTAACTCAGCCAGGTATGGGGATAGCACAGGAACTTACTGGACTTAAAAGACTTCAGCTCATTTTAAGGAGCAGACAGGCTGAAGATCATGGTGCTGCTCTGGGGAACTCAGAAATACAGTACACTTAATTTGAAACTAATTGAAGAGTGAAGTTTAAGAACGCTCATACTTTATGCTTGCAATTTATATTTAAATACAGTATAAATTCAACTTCTCTCCAAAAAGAAGAAAGCAGGTTTTCTGCTTCACTTCCTATGTGTCATTACTCCTTCAGTCCACTGCTACCGTTTCCCACTAATCTCTTGTAATTGAAGCGTCTCAGAGATACCACTTGCAATTAATGGGACCATTCAGTCTGCCAGAAATTCTTGCTTGAATTCCAGTGACCAGGTCTTGGCTGTGCCCAGCTTTAGAGGTACCTCTGACTGTTTCTGTGGGGAAACATGAAAGCAATCTCCTGAGACATGCGCTCCTGGTAAAAGAAACAACCTGGGCCTAATTTTGATCTAATTTTACATCCTGGCTCAACTTGGCAAGAATTACTCCAGCTTTGGAGTGGAGAGAGAGAATAAAAGAAAAGGTCACTTGCTCTGCATCACTGCTGCGCCTTTTCTAGGATATAACTTCACTTCTTAGTTCTGCTCATGTTGGTAGCATTTTTTAATGTGTTTTCTCTTATGAGTTTACAGGACTTCACCGGACAACTATTTAATCCAACAGCAGCCCCATTTACATTATCTGCATCTCAGTTCCTGCCTTCAAAGACAGGACTTGTTCTTACCTGAGTTCTACAGTCATTGAATTCCATAACTTTACTCCAGATGTGAAATATCACAAATAAAAGCAGAATCAGAGCTGTACTGTTTAGGCTTCCTCAAAAGGGTTTTTTTTTTTGGTATATTTTTCTGTGTACTTATTTACACATATGTGCATGTATTTCAATTATATGCACCATTTTTTAAAGCGTATATATTTTCTGAATATATATAATTCTTTTTCATAAATTTCTCTCTAAATGGCAATTATAGGCACTGACAGGTTCCTTCATGGGTACCATTCAGTAGCATTGAGGGAAGACCTGGGGGAATTGCTGCATTATCACTATGCTACTGTACTGTAGAAATAAGCATAAAAACTTTTAATCAACTCTATGAAAATTTCAGTTGCCTGAACCATTTTTCTTTCTTCTTTTTTTTATCTAATGCATCCCTATCAATACATCTTTCTCAAAGAAGGAATTTGCTAATTGCAGGATTTTCCCCAGATAAACTCAATTTGTGACCTGTCGCAGACCTTTTGTTATGTTCATACTCTGTGGAGAAGGACAAAGGTTCAGCACACTCTGCAAAGTAGAACTGGTGCCAAAGAATTAAAAAAAAGAAAGCAGAGTTCAGCCACTGACACTGCCATGTCTCCTGTGCCCATAGGGGTCTGTCTGCAGGCCCAGCAGCAAAATGAGCAGGGAAGGTGGGAGAGGTAAGCTGTGTCAAATCTGTTCACACATGAATAGCTGCAAACACAGACTGGAACGAGGCAACACAAGCAGAGAGCGACACTGGGGATATTATCACTTCCTTCGACTCTTGCCTGTAAGATTTCATTTGGGGTTCATTTATCTAATTACTGCAGGGACAGGGCTAGACAGCTGTTGCTTCAGGCACTGTGCTTGCCTTTATGAGCTGCTTTTCTCATCAATCATTTGAGCAGCTTCTGCTGGATGTGTTCTGGGTAGGGGTGGGAGGCAGGAGCTACAGTGCAGTCACAGGCAAGACAGGCCAGCCAGGACTACTGAGCTGTTTCAGCACTCCATCAATGTAATGGCAATCACTGGCTGCAGGAACAGCCTTATTGGAGGTTAATGAAGAGTAGGTTTTGTAATTTCTCACTGTTACAGTTGTAAATAATGGTGGGAGGCATGCATTTTTGCTGTAGCCAGCCACAAAGTACTACAGCACAAGAAAATCTAGGCCATCCCATACACTTACGCACATACATGCTTTTGCGTGATGAATGCAAAGCTTGAAGCCTTTCTACGGTCCCCAGAGGATGTGAAACCACCTCTTAAGTATGTTAAAGGATTTTTCTTACAGATCATGAGACAATTAGTTGATCATGCTAACATGAAATCTAGGAGGTCAAGATAAACATACTGACCCAGAATGGAACAAATGCAGGATTGTATGAGTGGACTATTGGAAATATGGTCACATTTGGAAAAAACCACAAGCAAATAAACTCGGGTGAATGATGTCAGCGTAAGCTGGTCAGGAAGCACGTGCAAACAGGCCTCGTTGTCCTCTCTTTCTATTTTCACAAAGGTTACTCTCCGAGGCTTCAGTGGTCTGCTTTAGCACAGATTAGAAAACACACAGGCCTGATCACTCCTGCTGTTGGTGGAAATGGCTGTTATTGATACTGATGCTTTGGAAAAGCAGTGAAAACAACTGTAAAAGCAATAGCATTAGAGCATTCAGGTTTTCTCTTTTTTTACAACAGTTCCTCTGTTTCTATCTCATGTAATTGCTAAAACTTTACTGCCTCACCAACCCCATCCTATACAGCAGTTAAACTAATTTGGACTTCTAGCAGTAATGGGAAGTAGTGGCAGCATACTGTACCCAAACACCAATTATGTTAATCAAAAATTTTGCAGTTATCATGATTGCACACTTCTTCAGTTGGATAACGCAACTTTAATAATGAATAAAAGTGAATTCACACCAGTAAAATCTGGTGTGAAATACACTCAGGTCACAGGGCACAGCTCAGTGGCTTGCTGTGCTGTTAGTGGCAGCAATAGCTGTGAGTTTGTCACTATGGTTTGGTACAGTTGAAAGACAATGCTAAGCACCAACACTATCCGAAACCAGCACATACATCAGCCCAGCCATTCAACTCTTAACACCTCCCCTTCAGCATTTACTAGAATCTAAATTAACAAAGAGCCCTGCAACTTTCTTCTACTCTTAAAAAAAAATTAGATTTAAAACAAAACAAAACAAAACAAACAAGACATGAGGATAATCACATCATGGAAAACAGTCTTTTCTTAAGTCTCCCCACATGCAGACCAGGTTCCTGGCTTTCCTTTTGCTTCCTTATGATCTCTTTAAGGTAAGTCTCCATTTCAGAACTGCGTAACTGGGCAGCCTGTATGTTGCCTCAAGCAGGAGGAGGATTTTTTCCAGTTTCTGACATTCTCCACATACCTGCACCTATGATGGGACCAACAACAGCTTAACTAAACCCACGTGCTGGGGTTAAATTCTTTTTCTTTTTCTTCTTCTCTTTTTTGTTTTTTTGAGAATATCTTTAAACATCACTCACAGTGGCATTTTCATAAGAACTGAACAAGCCAAAACAGCCTTCAACAATCCTAGCATGAACAACATGGGATCAGCTGGCAAATCTTGTCTTCCCTGCAGTGGATCTGCAGGTATGTAAGCATGCACCCACTGCCTACTGGCACAGCGAGCAGATGCTTACTTAAGGCTCCAACACACTACTGCAAAAATTTACTCTGCTCTGACACAAATTTATTTCTCTGTGCACGGTACAAGTACAGTTGACTGCAATGAATTTCAAGATCTAATCTTTTCCTTGGTACCTTTCAAAATCAAGCATATATTTCACCTCAGTTATTGTTTAGAGTAGAGCATTTCCCCCCTTCCTTTCTACCTACTTAATACATTTTTTTCAAAAGGGTCTTTAGAGACACAATATCGAGGTAGTAATTTAAACAAGATAAAAACTGTTACCTGGCAAAAATGAAGAACTGGCAACTTTCCCTATAATTCTTGTCCTCTGCTATGGTGTGGCCATAGCCAACAATCTGCAAGATGCTCCCTTGCCCGTGCTAATTTAAGAACCATGCCTGGAATTGTTTGGGAGAGACGAGCGCCCAACACCATGCCAGGGACCTTGTTAACAATGCAGGACTACGATGATTGAGTGCAAGGGCCGAGGAATATTTCCTGTTCCTGTTTAACTTATTTTATAGTCTGTACCAGGTTTAGTTCCTTCACAGTAGCTGGTATGGGACTGTGTTCTGGGTTCATGATGATAACAGTGTTGACAACACAGGATGTTTTAGTCACTGCTGAGCAGAACTTATACAGAGTCAAGGCCTTTACAGCTTCTCATGTCACCCTGCCATCAAGTAGCCAGAGGGTGCACAAGAAGTGGGGAAGGGACACAATCAGGATGGATGACCCCAAGTACCAAAAGGATATCCCCCACCATATGGCAGTTTCGCATATAAAACTGGGGGAAGAAGGAGAAAGAGGGAGATGAACAGAGTTATGGCCATTACATGTGAGGAAACTCTGCTTTCCTGGAGATGGCTAAGCACCTTCCTGCCCATGGGAAGTAGTGGATGAATTCCTTATTTTGCTCTGCCTGTGCATGAGGATTTTGCTCTTTCTAGTAAACTGCCTTTATCTCAAAGCACAAGTTTTCACTTTTACCCTTCTGATTCCTTTGCACATCCCACTGGGAGACAGTGAGCAAGAGGCTGTGTGGGGCTGAGCTGCCTGCCAACAGTAAGTCACAGAATTGTCCCAGTCACAGATCACTACACAGCTTAGCCATATTTAGCATTTTCTAAGTTGAATACAAGAAACTCAGTCTGTGCAGGAGTGGCCTCCCAAGCATTTGATGTGCCATATGTTGCTCTGTTCTATTCCAACCTGGCTTGATATGCACAGATCCTGCAGACAGATCCGCCAAACACAGGAAACACATTTGCGGCATCAGCAAGGCAGGCTCCCTAAAGGAACCTCTCTGCTCTCATGATTGATGACAGGGCTGCTGTCATTCCTGCTGCCTGCATAAGGCTGCCATCAGCCCGCCGGGGAGCAGGGAGACAGCAATGAGGAGTCACTCGGCTTTTTCTCATAGGCCGTGCCCTTATCCTGCTGCTCTGCAGAAAGACTGAAGAGAACCTTGCTTTGCTTATTTAAGCTTCCTCTTAGAAACCTGCCCTTCCAGCAAAACATGACTGAACTGCCTCAGCTGTCGCAAGGACTGCTGTTGATAGAAAGCAGAAGCAGCACCAACAGTAGTAATATCTCCAGCACGTGCCTTGATAATTATGTCTGCTATATTCTTTCTTAAAGCCCCAGTTTCCCTTTCTGTGAAGCAGTGAAAGAGGTGCATAGGATGCAGCTTGGTAAGTATAAGCAGCAGGTCATCCACTAATTAAAGAAAGCGTGGCACTGAGGGCTTCCTATTATATATTCTCAGGAGATGAGGAATTCCAAGATGAACAAGGCTCTCCGTTTTTCTGTCTAAGGAAACAAGAATTTCTATGGAAAGAATGCAGATAAAAAACAAAGTTTCCCTTACACATGTCTTTGAGATGTCTTTTCAGTACTAGAGAAACAAAGGATATACAGGTATTGCAAAGAGATGTATAATCACAATTGTAAGCTTTTCCATTATTTATAAAGATGATCTCCATGACTGCGTACAAAAGAAGATTCCCCAGACCCCACATAAAAGTGTACACCGTGGCACCATAAATAACAAGCAGCAAGACAATCAGACAAGAAGGATTTACATTATTTAAACCAAGCTAGAAGCGAAAAACTGCAGTTTAATGCAGATAAGTGTGGAAAAAAAGATGTGTAAAACTTTGGAGTGGCAGTTGGTAATGACAGACAGTAAATAAAAGGGATTGTTCCGGCCAGAAATTTGGGAATTCATGGTGAGGAAAAAAATCCCGAAGAAAGCACAGGGCCACATTGTGAAAGAGAGTCTATATGAATGGAAGGGGGTACAATCATCATATTGGGCAATATAGATGAGATCTCTAATAAGTGTTTGGGTATTCAGAGGAGAAATCCAGTCTCCAGAAGGAATACCAGCAGCCTCCAGCACCATATGTTGTATGAAACATTCAGTAGAAACTCCAAGCAGCAGAGCTAGATGCTTTAGTGAGGAATGTAATACATTATACTATCATTGAATTCAGCAATAATTCCTTATTTGCCTGCAAATACATGAGATGAGGATTTGACCTTAGTTAGGAGCAACCAGCAATAAAATTAAATTTGGAAAACAAGGAAATGATAAAACCTGGATCCAAGCAATGATATGATCTACATTGTTAGTAAACATTTCACCTGAAGATCCCTCAGGGCTTTGCAGTCTGCTGACAGGATCAAGACGTATATTTACAATTATTTTTAATTTCCAATGGCAGAAATAAAGCCTAAGAGTACATGAATCATCTAAGATGTGTGCTTTACCTAAACAGACTACTTGAACTCAGGTTCTTCCCTTTCTTGTCCTGTAACTGTAGGCTATAACATTTATAAGGCCATAAACACAATATTAAATTTACTTTTTCTTCCATGTTGTATCCTATTTAATGCTACCATTACGCTTATATCTTTGGCAGTGGTACAGGGAGGCACAATAACTTCAGAGCCCAAGCACCTACTCAGAATTAATGATCCATTTGTAATGCTATACAGGATCTTGAATTAAAAGTGCTTTTTTTTTGAGCCTCAACAGAAATCCCTGCAACAGACTTTTTTGGGGGGGGGTTGATTCTGCATTCCTTTGAAGCAAACAGAATTATTTATTGTGCCTGGAACAAGAGAATGGAAGACAAGGTCATACAAGATGCATTTGAAGGTTCATATAACTCCATAATATTCCATCTCCAACAGTGATCCAACATTCTGCCCCGTGAGTCTCCCACTGTGGTGGGCTGCATTCCATCCCTCTGCTCCCTCCCAAACTGTGCTTTGCCAGTACCTGTATGGCTCCTGTGCCACTTGCATCCTACCAAGACACAAACTGGGAGGAATATAAAACTATCAGGAGAGAGCCACAGGCTGCAATGAGTCAGCTTGTGGTCTAAACCAAATCTGCAGCCCACTGGGGACACTGTTGGGTTGGGTATGTGCATAGTGCCATTTGCGGGATGTTGTCACTCCTTTTGGAGCGGGGGTGAGAACTGCCCCACAGAAGTCTCCCCTGGATACATACATGACATGAAGTTGCCTCTTCCAGCTCTTCCAGAACCAGCTGCTGAGGCTCTGATTGCTTGTGCTTCTCAGACTTTGGGCTTTTTAATGCTTTCCCCAGTCCTAACAATCAATTGTGTTCTGACCAGTAGTGAGCATCGTGTTGGGATTTTCAGTAGCCTCTAGAAGGCACTACAGCCTGACTCTTACCCCTTAAGGAAATAAAATCCAAGGAACTCATATATCTGAGCAAATTTGTTCCTAGAAGCAGTCATAGCCTCTGGTGGTACAAGGATGCTCTTACTTATTTGGAAAAACCCAGAGACATATTAGCCAAGTCTACACTGCAGGTTCCAAGGATCTCTGTGGATTACTCTGTGATCCTGACTCCTGGGCATGCATCTGACTCCAGGTACAGTACAGCCCATCTCCACTGTGGCCTGTGCTCCCATGGGAAGAAATCCAGGTATCCAGTCAAGGAGGATGCTACTGTTTGCTAAGCGCTGACCCTGGCCTGACTGATCACAGAACCAAGATACCAGGAGTGTACTGCTTTCCTGTGTTTTTTTATTTTGTACTAAACATAAACATAACAGAACAGAAATGATACCAAATTAGGGAGGCAGACAAACAAAAATGACAGAAAGAAAACTGAATGGGAGCCCCTGATGGGAACTAAATGTGAGCAGTACTTTGACAAATGGAACTTGTCTCATGTCACAGAGAGCCACTAACAACTTCTACCCTCAGCAGCAGTATAGCAGCGTAAGATTGCCACTGACCCTCTTCCTTGATGAATGCAACTTTATAGCAATGAAAATCAGTCAGCGAAGAGCCATCTGCCTTGTGACCCCTAGCACTAATGATTTCACCCACTGTTTGCTGCTTTGTTAAATGTTGCAATAAATAACAGCAATATTTGTGAATACATCAGTAACCACCCACTTGCCCTAGAACGGATATCCAGTGCGTGTTAGCAGTCTTTCTACATGCCCTCAACTGTAATTCTGCAATCTTAATTTGGGCAAAATTTCCATCATCTTCAACCTCAACTGCCATTTTCTGACTTCTGAGTGCTTAACCAAGCAACCTTAACATTCCTTTTATGCTGCTATTTGTCAACAGAATAATTCATTATGCTGTGTGGAACTTAGAAATTGTGTGATTCTTCTAGCAAGCAGCAGGCTTTAATGAATGGCACCTGATCAATAATGCAGAATTCAACATTTGAGAATAAATAAAAAGCCTTTTTCATGAGAAGTGTCTGCAGGAAATGTCAAAATCATTTATCAAGGGTCTAGGCTGATAGCCTGCAGCTGCTGTCCACAGGAATTATAAAAACACACATTGTTGAGTCCTGAAAATATGTTTTTTGTACCGAGTATAACTAGATTTTTCCATGTCCAAAACACAAAATAAGGATTTATTGACTATGAACGCAATGGTCATTACCAGAGTTCTGTTAAAGTAAAACTTTGCCGCAATAGTCCTTTGTCCCTAAGCTGCTAGTTATACAGGATTGTTTTGACTTGGTTTCCAGGTGCACCTTTAAAACAATCCTCACTGTAACTCTAGACAGACTGAGCTGCTTAATACAAACGCAAAAATGCATTTGTGTTTGGGTTTCAAAACCTCAGATTAACAAGGTAATCAGACAAACATTGCAAACCAAGACAAGGGTAAGCACCTTACCTCTCCCTGATATCTAGGTGCAGCAAAGGAACAAGTAGTTTTTACTGGTTTGGAAAGCTTTTACATTTCTTAATAAATGGTCTAACAAAGAAGCACAAGGTAACTCCAGCACCTTTGATGATAATTCTCATCCAGCAGTACACAGAGTAGCAATAGTTAAGGGCTATAATCGTAATTCATAAACATGAGCAAGATTATGAAAACAGAGGTTTAATGAAGTTTGCTTTAGTCCTATGTAACTTAAAAACCTTAAGTGCCAAAGCTATCAGAACCTGAGTCCAGTGTGATCAGTTTTCAAAGTATGTTATTTAAACAGCTACGAATAATCTCATTCTGGACTCTACATATCCAAGCAAGGTTCCTTTCATTGTACTTGGGATGCAGCAGGATGAGGACTGCAATAGCTTTGTAAACTTACTTTCTAAAGATGAGACTCTTGAAGAGTTAGGAACTGGTTAAGAAGGCTTCACCTTTACCTAGATTGAAATACACTGGCCATTTGATTTCTCTTTTCTGATGCAGGCGGGAAGAGTGATCTGGTGGTGGATAAGGACAAGTGAAGGACCTTGATGAGGGTGGGCAGGTCACAGTCCTATAGCTCCATCTCTCTCTAAGTTGGGTGACAGAGCTGGCTGCTTCACCTTCTCTAGAATCTGAAGATTTCCACTTTGGTTGCCCTGGTGCCTTCAGTGGACAACAATTCCTCCAGAGAGCCTGCAGCTCTGTTGATACTACTGGAGATACGCCAGCTATTACAGCAATTAACCTGCTTCTAAATCCATCTCTTTAAAGAGTGCTTTTCCACCCATGACAATTTCTAAGATGACACTGTTATTTGTCACTGGTGGCACTGCAGGCCAGACAATGGCTATAAAAGTAGCAGTTGGTGCACAGGTTTCACAAACAATTGAAGCAACTAGCCTTTTCTTGGGCAACAAAGGGATCTTTCATTTTAAGATAATGCATCTTCCATGCTTGTCACTAATGTAGCTTAGTATCAGGAAAGAAACATTCTTTGATGCTTGTAAGGTTTTATTGCTCATCACAAAATAGAGAGATTAATGAGGGGGGAAAAAGGCGGGGGGAATAAAGATGACTTTTTTTTTTTTTTTTAAGAAGCATCTTCCCACAAAAGATTAGAGCATAGGCAGAACAAACAAGCAAGGTGAAATATATCAGAATGATAAAAGGGAGAAGGTACCACAACAAATTACACTTACAGAGTCATTTTTAATGTGCAGCGCAGAAGGAACTTTGATGAAATATTCAAACTTCAAATCTAACATGATCCTAAATCAGTGCTGTGTGTTAGGGAAGGAGACAGATCTACTGCCTGTCGGTCTGGTGAAGGATGGTTTTATACCACTAAACCTGAAAAGGGTATGTCTTGAAATGACTTGAGCCAGACTGATCATATACATCAGTATGAAATGTGAGAAGCACAGAAAGCCAGTGTGGCCAGAGCTGGGCCAGAATCCAAATCACAGTCATGCCAACCACAACAATATTCAGATTTTCACTGGTGGAGCCAAAGCCCTAACTTGGATCAACTTGGTTTTTCCTCACTTCTTTCAGTACATAAAACCTTCCAAATAGTTCCTGGAAATGACAGTGCTACATTTAGGCAGAATGGAGCACAAAGCTATCCAGCTGGGAAGCTTCAGGTACAGTAACAGGCATTATGACCACTAATAAGGTGAAAAATTAAAAACTCAAGTTTTTAATTGCATGTCTAAAGCTGCCTTTATCACTTCTTGCCCATTACTAAAGATATGCACTTTAGTCCTTCATTGTTTTTAAGGACTGCCCTCACAGCAACATTCATCTGTGAGTGCTGCAGACCATGCAGCACTGTGCTTACCTCTTTAAGAGTCAAGTATCTTTCATTCTCACATAGTGGTTTTCCTATACAAATAAAAAATTGGGATATAGATCTTTGGACAGTGTGCATCTCAACTTTGGGTATATTTATATCTAGATTTCAATTCAGATTATTCCATAAGATAAAGCTAATAAATGGTAAAATGTCATGGTTCACACACTGCTTTGTCTATGTCACTGCTCTTCCTGCATTTCTGTTAAATGCTGCACATCTTACCTGACTGCAGGTGAATGCACAAAGCAAATATCCAATACAAGTTTTTGGTAAGGTGACCATTGCATATGAAAAGGAAATTCATATAATGTATGGCACGTAATGTAAAGGAAATCAACTCTGTCATTAATTTCGACAGGTGTTTCAAGAAATGTAGTCTCTATCACGGTGCTTCAGGACCCCATTCTTGTGCAGTAAGATAAAACAAGGCACATTTTCAATGGAGTGACTATCTCAGGGTGTCCTCAGATACTGTGGGATTCAGTAAACCTCTTAATATTCTTTTAATTATGATGTTACAATTCATCATGTCAAAGCATAAACGTACAGATTATATAAAACTGCATTAGGAGACCTTACGTAGCATTGATTAATGGCCTCATAGGTTGTAAAATGAATCCAAACTGTAAATTTATACTGTGGGCTTTTCTAAAATGTGAATTATTGACCTGGCACATTATAATAACTCTTTCCAAACTATTGTGGCCTATGGTTCAAATCTTTTCTGTATAGCTCGCTGACATGCACAGTAACCCTAATTTACTGTGTCTCTTACTGCATGAACATCCACAGACTGCAGCATCCTCTGAAATGTATTCCAAAATATTGCAAGCAACCAGATGGACAAAGGCACGAGGAAGAAAATGCCTTTAACCAACAGTGACTTCCAGGCAAGTATAACACAGAATTCCTCCTACCAGCTCACCTGGCAGAAAAGTTTCTACCGTTAACAAGGTACACCACTGCCTGAATATATATAGATATATATATATATATAAAAGCAAATATAAGGAATCTGCTCTGTGAATCAGCTACCTTGTCTCTCCAGTCATTTCCTTTAGAAAGAGGTAGTTTATTTGCTGGTTCAGTATGCTATTATTTTCTACAGGCCTAACATAGGAAAGAAATTTCTAATACCTGGCAGATTATGCCTTGATTGCTGTATTAACATGAACCTCAAAAAAAAAAAGCCACTTGAACCCAAAACTTTCAATCACCTTCAAGTACTTCTGAGCACTGAAATAAACCTCAGCCCATTCACAAACTGTAGACTCTGTAGGCAAAGAAGCCATTCTGGATCCTATGAACCTCAGCCCCTATAGATCACACAGATGCAGCTGGACCAAGACACTCACTTGTAGCATCTGTCACTCACTGCTGCCAACACCTAAAAAAGGCATGGGAACATCGTCCCCTCTCCCTCAAAGGCCAGGGATGAACTCAAAGCCTGTCTCGCTGAACCTCTACAATGTAGCTTTTATTTCCCTGAAGTTAAAATTCCAAACTCAAATCAGGCAGCATATTTTGCAAAATGCCTTCTTTTTTTCCTGGGGAACAGGACTCTTGCACATACCCAAACTGGAAATTTGTATCTTGTTGAAATATACAATTGAAGCTCTTTAGTTACAGGAAACAAATTACATTTTAATTTTACAAGTCTCAATTACATCTTTAAGGACCCAAAACTCAAAATTTCTGTTTTTTTCAGGACAGAAATTTCGTTTTATTTGAATAGAAATAAAAACACATAAGACTAAAACATTCTGAGAAATATTGAAATTATTTTGGATTAATTTTAAAAATCTGTGTTGATGAAACAGTGTTTTCCTCTCTCTCTCTTAAAAAATACTTTGAAAATGTAGCTTATATGATGCATTACATAAACAATAATAATTATGAAATTAAAATACTTCATACCTACAGAGTCGTGTCAACACAATTTTTTGGGGGGAGGGGAAAAAAACCAAAACAAACAATAAACCAACCCAGCAACAACTGACTGAAAAAACATTCAGCTATTTTTAGCTCTGTCACTAGTTCAACTTTCAATCATCAGTTTTAAATCACCCAATTAGATGAATATTGGCAGCTAGCATAACCTGACCGGGAACAGCTATCTTGAAATATGGGCATTAAAACAAAAAAATTACATTAAAAATGAAGTTGTTGCTTTAGTAGAACCAGACCTACTTACTGGGCATGTATTAAATACTTCAGTGCTGAAAGAGTTAAGAAAATTCAAGCTGAACAAAAAAAACAACTATTTTTTTAATATTTACACTAGACTCCATAAAAGTGAGGAAAGTAAGACGGAGCAAATTGATATCTATAAAGAGTTCAAATCACACAATGATATTATCTTTTTGAAGTAGTGTAATATGTATTTTGCAGAGTTAATCTACACTTCATTACTCTCTCTAGAAATGCATATTCAGGGCAAAGTCTAAATACATACACTACATTTTCCCATTAAAAAAAATAATTATGCTAACACGAAGCAAAATAAGTTTTGTTTCTATAAAAAATATGCCCAAAATCCAGCCTAAAAGTCAACACATTTTTGCGAAGAAAACTTCAAAGTTTATGTAGACATACATTGCATACTGTTCTGAATCTACATTTCCAAGGAAAAAGTAGGAATGCTTTTCCCATGTAAACCTAGAAAAGCATGTAGAAATCATTAATATTAACCCTTTGCAAATAGTTTCTGCATAAGAATAAAAATGTAGAGGAGAAGTACACAGACTCTCTGAAAAACATCACAGATAGATTTTCTTCTTTTTTTTTCAATCTAAGTCAATATTTGTGCACAGAAAATCCAAAATAGGCCCACTGACTTTATCGACACACCATCTCTTGGACAGATTAGAAAATCATAGGACCTTGATTTGTTCAAGTCAATTGAACCCTTGGAGATCAGTGAAATCTTTTCAGGCTGTAAAGCTTTCACTGTTAGGAATGACCAAAAGTAAGAAAGGAAGATCGTTGTCACAGTAACCCCAAAAAATCACTGTCTCACAACAGAGGAAACTATTAAGAGCAACAGTGAAACTCTTTGGAAAGAGGAGCATTTCTTGTGCTGGGGATCAGGGGCTAGACTTCTTCCGCAAGAAAGAAAGAGGCAAGCTGGCTGGAGACCACCACTGCCCCAAGGGCTGAATATCTCTCCCAGGATTTGAACATGGATTTTAACTCTGCTGATGCCCTCGGTGAAGAGAAGGAAGTCTACAGGTGTCCAAACGCTTAATCAGTACAGCTGGAAATATAATTCCCCCAAACATGACATCGTCGCTGTGTTGAGTTCAGCTACTCTCTGTACACTGGGAACTTGGAATACTGGGAACTGTAGTAGGCAAAGGTTTGTGAATGACAGGAAGATGAAGCTGGCTTTTCTATTTCTAACATCCCATGTTCCCTTTGAATTCTCAAGCAGGGGAAGTAACTCTAAGAATGATAATACAAAGCATTCCCTTCAATATGCAATACTCACTACTGCATAAATAACCAAACCTCCTACCACACCATGTCACCTAATTGTCCACAACCATTAGTAAAGAATCCTTCCTCTCATTTTCCCAGCCAATGCTGCTGCACAGTCTACAACTGGGTTCAAGATATCCTTTAAACCACCAGGCAATGGCCTTTGATAGAGGCCTCAGGAGACTGGACTGTACAGAGCATTGACCTAATCTTTGCCAGCTACAGACAGGCATGTACATGAGTTTGTATGGATCTAGTTGATGTCCTTGTAGCTGCACCTGTGCTCAATGCCTTCAATGATTCCCTCCATTCCCCTATACATTTATACACAACTCAAGCTGCTGTGACTCATTAGGTACATACCTTTATTACTTTGTAAGAAACTCAAATATCTTGAAAAGTTAGTCTCTTTGCCCTCAGCATCTGACAATCAATAAATCCAAGAAATAAGTGGGCTAAATATGACTCTCTCCTGATAAATTCTATGGATTTTTTTCTAAGTCATGCATTACTCAACATAGCAATTTTACTTATACTCAAATTTCAAAATTACTCTTTAAATTACTGCAAGTGTTAAGTCATCCCAGGACTTGCAGGATTTCACCTTCCTCACAGTACCATTCAGGCACACAGGTCTGCTGGTCTGACCTAGACTGGATGCCACCTGCCCACAAAAGCTTCTCTATCACTCCCCTCTGCAATTGGACAAGACCAACCCACCACCACAGGGAAGGCATAAAGGTGCTGAACTGGATCTGCCTGGAACAAATGGCACTGTGGAAGTGTCCAAACAAGCATCAAAAATGCTGCATGGTATCAGTGGTATTTCTATTCATCTACCACAAGCAGAGCCTGAGCAATTTTCTTGCAGTTCTCAATCAGCACTCTTCATTTCTCACCTGGAAAAGCTCCACTGTTATTCCAGTCTGTTCTGGACAGAGATGGAAACTTGCCAAAACATGCAGGAGTACTGTGAATACTGTGAATGAGGTGTGCTAAGGAGTCCTCTGGGACTACAGACTCGTTTTTACACAAGGTCTGAGCAAGGGTGTGAACCCAGATGTCTAGAGGTAGACTATTGCATTAATCTACTGTGCCACTTGTCTGCATTCATAACAAACCCATGCTATATCGAATGGACAAGGCTGTACTTTTTTCAGCCACATGGTGACAAAGGAAGTGCTATAATATTAATTTGTAGGGAAAAGAAGTTCCACATCTCTTGCACTGACAGAAGACGCATACTTTTCCACTGACACCACAGGGAACAGTAATCAGAAATGAAGGGAGGTTTTTTCAAAAGCCTTCAAAGACCCAGTAAGGCTGCCACTGAAGCCAGTGATAAAGTTCCTGTTGTCTTTAGAGGAAAAGGAAGAGAAGGGGGCCCTTCTGCCCTCTGTGTTATGCCACAGCTCAGACTCTGTTTTCCTCAGGTTGTAGGACCATAACCTACTCCTAAATGTTATCTTCTTTTCTGAATCAGACTAGAAAAGCACATGAACAACACTGAACAAACTGATGGGAAAGATAAAAACAACAGAAAAACAACTGCCACTAACAATCAATTCTTCAGTGCATGACAGAAAGGAGATATACCTCATCTGAGAGCTGTAAAGATTTTTAAAATACTGCTCTAAAAAATATGGAGAGTGTTGATTGAGCCTTCCTAGTTCAACACCCTTATTGTGACCAACCAATAAGCATATTTATCCAGTGGATTCACTGCCATGAAATTAAAAAAGAATAGGGTTGTATTGGTTTTTTTCCCATTTCAGCCCATGATAAATTCCTCTTTATTTTACTAGATTTCTCACATTGTATTAACAGAACTTTATGAAGTGTTTGCCAGGCCAAAGGCTAATCTAATTACATAGCCTTTTCCGGATCAGATCCATTTGTCACAGACTATTTCAGTGACTTGGCTTCTGTCTGTGCATGTATGTTTCTATACAAAATGATAAAATCGATGTTCTCTCCCCCAAGCTGTGAGTTTCCATACTTTTATACACAGCCTTCTGAAAATGTTCCAAATATATTTTAAAAAGAAAAAAGAAAAGTAAAAAATGGAGAGGTCATTTTTTAGCATAAGTTCATCTGAGATGATTGTTTACACTGCAAAATTATTATGTATCAAATAAATATTTTTCTGCCCAGGATAGTCTTTAAAAATTTTCATTAAGACAGAGATGTAACTTCCTTTTCTCTTCTCACTCTTCCTCCTTTCTTTGATTCCCAGCTGCTTAAATCATTACTTTTCTGCATCAAAGCCAGTTTCACAGTGATATAGAATAGTGGTTTATGTGGTGAAGGACCATGAGTGTGTGCTTAGGTAGTCAAGAGAAAACCCGTGTGGGTATGATGTACCTCTTGAGGGTGTAGAATGTCTGTTGAGGGAGTCAAAAACAGATGTCAGATTAGATTCATCCTTTTCCTGTTCCACATAAGAGCATGTTGGGTGCACGGGACAGATGCATATCCACTTGCATGGTGCAGGACCCCAGGGCCAGTCTGGACAGTACTGCACCAGATGCACCACTCCTCCTCCTTGGCCCCAGACACCAGGCACAGCTAGTTAGCACATCAGTCAGCAGGGCAGAAAGAGAGGAGGACACGTCACCAGGCTTCAAAACTGGGAGTAGTAGTTTTGGCCGTAGGGGAGCTTGAGACGAGGTGCAGCTGCACTCAGTCCTATATGCATCATACAAGACTTGACCACCTTGCTTACATCTTAAACCCTGTTAAAACTGTGACTGCGTGTCACATTTCTGGTACTGCAGCCTTGCTGAGGTGCTCCCTCACCAAATGTTGATTCCCACAAAGTGTGGGAAGTCTACAGAATTCCTAAATAGAAGAAAATCTGGTTTTCTGGGAACACCAACCTTTGAAGGGATCACCTGCCAAAAACCCTAAAAACCCCAAACACAAGTTATGTAAGAGTTATCCTCTGAGGTTCTCCAGAATGTCTTAGCTCTAAAGCACTAAGTATTTTCCCATCCTCAGCAAGAACTCAGGAGTATTTCAGGCATTCATGTTGATGGAAAGTTTTCTGCTTTGTTACACAAACGCTTCAGTTAAGCTATTCAGCCAGCAGCCCACCTGTATTCTGATAAAGTAATTTACTACTGCTTCTCCTGGTCAGCCTCTCTTTTGTCTCCCCATCTCTTTCCCTCCAACCCCTAATAATTTTGCTATAAATACGATGACCAAAAGGGACAGAAGCAGCAAATGTGACAGCACCAGAGAGTAAACTGCTAACAGGTTGAAGAACGTAATGACATCTAGAAACGGTGAAAGTGCAGATGCTGCCACCTTTAATAACTTTCATCTTGGTTTTTGCTAAAACATGAAAATGAAACCATACAACTCAGATGACTGCTGCCAGTCTGTCTGTCTGTCAGCCTCAGAGAGCAATTTGGTCTCTGTATTTCTCTGCAGCAGAGAACAAAGTCATTGACAACAAAGTCATTGAGCTGCTGAATCCAATATTCTCACAGTACCCACAACACAAGGGGCTCCCAAGGTGGAGCAGCATACCTGGGAAATCTGTATTCCCCCTGAACAGACCCAGATGGGATCACCATGACAAAGGCATGCCAACATCAAAGGAAATACTGCAGGAGAGTGTCCCACCCAAAAACTCTCAGGCAAAAGCAATGGCTGCAGGCAGGACCACAGAAAGTTCACGAGAGCAACGCTGCAGCTCTTGCAATCAAGCACAAAAGACAGTGCTAAAACACAGGGAAGGTCAGGAGTTGCCTAGAGCCCCCATTACCCCTCATGTCATTCCCATGTGAAATGAAGCACATGGGGGTCTGAAAATATGGTGCAGTACCACCCACTTGCAGACTTACCAGTGTGAGGGAAGGAGCAATCTTGTTTCTGGTGATGTTCAAGTTAATTTTGAGGCACATGCACCCAGCCCCAGGGTCCCAGCAAAAGCCCTGCAGATGTCCCCAGGCATCATTCAGGTAATAGATTTTTAAAGTTTACTTGACTAAAGCAAAAGAGTGTTTTCTGAGAAGCCATAGAATATACAGAAGAGAAACCAAAACGTTCTAATTAAAGGCCTTCTCCTGTTATCAGAGGATATTGGATTAGTGTAAACCACATCAGAGGAAACTAGTTAATCCATGTTTGGTTGATTTGTACACTGGGGAAGCCAAGAGATTTTAGCAGTCACTATTATTTACAGCAGTAACTGTCAGTTTAATGACAGAAAATCCAGCGTTACTTTTTGGCTGGATGATGAGGGTTTTCTTGTTTCAATATGTACACATTTCTAACTCTGACTTCTAAAACAGTAGTATAAATCTAGTTTGATTTGTGATATTAACTTCTCAAATATCCATGGCACGTTAATTAATGGTGCAGACAACCTCCCGAGACTTGCAAATAGGAACATGATGGAACAGACACAGTGAGTCATTTCAGGAGTACTTGAATTTCACATGACAACAGTTCTCTAGTGGAGGGATGGGCTAGGGGAGGCCAAGATTTGCTTGGGGTTGCTCTAGGATTACTGTGATGCACCCTGACACAACATCTACAGTTATATTCAACAGGAAAGCATGAGAACTCTGTCATGTCCCACTGTATGCACAAGCCAGAACAGACTATTCAGCTTTTGAGTTGCTTTCCAGGCAAGCATACTAAAAAATAATGAGCACAGCTCTAGCCACACTCTTTGTTAAAACAAAAATGGGGTGCTTCATTTACAGTCCCAAAGTTTCCACATTCCAAGTGGGTTGTTTCTGCCCTTTTCTCCTTGGAATACTGTTTAGACAAAGAATTGCTTGTATGTTTCACCAACCTTTACTTTGTACTAACTCTAGACTTGAGCTTTCGGGCTAGGTGATATTTTTCCCCTTTTCTAAATGAATGCCTTGTTCAACTCACTGTTGATACAGACCAAAGAGAGGTATATTATACCATAAGAGACCAGTTTACATGCAGCAATACACATTTTTTTATTAATGCAATCCATCATTTACCTTATCCTCCCTCTGAAGAAAACAAAAGTATCAAATTTATATGTAACTGCCCAATGAAGAGATTTTTGTAAGACTTGTTTATGAAAAAAGAAACCAGTGTGGGAGTAAAATGTAATTCATAACATACAAATACTTCCTAAAGGTACAATAAAGCTCATGGCATCAGCAGAAATAAAAAGCATTATGGGAGAAATAGTAGCAGATCCTCACATTAGAAGGCAGCAGAGAAAGGTCAGGAAGGGAGGGTAACAGGGAACTGGTAGCATCACCCTTGCCCACACTGGGAACAGCAGCATTGCCTGAGCAGGACGGAAGAGAATGTGAAGATTCTGTCCATACTAATTCTGTTAAAATGCTGTTTCTATCAAGCAGCATCTCAAACACCAGCTAATACAGACATCTGATATTGCAGTAATGGCATCTGCACCAATTACAGTTCTTTTGTATGCCTCTTCACATAACCAGAGTGAAACTAAGTTCTGTTTCTTCCATCTATAAAGAAAATTAGGCATGATGTATCAGGTGTGATCTACTACAATTCTAGGCACTAGATCTTTAGCAGATGTAAGTGAGCATAGATCAGCAGAGCTGATCTCACAGAACATTGCCCTGATCCACTCAATCTTGTCTTCAGCTGTGTCTCAGGCATCTTCCTCCACTTTTATTAGAGTAAGGTTGGAAGGACTGCTGGGGGAAGCTCATGGGAGTGAAGACACAGACTAGTGTAAAAGGAAAAGTCGGATTCCAAAAAAAGGAGACAATATGAAAGGCAGCCCTGAGATGAATGCTGGAGGATGAAAAAATGGCAGTAAGAAAAACAACATGGATAGGTCATATTTTGGAAGCAAAGGCATAAGGCCGTGAGGGGCAAACTGTAGTGAGGGGCTGAATTCCGCAGTGTAAGTGGTGGTATTGCAGTCCAGAAAATCAGAGACAGTGAGTAAAAAGGGCAGCCTGGAAGAGTTAAATATCAAAGTCATTAATGAACTAAAATTAGACTATAAATCTTTTCAGATGTCTCACCCATTGTGGTAATGATGCCCTGCCTTTTTATTTCACTGCAGAGACTATTTCTGCTTATGAGACTGTAAGCAATTAGAACAAGAGCCCTTTCACCATGAAATACCTCAGAAGAGACACAGATCAGAAAACCAGCACACCTCATAATACACACTGGTGCAGCTCCTAAAAAGTGTGTGAGAAATGCAATGGGATAGAATTTGCAGCTGATGTCAGTTAACAGCAGAAATAGAAAAGATAAAAAGCAAAAAAAAACTCTAAGGCAAGAGACTGCAGGAAAAATCTGTTTATCAGAAATGGAATGGAAAGAAGATAGTGACCTATTTCACTTCAGCAGGAGGTGACCACTTCTCTTGTTATTGGTGTAAGGACAAGCAATCCATATTTGATCCTGCTCTAGTTTTATGTACGCTGGGCCTCCCAAACCTGTTGGACCTGTGAAAACAAGTATTCTGAGAAACCAAGCAAAGATTTTAAGGGGGGAAAAGTGACACTTTACAGCAGCATAAACAGCTATTGAATTCCAGTTTTGTAGCACTGCTGTACTGTGGGCTGGCAGCTTTCAGAAAGAGAAGCCTCTGGATGTGGGGTTTGTAAGCCATTTGCCACACTTGTCATCCTTGCTGTATAAAAGCCTTTCCCGAAGGACATTGTTCTAACAAAATTATCCATTGCAAAGGCCAGCAGCATGCTCATCGTGTCTCAATCAAGGCTGCATAAAGAGGAAAGTCAACCATGCATGTCTATCATCTGGACAATTAGTCTTTCTGACTGCAGACACTATTCTAAAAGGCTAGTCCTTAGAAGCACCTAATCTTTCAGTAGGAAATTATTTCTCTTTGTCTGGCAGAAACATATAGCAATGAACGTCCTGTGAGAACAATATTCAGAGGCTTAAAGAATAATCAATGTAAATATATCAGAACCATACTTGTAACCTCTCTGTGACCAAACAAAAGAAAAAAAAATCAAAAAATGGTGTATTTGTGATATGAAGTAGCTGAAAACAACAATAAAAGAAAGAAGATGAGCACAGCCCCTGTGCACTTCCATTTGCACTTTTACACATTTACACTTTTGATACTGCTCCTATCAGACTCCTTTGTTTAGCCTATCTTCCCTCCCTCTGCACATCATCATCTGCTGTACTAAATACTGAGGAAAAAAACTTACATGGTCAAAGAAAAGGAAGAATTATTTCCAAGAAGCTCTTCATAATCACAGTACACTACTTTAATCTCTAAATTGCATTCTGTATCTGATTTACATGAAATTACACTACCTTCCCATTATCAGTTAAATTCTTTTAGCATTGTCCCAACTGCTTCTACTGGCAATTCAAAGGAAAGAAAATCCATGAATTACAAGTAACATCTTCACAGATCCAGAAATATAAGGGTCAGATGAGTATAACTGACAAAATACAGCAATTTACACAACAACAAAAAAAGTTAATGCTTTATCTGCAATAATGATTTATCCACCATGTTGTGTACTTTCTGCAAAGGCAAAGCTCTCAGTCAGGCAAGGTCTAAGAATTTCCAGTTCATTCTTCCTTGTCTTCCTTCATTCTTTTCTGACATTTTTAACATCTGCTCAAAAGAAATTCTTCAAAGAGACCAGATCTGAACCATGATGACAAAGGCATGTCTAGATGGAAGTAGGAGTAAAGCTGGGGATTTTTTCAGCCTGAATTGACAGGAAGATTCACTTTTCCTTATCTGTCTTATCTCTAAGATCAGTAAGACAGAGATAAATTGGCTTCCTTATGGGAGGAAAGAAGCATAAGCAAAAGCATTTTTATACTATGGGGTTACAACAACCCTTATTTTCAAGCTCAATAGCATCAAATGCAAATTAACATCTCACTTAATACGAAGCTCTTCTTGCCTGTCTACAATCCTCCTCATCCTTCCACCTCCTGCTGCGTGCTCTTGGAAGTGATGTGGTCTCTGGCAGCTATTTGGTTTGTGCAAATTAAAAGGCATCACTGCATCACAGAGGTGTTTTTGTTTGACTTTTGCATGCACAGGCTGGGATGTGAACCAAAGGCATGATTGCTGGGTCAGCCTGCCCAACATGCATAAATGAAGATTGATTTTGAGGGTTTTTCAGTTTGTTATTTGGGTTTTTTTGGTTTTTTTATGAAGTGATTTAAAAACTAGGAAGTTGCCATGTAGACAATTTTGTTCTCTAAACAGACCAGGTACCACATAAACTGTATCCAGATCAGTTTACCTATTAACATACCTCAGCTGTATTTGACTAGGGCCATTTCAAGGGGCAAAAGGATTGTTTATTGTGAGTGCCTGTTTAATCTTGGGCTCTCAGTCAAGACTGCTAACTCACATACTGGTTTTCCTGATCTATTTGTCTATTCATTGAGAGACCACCAACAGCCTTCCCTCCATGGCTCTGAATCTCTAGCTGTCTGAATTTTGAAAATATCAGATCTTAAAACTCTCCTTTTAATAAACTATCTCTCCATTCTTCTTCCATTTTGGGATACAATAAAAAAAGTTAAAATGAAACAGGCTCCCATGGCCTCTTTCAAAAAATTATTTCTCCAGTACAGCATCCCTCAGAGAAGGGAAAGAACAGAATTCCTGTATATTCCCACACAGTAACAAGCAGTTACCAGAGGGACTTCTGCCCACTGTGTGGCAACTGCTGTTCTAAATAAGCTTTAAACTCCAGTCAACACACATGTTGCTCTCATGAGTGGTGTTCCTGGGTGAGAACAAGGGCAGCAGATCTGCAAACATCTTCCCAGGCTTGCAGAGTGAGACAAAAGCAAGATGCAATTTATACTTCCATTCTTGAAATCCCAGCAACAGAAATGCAGTGTTCATGAAAAAATATTTGCCTTCTGCTTGTAAGAGTCATAGCTGAATTTGGTTAATGGAGTTTCTCAAAGCAGTCAACCTTACAGAGCTTTACATCCTTTTGCCTTTTATTTAAAAATCTGTATTGTTATCTAGTTCTATAAAGAAATTCCCTTCAGATTATAACATTTACATGACAAATACTCAATTCAGCTTCTGATTCAGATCTTTGTTATTTGTTGTATTTCCACAATTTACTAAAACATAGCTCATTATGCAGTATGAAAGGTCAAGCCTCCAGAAAGTATCAAAATAAAATCAATTACCAATCCTTAACTGTTCACGGTTGGAGTTTTTTATCAGCTGGACTTTAGAAGAACTACAGTCACACCACAGCTCTGCTTTATCCATCCTGTTAGGTCATTTGATCCTGGACTAAGTAATGGACATATTCCCCTTGTAGTGTATTTTTAAAAGATTTTGGAGGGGGACAGAGTATTTGGTGAATAGTCTTCTATTTCACAGGAATAAAAGAACCTCAACAATAAAGGAAAAGAATTGTTCTGTGAGGGTGCAAGGTAAACAGAAGTGAAATGGTGATTGAGAGAGGTAAAGTGTAACTTGCAGAGAAAGGAAAGCTGAGTGTTATCCAGAGTTTGTTATCTAAGCCTCCCTTGCTAGCTAGAACATATCCTCTCTATCTGTGTTTCCATATGCTCTAGGACTACCCTTTAGAAGAGACAGATTGATATAAATCATTGTGTAACATACACAAAACCCAGAAAATCACAAAAAACCCACTGAGATGCAAAGGACTTCATATGAAAACTCTTAGAGCCTCAAAAGTGTTTTCAGCTCTGACAAAGCTTCCTTGAAAAAGCGAGGAGGGAAAAAATAAGTGCCGGGCATGCAACTACCTTGAATATTTTCTGTCTAGACACTAACGGGGAAATCTGTAAGAAAATGTTAATCACCTGCCTCTATGGTACTCTTTGCAGATCTGCTTAGTCCCCTGGCCAAGTCTCCAGAATCCCACCCTGAGAGAGAGTGGATGCCAACAGTACCTTAAAACAAGGAGTGTCTCATAAACCACTGTTTTGTGATTATTGCCTGAGAATTTAGTCAAGGTAGAGCAGACATATGAGAAAAGAAGTTTCAATTTTAATACCTCAACTCTTACTTTTTGGTAATCAACTGCATATCTTTCCTTTTCCCCTTTGTTTCCCCTTGGATGCAACAAAAAAGCAAACATTTACTTACACATACACAAATCACATCCGGGAAAAAAAGAAAAGCCTCGCTGAATGGGAAGAAATGTAGATGTTTAAGATGAAGTGCTCGGACCAGAACAGGTACAGATAGAAGGATGGCAGCTTCAGGAAAGAGGCCACCCAAGGGTGCAATGATGGTGAGATCATCCCAGCTAACAGCAAAACTGAGATAAGCAGCATGAGATGCATATCAGAGTCTACCTATCAGATAGGTAAATGAAAAACATTTGTGAATTTCTAGGGAGGAAACAAAAGGAAGAGAATATGGATTTGGATTGATAGGCTTAACAGCATGCCAGCAGCTATTATGGTTAATCAGCATCATGGACACAGATTTTGGGCAGGTTGTATAAAAATCCTTATGAACCCTGATAGTTTCACCATCCATATGAATTCATGTGCTCAGAGTGCTCCGTGATCCAATTCACAAGATTGAAATGTTTCACATATTGTCTTTGTTAAGAGTAAGCACAGGTAAATGGAGTCTGCCCACTTCTAACTTGGTCAGTGTATTTTACTCACTTCCACTGCTTCACCTTGAGCGTGAAGCTGGTGAAATCACCTACACTGCTATGTCCATCCCTGGTGCTCTAATCTACACCGTTTACCTTAGTGGAGGTACAACCTTCATGATGAAGAGTGATTGCCAACAGAGTACCACCGTTTCAGAAGTTAACCCTCAAACTGTGCTGAACACTTACAATGCTAATGGCATGCACACAAAGTACAGAATCAGTGTGATGCAATATATCCTTTTGTCCTTGACACCCTACATCTCCTCCCACCCCGTCCCAAGCTTTGACTCATGCCATCCTCTCCAAAGGGCTTCCTTTTTCTCCTCTTACTGAAGAAACCAATATTTAAGTCTTTAATCTGACAATACATGCAGGATCTTCCCATGGCAACCAACTGTGATGAACTATTCTGTACAGTAGATTGAATTCTTCAGTAATAAGAAGTTCTTCAGTATTACAAGGAGAAAGTTTTTAGACTACTAAAACCATGTCAGAAGCAGGATTACATATGATTTACCACCTTTGACACCAAGCTCTAATATTGCTGGTTTCACAAATTATGTTGCTTTCTAGAAAAACAGTGAAAAACAGTTGTGCTGCAGTCCTTTGCTAAGCTGCTTCTCCATCAGTGTATTGGGAGTTCAATCAAATGATCTTCCCTTGATAGGTTTATCTCTCAGTGGGCCAGTGTTGGTCAGATGGAGCTGTGTGAAACAACTGTGCATTGCACTAGCTTCAGTACTATTTCACCAAGAGCAGGACTTCACTGTCCTGAAAATTGCTTAGCAAATAGGACTTGAAATCAAAGTGACAGCAGTCTCATGCCTAGATAAGGCACATTTTAGTATTCAGCAAGGAACCAGAGTATAGTTCTGAGTCATTATTTTAATTCTATGGAAAAGAATCATGCAGAGGCCTCAAAATCTGATAGTGCCCTGACAGGTCTGTGACTGACAGAACTAGTGCAAAAATGACTTGGGGGTAGCACAATCATCCAGTGCCAGAGAACCAGATACTCACATTTCTCTTTGCCCAACCCACCTATTGTATTACACCTCAAGAGATTCAGGGACTCCTGAGAATTCATGCCACTACAATCCAGAAGGAGCTTATAAACCTCTAGGGAACAATCTGCATCCATTTGTCCTGAAGCCTGAATATCTGACACTTGTAGTGTCTTGTCTGCCTTTATACTGTGGGATGGGAGTAGGAGGAGAAAATGATAAGAGATTTTTGTAGAGGAAAGCTAATAATCAGAATACCCTTCCTATTCAGCATTATTAATCCCTACTGAATTAGATGCATTAGCAAAAGGTACTTCATTTCTTTGGAGATAAAAAAGAACAGTCTGAATTCTTGAGGAAATATTCTGCCTATTAGTGTCTATGTAAAGCCCTAGAAATAATGCTCTCAGAGATAAAATTAAGAATAAGAAAATAATAAAGGCAAATTTCCCTCTCTGTGCTGCTCTACAATTAACTGTTTGAAGCAATTGCCAATACTCTTAATCTCAAGAACTCTGCTTATCTGCCCATCCAGTTATTTTTAATTTGTACTTCTATTATTACTACTGCATTATTAATATACCCTGATAAGATAGGAAATAGCCTAGTGGTGTTCTGTTTCAGCAATGCCTTGCACGGCACAACAGTCTTTATGATGAATAACTCCCTCCCAACTGAGGAGATTCATGATTCCCTCTGCTCACAGACTACGAGGCCCTGGGGGAACCCCGCTTCCTCCCCTGTGTTGGTGCTCCATTTCCCAAAAGCAGCCTGGGCCCCCTTGTGCTCACCACGTGTGCACACAGTTATCAGTCAGGGTGCTGCCTTCTTCTGTGTGACCAGCAGAGATGCCCCTGGTGCGTCTGTCAGAGCTCATGCCAGCACAACCTCATCACAGTTCCTCAGTGACAATGTGCAATATTTAAGGTATTTTATTAGGAGTGGGTAGGGAAGGGAGGGCAGCTTTTCTAATCAAGCTGCTCCCAGAATCTGAGCTCAGTTGCTGCAGCCAAGCTAGTCAAGAATAGATTTCTATTGTGAATCAAGATTTGTATTTGGAGGAAACTCCAGCAATACCAAATGGTGGAAAGAACGGTTAAGACATTAAAGATAATTACTCTCACACCATATGGTTTCAAGTATATATGTCATATTTTTTCATGGGGAAAAGGGGGGCAGGGAAGAAAGGATCAACAGTTTTTAAGGTTTCCTGTATCTATGTTTCTGTAATGGGATATATAATGCTGTAAAGGTTGTGATACAGCTTTCCTCCTGACATTTTAATACACATCCCATTTTGCCAATACATCTTTTTCTGTCTCTCCTCCAGTATAAGCACTGTAAATAGAACAGATCTGTGGAAAAATCCAGCAGCAATTAATAGGGGTGAAAGCTGTTGGCAATCTAGAGAAACACAACAGAGCCTCACACACACCTAGGGAAATTCATGTAAAATGATGCTATTTGTATAAGCATTTTCAATCATCACATAGGAGAAAAAAGATAATGCATTGTATTGGAAGACTAGACTAAGCAAGAAAAAGGATATTAGTCTGGATTAAAATCTGTGAGTTTAATGGCAATATCTTAAGGGAATGTTGTCTTTAGAAAAATCTGCTCATTTATTAAAAAAAGCAGGTCTATATATAGTTAGCCTTACAATTTTTTTCAAATAACTTGCTCAAAAACTCCATATATAGCTTTTTCCTATACATTTCCACTGCACTGGTGGGGAAGAGGAGATGAATACACAAACACATATATGCACCTATATGTTTATAGATGCAAATGTACACACCATATGTATAGTGAGAATTACACATACACCTGTCCACCCACACCCATCACAGGTGCACCCACTCCATTTCTTACATGCTACAGAAGAGGTTTTGAGCCTCATAGGCCTTAAAAATGTATTGACATACCTCCTGATTTTTCATATCAAACCGGTCAACTATTTCATCAATTTTTTTTTCTCTTTACAATATAGAAAGATTCTTTCATAATGAAAAACAGGAACATTGAAGTATTACTTTTCATACCTGATACTTCGTATCTCACTATCCAATGAAAGTAACTCAACTGCTAATCACTTTGGGAGCAATACAGAAAAGAAAGTCTATTTACATCTGGAAAACAAAATGGCATTTGGCTATCAGGAATCCAGATCCACTAATGAAACGTTCCCAAACCCCAAGCCACACTGCCTACACTTCTGGGAAGGAATCCTCCCTGGAAGCACTCTACAGGTCACATTACAGAGCAATGAAAATCTGGCCATCCGAGGGCCAGAGGCTCTGATCTAACAGGTGTGCACATTATGACCATCTTTACAGATCCACCCTGAGAGAAGTACAACTGAACATCTCCAGTCCTTTACTCAATAAAGAGCAGTTTCATTTTGCTTCGATTTGCCTAAGGCCAAATGTGAAAAGGTCTGCTTGGTCCTTTTCCACTGAGGTCTGTCTGCTCTATGCAACTTGCTCAGTTGCATGCAGCTGTGCTCAACCAGACCAGGGTGCATACAGTGGAAAGCACAGGATGCAGACTTCCATCTGAGGAGAAATCAAAGTACCTAGAACTTTCTGCAAGCACCTTGTATCTCACAGTAGCTGGTTTGCTATGAAAGGTTCAGTGCAGAACACAAGGAGAACCTGTGTTCCTACTCAGGGGGAGATTCATTTCACCTTACTTGAGCCAGCCAAAACACAGGTATCTCATTCTAAGGCAGCTGTCTGTGTTGCCTCTGTAATCAACTGAAAAAGAGAGGCACATCTGGTAGACAGGTCAGCCCAATTCTCTCCATTTCTCCACAAGAGGAATACTTATGACCAGCCTGGATCAGAAGGGTAGTGATCACCTAAGCCAGCAACATGAATCACATCCTAAGGTGGCAATAATGGTGGCACTAAAGAGTGAAGAAAAACGTAAGAATATGACTCAAAACATGGAGATACATGCTTCTCATAACAGCACAAAAATGGATAAATGACAATAGAAATATATTCCCCCAAAATGGGTTTGAATCCTAAAGAAAAAGGCAAAAAATGGGGAGACAGTGAATAAAAGGAGATATACTCTAATGGTATTCTGAGTATTAAAATGCAATTCACATTGGCTCTTCCTCAGCTGAGCTAGTTCTCTATTGAAGTCAGCATTGTACCAGAGAAATAAGGTAAGGCCCAGACCTTTAGAATAAGAGAAAACAGAATAACCTTGCAGTTGAACCAAGAAGCTCAGACAAATCATTAGCCCATGATGTTACAGCAGAGCCTCCTGCAGTGTCACCATCCTGCCTGCACCACTGCTCTCTGACACGTGCTGAGAGGAGTCAAACACAAAAGGAAAAGGCTGGGAGGAGAAGAGCTTTGGAAAATTTAAAAGAAAAAAGTATTGTAATAAAGTCTTCAGCTGACTGCTTAAAGTACAGTTCCTGCTACTTGCCTAAGACATCAGAAAACTCACCACGGTCCTGGGTTTAGCAAACTATCCAGTATTTAAACTCCTTCTTCAGCTTTGTCTAAGAAATACTCTTGAAATTTTCAGTTTATGTCATCTTGACTTTCCTGATTTATATTAATCTCTTCATCATGAATTTAAACATTAAGTTCATGAGGTGAGACATGTAGAGGAGAGGGCAGGGAAGAAGGGGACATTTCAGGAAGTACTACTGAATGTCTTAAAAAAGAAAAGGAAGTTATTAACCAGAACTATCAAAGTTCCCCAAAATATCAAACAGCAGTACCACCTAAATTGAAAAGCAAAGTAAATAAAAATACAATAGCTCAGAAAAACTTGGAGGCGATTGGTATCAAAAACAATGGTTTTATATCCTAGAAAAATCCAGTAATTTTCATTCAAATTGCACGTCTTTCAATGAGTAAGAGACTTTAAAATATGTGGCCACTGTATTGTCATACAATCTCAAAAATACGAGGGTATTTTAAAAGTGTACTTACTTACTAGGTGAGCAAGAGCAAAGGCTTCCGTAGCTTCATTAGATTATCAACATTAAAACAAATTGAAGAACCAATGTGAACCATGTGTAGAAGGCCCCTAGCCAAGTAGAAGCCTACAAATTATGGTCGTTCCTGCCACTAAATGACTGGAATCAAGAAAACAGTCAACTAGCATAAAACCTTTAGATTGCTGGACATAAAATCATATGACAATGCAGTGGGTGCTGGACAAACAAAGTCACATAGAAACGTACAAAACCTAGTACCACCAGCCTGAAGTGATTTGAGCAAGCTAATTTTCCTTTTGTTCACAGAAAAAAAGAAAGAGAAATTCATCAAAACAGACCAAGGAAAACAATACAAAACCAGACTTTGTAGCTCTTTTCCTGAGTGAAAGGTACTGTAACAGAAACACAGAAAAGACTGATTCTTCTAACACAGAAATTAAAAATGCCATCAAAGTGAGTTGAGGTACAGCCTTTTTCATATTTTTTCTGTCCAGTCCAATTCCACCTGGAAATCTCCACCCACCTCTTGTGCTCACAAGCTTATCAGTACAATTTCTCAATACACCTAGGAAGATGTCATTAGAGGGAGAAATACCACCATTTCCAGTATTTTTTGAGGAAGGAAAAAAAAGTAATTTAATGAGCAACAGTCTCTTGTCCATATTTGCCATCAACAATAGCTGGTACTCAAAGCAAACCAAAATGCAATCAGACAGGCCTCTGGCATGCCTGGGTTGGTGCTTCCACATCCAGAATAAGTCTTACGTTAGAGAAGGCAAACTAAGTGTTCTTAGAAAACATGATTGACAATGGTAAGTGATTTTTGTTAATAGAAATTCTTTCAGATTCTAATAATTTCACCTTTTACTTAAAGCAGCTTGAGCTCAAAACTGCTCCTAGAAAATCCCATCTAGCAGGAATCAAGACAAAGAGCAAGAAAGCCTCCACCAGGTCCAAACAGTACATTTCGTGAGGAAGAACAGTTCTGAGCAATTCTGACTGGAGGGCAAAAGGCCACCTGGATTTCATTCCAAGTGGAACTAACTAATTTGTACAACAATCATGTTGACAACAAAGATGAACACTTATGTCTCCTTTAAATGCCTCAAGGGGTCATCCTCCCACCTTTCAGTAGCCATGGTAACTTTGGGGAGAAAAAACAGCTCTCACCTCAGAAACTGTTTTCTGTGATAAAGGGTTTAAAATCACTTCTGTCATCTATCTTTTAACTTTTGCCCCTATACACCTGAAAGGATGAAGCTTTACAAAGGAAGGATCTCTGCTTTACAAAGGAAAGAGAACCTTTTCTCATTCATTCTGGAAAAACCTTAGAGATGGTTTGCAGTGAAATGAAATACGGAACATATTTTGCAAGTTGTGCTGGTTTTTTTGCTGACCATAGCACAGGTTTTCATAAACTCCCACTCAATGTATATCATAATGGCAACAAAAAAACCCCTGACATCCATCAATCAGCAAATCAAAATGCAAACTCTGATAGTAGAAAAGGAGGTATTCTCTACCTTTTGGGCTTAAACAAGATGTGAATCAATTTTGTTCCCATCAAATCAACTTTGTAAATCACATAAGTGTAAGAATGTCTCTTTACTTCCCTGCACTGGTACAAAGAGTTGACATGGCTGTTGAAAACATCTTTTGACAAAGACTATTCACATCATGATTCATGCAGGCCACAGTCAATATAGTACTTACTCGTCATTAACACTCTTACTACATTGTTATGTAGCTTGGATTAAAGCATGTCAAAGCCAGTGCAGTAATTATTTGCCCTACTTAGAGAAAAGTCAGCAAAAACTATTTTAAGGCACTGGGCAGCTGAAATATTAGCAGTTTGTGAGCCCAAAGCATTGGCATATGCTTCTGTCCCAGACAAAAGCCATCTGTGAATCTACTCACAAACTTGAACTGCCTTAGCATTAGAGCTTTCTTCATTGTTACTTTTGGCAAGGGCAAATATAAACAATAAACAGCACAAAGTGGAGAAGCAGGGACAGAAAAAGCATCAGTGAGAAGAAAAATTTGACAAATACTGGTATTGTAGGACAAAGAAATGTCTTTAAATCGAGGAAGGAATGAGAATACAGTTTTATGTAAATGAAAGCGAGAAAAAGCTAAGCTGCAGACTTGCGTAAAGTGAATAGTAGATTTTGGGCTTATTTCAATCAAATACTGTGCTGTGATGAAAGATTAGATTCTTCAGCCAGGCACTGAAAAATTATTTTTAACTGAATTTTATTCACTACATGACACAGGTCCTTGGGAGAAAGGTGTATGACTCAGGAGTATCTATCACACTGCCAAAAAAATCTCCTGCTGCCGCTCCTGCCATTTGGCTACGTCTTGGTTCCCTTTCAAGGCCCCTCCAAGCCACACTCGTGGCCCAACCCCATGCTTGATGAGCTACCAGCTACCACATCTCTTCTTCACTCACTTGACTCTCAAAACCCTCTCTGTGCTGTGTCCTACCCTGTTCTACTTGGAAAGGGCCCCTCAGGAGCACCTGCAGCATAATCTATTATTTACTCTTTAATAGTGTCCTCTTCTACAACAGCTTGAGAATGGGTATCTAACATTGCTAAGATCTAACACTGCTGATGGGTTGAGGACACCACTGCCAAGATGATCAATAATACCTCATTGTTTCTTCTTGCTTCCCATCTCTCTGTCTGCTCTTCTTTCCTACAGTGTGATCACAAATACTCTGGACAAAACAGGGGTTTTTTTTTAATCTGAATTTAAACATAATTTAGCAAAATGGGTCTAGGCCCTGCAAACAGGAATGTTGGTGCTCCAGAAGAATAAAGAGTAAACAGAATCACAAATTACAGTTGCTTTTTTAATAGGTCAAAAAGACTACTTGAAGAAAGTTCAATGGTGACTAGCTTCTCCCTGGTAGAAACCTTGTGCATAGGGATGATTTTAGTGCCCAAGCACTGTTATTTTATTTTGACATTAGTAAGTACCAAATAACAAAAATCCACACACAGAAAATATTATATATATAAGGAAAAGTAAACTAATCTCTGCCCAAACACAACAAATACCTCTCAGTGACAGAGGTTTATAAGACTGCACACAGAAAAATAATAAATAAAGAAAGCAGAGAGACCACATCCATTTATCCTAACCCCCTGCCACCTGAAAACAACCTATTTATTCAGGCTGGCAGAAAATTTTTCATTCCAGCTGTTTTTCATGTCAAATGTGGGATTCAGCAAAACAACGTCTTTCACAGAAAGAACATTTCAGATTTTCATCAAAAGTATTGGTTTACTTTTGATTTTGTTTGACAGAAAATGGAAGAGGAGGTGTAGAGGGAGGACAGAGGGAAGCAGACTGGGGAGCAAATCTAAGCAGAACTACTAGAATGGCCTCACAGTAGTTGATCTTAGTGCAGGCATGGAATAATTCACTATTTCTGCACAGAAAACCCTTCTGCTGTGTTATTGGCTTGTTGTTAGGAAGGACACAACAGACTTGAGGAGTATCTTTCAGAAAACTGTGAGATTTGGAAAAACATCATATACCGCCATCCAAAACAGCAGCACTCCCTCTCTCTGAGTAAACTCAGTAAAAGCAATCTGTTACTCACAATACGATGATCCAAAGACAGCAGAGAGAGAAGAAATGATGCTCAAGCTGTTGCAGTTTATGGAGCAGGGTTGTCACTCAGCCCAAAGGAAAACTCTCAAGAACTGACTGTGGGGATACCACGCTGCCACTCAAAATCACCTCCCTCCACCAGCAAATGTAAATCCAAAGTACACAGATAAATTATGACCCATAAAAGCAACCCTGTTAATATATTTACAACATATATATTACAACCTTTTTATTTAGCAACAGGAAGAGCTATTTGGAAACGAGTGCAACAAAGAATCTGATCCTTTACTTGGTTCACTTTGGCAATGTGGCACTTCTGCTGGGCTCAGTGGTGTATCTAACATCAAAGTAAAATGCTGATTATGCAGTTCCACCATTTCATTATTAATATCATCTTCCTGCTTCTGTGAAGCTGAACTTCAGATTTCAAATAATGCTTCTTTCAAAGTCTAGGCTGGCACAGTTTTGATTTGCAAGGCATTTTGTAAGAAAAGGCATGAAGCATGCAACCTGAATATATACTCTTTAACCCTCTTCATCAGCTTAGATGTTTCAGTGGGGGGTTGTACTCATATCCATCCTAAATGAACTGCTTATTAACTTTTAAAGATATTTGTGATAGGCAGATCTGCCTCTTTTAACTTAAAAAAAAATTATATATCTACACATGACAGATAAATTCTGTAATTTTAAATAAATCATTGTCATGAATTTTGCAATGAGAAGGAGAATCTTTGAAATTTCTAGTAGAGGTGAGAATATAAAATAGCAACTGTTTGCTTGCAAATTCATTTTAGAAAACTGTGAAATTAAATTTACCCTCCAAGTCTGAGCTTTGATGTACCCAACTTCCTATCCTTAACATCTTGGATACCCCTCTCCCCTGGAAAACTGACAGCTCTCAAGCTGACACCAAGCCAGTAACACCCAGAGTCTGTGCCAGGGCTCACAGCCCCTGTAGGAGTGAGACTGCCTTCCAGGCAGCCCGTGTGCAGTTTTCCCCTGGAGTCTCAGAAATCCACAATCCTTGGCAACAGCCATCCTTCCAGTTCTGGTGAACCATGCTTTTGTCACGTCAGAAATTGCCCAGCCCACTCAAACCCAAAGTGAAATAGAGTTTTATCACACTGAGATTGCTCATAAAATGCTATTTAAATACAAACCAGGAAAAAACCCTAAAATATTGAAAACAACATTTAGCTTCCCTGAACCCACTTCCTCCACATGGGTTCACATTTTAGAAATTTATACCCTTACAGAAAACACTGTATGAGAAAAAATGCTGAGAAAAGTAACTATTTTTTAGCACACTCCTATCAAAACATATCCCAACCAAACTGAAGAGAACACATATAAACAATGAAAATTAAAAGCAAATAAGCTGAAAATTCCATTACCTCATCTGAAGTTTTCCCAGTCTGACAGATAAATTACCTTGTTATCCTGAAGTTATTTACTTATTGTGCCTCGCACCTATTTCTGACATTAAAATGAAAATTGTGCTACAGAGGTAAACTGATGGGAAACTTTGATGTAAGTATACAAGCTTCAGGTCATAATTATAGGGTGACTCCTAAAAGAAACCAAAAAGGTGAAAAATGAAACTGGCTTCCAGAAATTGCAGGTTAGGCATATTTTTGCTAATAGAAATGTGGAAAAATCTGATTTTCTCTAGTATGACTATATGAAATAACCTAATTTGATTTAGTGCTTTGAAGGAGCATGTGTGTCAGTGTGTTAAAACCTCTTAGCTACTCTGATAGTTTCGAGACAGAAGTCTAAAGTGAAAAGAAATTCCTCCTTCATCATGAGGGCTGCAAAATTTCAGTTTTACTTACATAGCTGGAAAGTCTGGAGCCTGTTCCCATATAGGATTTTGAAGAAGCAAATTACAGGTCTGTCTGAGAATATTGCAAAACTGCTTCCCAAGCCCTCTCCACTGGAAACCAGTGGTGAGAGGAACAAGAGAGGCTCAAATCAGTTGGAATGTTTAGACAGAGCTATGTTTGTGCCTCTGTGTGTAGACCCTTTCCTTGGGACACATGAAAATAATAATCAGGAGAAGTGCTGATGCAGTCTAAGATGGGAGATAAGCCCCTGTTTCCAAGAACATAACCTTGATTATTCCTCAATGGAATTTTTATTCAGATGTAACCCGTCCCAAGCACAGAAAGTAAGAGTCCTGAGAGGATGGCTTCTATTGTTAATCTATTCTGTAGCAACTTCTTATAACAACGAACAGGTTCAAGTTTACTCTTCTTTCCCCCACTAAAATGGAATACGCATCCCTATTGAACTTTTATAAGATCATGACAGATTTCTACATTTCGTCCCACCTACCAGGCCAGAGAAAAGGCAGGGAGCCCCATGTGGAGGGAATCTCTTTTCAAACAGGCATTAAACCAGCCATGAAAGTAATACCATTGTTCTTTGAAAGGAAACCCTGGAACTGCACAATATAAGAAACTGAGTATCCAAAATCAGCGGAAGTTCTGAAGCCCATCCTATGCTCAGCAGTCCTAGATCATACATTACAATTTCTCTTCTAAACAAAAACTTCCACCAAATTCAGTGTCACTGCTTAGTATTCAAGGAATATGGAAAACCCTGCACACAGATGCTTGCATAAGAAACCACCTTGATTAAAGCAAACTGCTTTTCTCAGCAACTGCATGTGCATATTCCCAGATGTAATGTGCCATGCTCTCCACTCGTAACAGGGAAAAGGGAAGGGCCACTCAGACAAACTACAAAGCAACAGCAAACTATCTACCCACCTCCTCCATCGCCTCAACCTAAGTGTGCACCTAAACAGCATTTTAAGAGGGAATGATTATGCAGAATAGGAGGAAATAACATGACAGAAGGAAAAAGGAGCAATTTATCATTATCAGCATAGGTTTTGTTCAGGTAAATGTACTGGAAGAAAGCCAGCAAATATGAGCCAGAAGCAAATTACAGTGTGCCCAGCCAAGACATCAGTCTGGAAGCACAGGGACCAGGAACACAAAATATGCCATAGCAATCAACTGCTAAGAAGTTTATACACAGCCACAGAGACAAACTGCTCCCAAAACCCAGAATGGATATTACCTCCTGGCAGAATAAACATGAACTCCACCTAGTAGCACTGTGGTTCCAATGCAGGTGCATTAGTGTAGCTGGGCTTTGAAGTGATTAACTGCTGCACAATTAGGTCTGTCTGTGCTAAGTCAACACTATTAGAAATTCACTTGCATTAGTTAACTCAAGTTGTTAGGCCTTTTCACATGTGTTCAGAGACCAGCTGCAGCAAAGCCAACTGAGAAAGGACATGGTTTTCCAATTCCCTTAATGTTTTGCACAAGGATAAAATCTTCTCCCAAAGAAAAGCAGCATTTTAGGTGATATTTGCAAGGCCTACCTTGCCCAAACCAGGAGTGTCTTTCACTTTGCTGACTGCCCTCAACAGACATGGTGGTGCAGGGGGTGGGGAGGTCTGCAGGATACTGCTGAAGCAGGTAGAGAAGAGAGGAGATTCAGGAACAGATGATGCAGAAGGCCTGTGCTTCTTCTTTTTGGAAGACAGGTTCAATTTCTGAGCAGCTCTGTGGGGAAAACGACAATAGTAAGCTAAAACAACCTCAAACTCATCAACAAGAACAAATAAAAATATTTATCGGGTTACTATTTTTGTAGGCTCTCAGTTTTCACCTCACTGATCCCAACAGTTTAATAGTTCTTGTTCTTCACTCCTTAGTACTATTTTAATGCCATTGACCACAAAATTGCTCCAAATTTAGAGTCTGCATTAAGGAGGGTCACAATCAGGCCTCTGTCACTATTTTATCTGTTGAAACAATTCAGCCTGCAAGGAAGCTCCAAACCCAAATCAATGAGCTATATGGCAATTTCTGTTTTAAAATTACGAAAGGTTCACATAGAATTGTGTCCTGTGCATAAGTCTCTGATTAGAAAATGAGTACTTGTGCAGAGTTAATTAGTGATAAATGCTCAGGTGACTCTGCTGAGGCATAAGAAGCCTTGCACGAGCCATTCAAAATTTTTATCACCTCTTAAAACGTAAGCCAGTCTAAAAGCTGAACAAATGGTGACCAATGAAAATATTACTGTTTGTGATGAGATGGAGACAATCATACAAACTCCAGCTGCATTAACCACTAAGCAGGGGAAACAGGGAAGACTGTTTTCAATAGTACAGTATTCTCATATAAGAAGGCCGAAGTTTGCATAGAGTTTGATTAAAAAGCTAAGCTTTTCTGGAACAGAAATATTCAGTACTTTTGTTTTGCAAAATGTTTTATTTTGAGAGATAAAGCAACATTCAAGTCTTTGTTGCAGCTGGTTTGTTCCAACACTTGTGTATCCTGCACTGCCCAGGGATAACATCAATATTAATCATGCTGTCCCATGGTTTCCCTTTTGCAAAATGGAGCACTTTAAATGGAGCAGGTCAGCAGGAGTACCAACTCAAAGGAGAGATGGATAGAACAATTCTGTTTGCTTTGGCAGACAAATTGGTACTTAATATATGTATAAAAGCAGTCTGTGCTGACAGTAGCTCTCCTTACTTTGCTGAAGGGTGTCACTCAAGACCAGTAATTCTAAATCCTCCTAAAGTTTTAAGAAGCTTTAGCTCCATTATACTGGTGTCAGTTTATATTATCCAACTCAAAACTTATAAAAGTAATGACATCATTTTATCCAAAGGAGTCAGGGAAGAAAGACTGAATATATACACACATGCCAATATACACACATTTCAATATGCAAGTAAACTGTGTTTGTATCAGGTGTCTCAGACACATGGACAAATCACTGCTTGGTGTGACATTGCCATATGGCAGCTGGTCACAAGCACACTGTGTGCACCACCAGGGTGTATTCTTTTAGCCTATGCCAAGTGCCAAGCACTTCCAGAGAAACTCATTCCTAATAAAAGAAAAACACTGGGAGATATTAACTGACCTGACACAGAATTAGATCTCAGACGTTTCTGTACCACCTCCTTGCCCTTTCTCTTGACCTAAAGACTGCATTCCATAACCCATCCCTCTCATTTAAGCATACATTTTATTTTTCATAGAAAACATACTCAAAACCATTTTCCCTTTCCTTGCAACATTTCCATGGTTTGAGAGGATTCAATTATTTCAGCTTCCACACTGTTCACCACTAACACTTTTATGAAGTTGTCCATGCTGAATCAAGATCTTCTGTCCTTCTTAGTTTCACTATAAAATTATTTTAAAAGAAATCTTGTACTCTATGTGCAGCAAATGAAAATGTAAATGTTGGTCAAACATACTGAAAGCTTTACCCCTGTGGTCAGGTTCATTAGTTCAGTCTGAAATACAGGCAGTGGCTCCATCTGCTATGGTCATCCATCTGGTCTCATCGACTCATGCCCCGGTGAAAATACATTTGCTAAAAGTTGTTTCCTGAATTGACTGACAGAGCCATTAATCCCTCTTTCCACTAAATGCTCCTCCAGAATTTGCTGTTCTTACAAAGCTGACAGTGTA
Source organism: Drymodes brunneopygia (assembly GCA_013400955.1). Lineage (NCBI taxonomy): Eukaryota > Metazoa > Chordata > Aves > Passeriformes > Petroicidae > Drymodes > Drymodes brunneopygia. Next base: position 318,285 of record VZTZ01022835.1, on the reverse strand, counting down.
ATACAAACCACTTCTTGACCCAACCAAGCACATAGCCAACATTTTCTTAAAGATAACACATTTTTGGAGGTACCTGGCCTTTTCAAAACCTTGGAACTGTATTCCAGTTTGACAGTTATAACCTTTGAGATTGCATACAAATGAAATAACCTGCATTTTCCTTATATTTTTGGCCTGCTACTGGCAAAATGTATGAAAAACAATGAACTATTTCTCACAACTTCATGGGGTTCTTGTTTGCTCCCAAGCAGAGGAAATCAATGCATGGCAGGCTAGAGAATCATTTACAAGCCCTATCAGACTTGATTGAATTTTGAAGGGGGTCAAAAAGGCAAAAAGCATCAGGTAATTCCCAGAGCATTTAACTGGGAAGAGAATGATGGTTTAACCACATGTGGGCTGCAATGATACAAATATGTGGAGTGTGGCTTTCTTGTGAGCACACTAGTGTGAGCAAAATCTTTCAGCCTACGTGGCTAGCATTGCTCCAAACACAGCTGGTCATGCCAGCTGATACTGATCTGGCCCTGTGATCCAGCACAGGTGGTTAGAAATTCTCATCTCTTACTTTTCCAGGCAAGTCAGAGACCTGGCGCTCCCATGCAGATCCTCTGAACCACCAGATTTCTCAGGCAAAGCACCAGGCTGGACCCTGGGAGACCCGAGACTGGTGCAACTCACAGCCTGCACAGCTCCACCAGCAGCTGTTTAGGCTCTGCTCTTTGTACAGGAGTCAGCTATTTTTTTTTTTTTCATTTAATATCTAGTATAATAGGGCTCTGATTTCCACTTGAGACTCTGCATACTGCTGCAGTAATGGTGATGGCAGTGATGGCAGCAAGGCTTTATGTACTGACAATAAGCTGATCAGACTCCAGGTTGTATTAGCTCCCACTTGAGCCAAGTGGTATCAGTTATGGAATATGCAGCAGTGTGCAGGGGGCTCTGGGGCATTGCAAACCACTTCCCCACTGTGTGTGGTATGGCTGTGGTAGGGATTGCGTCCACAGAGACACATAAGGAACTTGGTCCAAATTCAATTTTCGAAGGGCATAATTTAAACTGCATTAGACCACTGTGCGAACATACTCATTCACAACAGAACTGTCTTTAATGTCATTTTACCGAATTACCCTCCAGAATAATGCATATTTAATCCAGTTTAGCTAATATACTTTGGATTAACGCCTTCAGACAATTTGGATTATTTCCTTCCTCAGAGTCTCGATGCAAACAAGCAGCTGGAGACTTTTTGAAGGCTTACAAGATTTCTGGCAGAGGAAATAATCACAAGATCAAGAGTTGAAATTGCAGGAGGGACATTAGAAAGCTGATTAAAGTTCAATCCAAATAAAACTAATACATTGCCCTGGCAGGAAAGGGGAACTGCTTTGAAAGTCCACCTGATCCACAGCAAAGACTTCATCTGTGCAAGGCATGGCTTACCAGAGGATGTGCTGGTTTGACAAGCCCAAAGTAGGTTAATGACCTTCTCTAACAATTAAAACACTACTTTTACTTGCCCAAAACTGCCTTGCCCGATGTATCTTAATGTACATTGGAAAACAGATGGAAGTTTGGTTTGGAAATCAGTCTTCTGAGCAAACTCTCTAAGCATATTTGTGCAGCTACATCGCTAGTTATGGTATCACCAGACTGTGTATCTGTGATCAGCAGTGTTGGTCATCCAGCATGAAACTTTCGTATCCTGTGGCCTCAGGTTGAGCATCTATAAGTGAAAGCCACCATTATCCAGCCACATCCTCCAAACGACAACTATGCTGATGTTCTCTTTTTTTCTTTAACCACAGACATAATTCCTCCTGTAGAAAAAAGCAGACTTTTTGACTGTCACCTACAAAGTAAAACATAATCTGTATAGTATTTTAGTTAACCGACTGTGCTGGTTTCAGCTGGGCAAGAGTTAATTTTCTTGCCAGTGGCTGGTGTGGGGCTGTGTTTTGGGTTTGTACTGAACACAGTGATGATAACACAGAGCTGTTTTTGTTATTGCTGAGCAGGGCTTACACAGAGCCAAGGCCTTCCGTGCTTTTCCTACAGCCACCCACACTGGTGAGGAGGCTGGGGGTGCACGGGAGGCTGGGAGGAGATGCAGCTGGAACAGGTGACCCAAACTGACCAAAGGGATATTCCAGACCCATCTGACAGCATGCTCAGCATTTAGTGGGGGGGAAGAAGGAGGAAGGCGTGGAATGTTCGGAATGTTGGTGTTTGTCTTCCCAAGTGACCATTGTGTGTGATGGGGTCCTGCTCTCCTGGAGATGGCTGAACACCTGCCTGCCCATGGGAACCACTGAATTAACTCATTGTTTTGCTTTGCCTGTGTGTGTGGCTTTTGATTTCCCCATTAAACTGTCTTTATCTCAACCCACAAATCATCTCACTTTTACCTTTCCCATTCTCTTCCCAATCCCACTGGTGGGGGAGAGAGCAAGTGGCTGCCTGGGGCTTGGCTGTTGGCTAGGGCTAAACCACAACACTGACAGAATGTCAAACAAAGGTATATTGGAATCCTGCCCTTAGTTTTGATTATTTCCAACTCAAATGTTTACCAACATGGTTTCCAAGTGTATTTTCTGCTTTGGGTAAATATGTTTATATTAAATGAGTCATCATATCACATAAAAGTCCTCATATATCCAAGGAGGTAAAACCCAATGGGATACAGCAAATTTACAACCATGCAGATTCCTCTTCTGTGAGAAAAGCCAATCTTGATTTTCAGTCACTGAGCGTCACTCAACAGTGTTTCATCCAGGATCTCTCATTACTGAATTATGTCACCTATATGCTGCCCATACAAACTGGACAGAGTGCACTAATTGGGATGTTCACATTTTCTAACTATAGGGATCTAACCTACCTTCTCTGAATTTTCACCAAAATTGATTCTATTTCTTCCATTCACCTGCACAGGTGATGCAGGCTCAGTAAGGTAACGTTGCAGCCAGGTTGACCTGAGTTCTACCACCAAAAGGGGAGACCCCACACCTGCCACTACCCTGTCTCATACTTCCTTTCCCTCTCCTGCTTCTTTCCTCACATTTATTTTGGCTTTGCTGCTACAGCTTTAGCCTCCTAAACGGGCTTGTGCCAAGGGTGTTCTAAATCATCCTTATTTGACATGGCTAATACGCCTGAATTACTATGGCAAGGTCTTCCCCAGCCTTAAAATCTGCAGCATGTGGTATGAAATGCGGTTTCATATAAATCTTGTATTTCTATCTGGAGGAACGAATTGGCCAGGAGCCATGGCTTCCTCTGTGCCATGCCTTACCTTGCATCTTCTAAAGCAAAGAGCAGAGAGATGCTTTAGAAGATGTTTAGCCCACAAGCTAACAGCTTGCTCTGCTGCCCCTCCACCATCTGCTGTGAACCAGGGGCACCACCTGGGAAGCTTGCTCAAGAAGCAAGAACAGCCTCCAAGAGCTTTTCCTCATATCTCTACATGCAACAGTTTTTCTCACCCAGAGTGAAAGCAGAAAGAGTGATAAATCTTGCAGCTGGCTTGCCATGTCCCTTCTCGGCCCTCATTCCCTGCCAACAGGAAGCTACAAGCTGTAAACAAGAATCAGGACAACTTTATTCCACTTTAATTCTCAGGGTGGCCAAACCCAGGGCTGTGGTGTTGCAGCCTAGTAAGGTATGTAAGGAATGAAATAAAAATCCTCAGGGGAACATTTTCAGGATTTGTAGTTCCAGTAAGATCCTCAGTATTTGTGTTCAATTATTTTACAATGCCTTTAAAATCTGGAGATAATTTGAGCTTTCTGCTTATTCTGTAGAAGGTATAATAAACATCTCTCTAATGCCCAGTAAACACTTGCCCCTTATTGTTCTCTTTATTTTTATGCATGCATTCAATTTCATAGCAACAGTAAAGCTGTCCCAGGCTGTAATCTTTCACATCTTGGGTGGCAGTTCAGATATTTTGGCCACAGTGCTTTAGTGACTGCACTCTCCCCAGGAGCTGAACTGTAACTTCCAAGAAACTCATTATTTTCCACTTACTTAATTCTAAAAGAGTCAAAATAGGACTTCAAACTTTATTCAGGATAGGTCTTATAAAAGCTGAGGCACACAGGCAAACTCAGTGACATTAACAGCACAGACATGCTCTTATATCAGCTTCAAAGCTGCGTAAATTCACTGGCAACAGAGCTGCTCCTAGATGGCACCAAAACAAAGATGAGGGATACGCTTGCAGACCAATAGCTTAAGGACAAGCTCAAAGTTCTACACAACTCTGCTGTGGGACAGAGGACTCATATCCTACACAGCTGTTATTTGAGAGAAACTCCCAGTTTCAGAGAAGGATATGACAAGATCTGAAACAAACCCCTCCTCATGTCATTACTGTTTGATTCACAACATTCTCTTCACCAGGTAGCACTGCATTCCAGCAGAGATCTTTTTATCTAACCTTTAAGTTCCTGGAAAACTCTGATTTGGTGACAGATGTCTTTCTGCCTTTGGCAACAAGACCGTTAATTAGCACTCATGCATAAAGGCAATGTTGGCAAAAAACATAACTCAAATGAACCATCGTATTTGGAATTTCTACAAGAGCTCATGCCCTTGTCCTTCAATAGTACCCATCAAGAAAACTACATATTGACTCAATATCTTGGTACATTGAGATAGAGAAATATAATTTCTGATTTCTTTGCTTTCTTTTTCTCCTCATTCTCTTCTCTTCTTGGTACTGACCAAGGTAGTGATGACACACATGATAAAAATGACCAGATTCACCTTTTCTGCTGTGTTATTGACTGCAGACACACATAATCAACCTGTATTTTTAGAGAAAAAGAGCAATTTTGGTAACCAGCAGAAGAACCCAACCATATGAAAAATGTTCAGCAATCAAAGAAGAGGAACAGCTAGTCAATTTTTTTAAAGACTGGGTAAAGGTTGTTTCTACTATTAATCTAGCTTATTTTTCTCTAAGAAAAATGGTTTTATAAAAAATGGTAGTCAGGCAGATGACAGTGCTCACATTATCCTTTTCTTGGAAAGCTCTGAGGATCAAGTGGATATGTGTCACTCATGCTTAATGCATGAAGCAAGCTGACCCTTATATTATTATACTTGGATATTATTATACTTGGATAAAATAAAGATGTTTAGCACTAGTTTAATATAGGAAGAAAACCACATATATTTACTATAACTCAAATTAATTCACATGTAAGAATTTAGCATTTACCACCATGGTTACTTGACAACCCATTTTCAGACCAGAGTAGCTTTTATTTCAGTCACACAGAGCTGAGGGCAAGTGCTCTAGTATCTTCCAGGGAAAGGTCAGACACAGGCTCCATTCAGCTCAGCCTTTGGGTGTTAAGAAGTATTGCCTGTTTATAATGACAATTTATTTTGCAAGGCACCAGCATCCCCACTAAGTAATAAGGAGGGAGATGTGCACTGTTTTATCTTTGTAGTGTTATTGTGTACAACAAGAAATATACACAGACCTTACAGTTATTAACTGTATAATATTAAAGGTACGGATGTACAGCTACACTGCTTTCTTGTGAAAGTTCCCCAAGTAATAGCTGGCAGATTTTCCCTGTGTCTGAAATAACACAGGAAATGCCAGATCATTGGACTGGACTCCTGGAGTCCTAGCTGACTCTCCTCATGAGCAGTCGTGACAGCACAAAAACGTGACTAACAGGAGCTTTGCAATGAGGGGCCCACAAACCACTGGCCATTTAATAACAGTCCTCGAAATCACATAAAGAAAATTCTTTAGCTGGATGTTTTATGGAGCTTATACGATTACAGTTATTCTATTACCTTGAATGCTAAAGCCTGACCACATACTGTGCAGAAAGCCATTCTGCTTCATATCTGTCCCATTCAGCAAAAACCTCTCATAACACCAGGAGAAAAAGCAGCCAGCACACAGATTCACAGTCCATTTTGTCATTGTTTAACTTTCCGGTTGGCAGAACCATAAAAAGGTTAAAAGGCAGGTATGTTTTACAGGGGGTTTTGCCTCATCAATATTTTTGAGGTCAGCACATTTAAAATAACACCAGCATACAAATGGTAAAGTATTCTGACAATGCAGATGCACTGAAATTCAATGCACTTAAGCCCAGCTCTGACAAGCCATCTCCTGTCGTAGTACAAAATATTTCCTCTAAGGGTTCCTGTTAGTTTTGCCTTGTACTTACTTAAGTCCCCACCAAGAGATGGTGATAATTCTTTGATACAAGTTGTTTTCAGCTACTGGTGAGTACAAAAATTACTATAAATAACAGGCTAAGTTCCAAGTCTGAGGTCCTTCTCTTAGCAGACTGCACACACCCTAAAATCAGTCCAGCCCAAACGGCTTATAAGCAAAGTAAACAAAACAAAAGAAAGAAATTTTGCAATCTCACCTTCCTAGAGATAGGCTGAAGCACAAAAAATTCATGAATGGTGGGAAATAATATATTAATCTAGATTTTCTCAGCAGATTCACACAAATGGTTAGAATGGTTTTGGAGATGCCTAACAGCATCCCCACCAATACCTACAAGGAGGGTACCCAGATGATGGACTTGTGCTCCACACCAGGGTATGGAAGGAGAACAAGAGCTAGTGGGCAAAGGTTGAAGCAAGAGGAGTTCGGACACGGTATAAGCTATAAAGCTATTTCACCCTGAGGGCAGCCAAGCAACACTGTGCAGTTTTTGTGCTTGGGGAAGTTTAAGACCCAAATGGACAAAAAGGCCTGGGCAATGTGTCTGACCTCAGAACTCTCTAGCCTCTATGATCCAATGATGCTATGAAAGAAATGTTAGTGCAAATCTGTAATTTTTTTCTTTCAAAATGTACTTTCTCTGAAAATTTTCAACTGAATCACTTGGCGTCAGTCTCAGAAATTGATGAAACTCAAAATTAAGTTTTAATTTTTTGAATCTAAGTGGAAAAATGTCAAACGACAATTTCAAACTGCAAAAGGTACTTCTTTTTGCAAGGCTATAACCAAAACATACTAAAAACTTCTTGATTACTGTTTACTTTCTGGCAGGACATCAGCTAATCAGCAGAAACTAATGAATTTAGCTTGAATGAAATCTACATTTCTTGCTGTGAAAAAAAATTGACACAAATTTCACCTTCAATGTTTTGTGGTAATACCTTCTCTCTCTATCTACAGAAGGCTCAGGCAGTAATTCTACACAACACTAAATGTCTTCATATCCTGCCATTTGCAGGGGAAGTCCCATGTGCCCAGCCTCTTGCAGGAATGCTCATCATTCTGCTGGCTTGGACCCCACCTCCTTTGGGAGCTGACCTTAATATTTAACCTACTTTAATCATGCTGCAGGACGATTATGAAAAATTATGAAACTGGAAAACGCTATTAGTGTTGGCAATTACTGATATTTTTAAAACAAACCTTTTGTTCTTTTTTTTCTATTTCCAGTAAAGTGAAATTTAAAAAGCCATGAAATTAAATACACCACACGGAGTAGTACGGCATTGCCAGACAGAATTGAACTGTACAGATGTGTGGCACAGGCACCAAAAAGCAGAATTTATGACATGTAAAGCCTTTAAACTGCAGCTTTTTGCTTATTACCTGTTCAAATTCCAGTGAAAATCAATTAATTTTCATTTCTGGGGACACTGCTCAGATAGTTGGGCAAACTGCTACACTGAACAAGTTTGTTTCTTAGCAAATTTTTGCAAATACCTCTAGAAGTGGAAAAATAAATTATTTTAAATGGCTCAAAATTTTATGCAAAAATGTTTCTCCAAACTCATCCTGTCCCATACCAAAAAGGCAGGAAAATACATTTGTTGTTTGATTTTACTTGGATCTCAATTTCTTTCGTGATTTGTTGATAGCACCCATATTTGTAGCTCTTTTCCACCTGAATAAAGTGCCAGTAACTGCTGTTCAATATTGCTGAAACACAACTGAGAGTGAGGGGTGCAGTGGGGAGGGATATCAGAGGAATTAGCAAGGATCTTGTCTACTCTTTCATGACAACAAAGGGACTGCAGTCTCTGGGTCTCCTGGGTCCGTGGTAGATAATACAAATACAAGGGGTAACATTACCCAGAAAAATCTTTTGCCTCTTAAAATGTACATGGCCCCCTCTAAGAATTAGATAAAAACCTGTATTTCTCACAGTATTTCTGTGACAGAGGACAGAAGAAGAGAGCACTTTCTGCATACAGAAAAAATTGAGTAGATTGTTTTCCAGAGCAGATGATAACAGAGAGATTAATCTGCTTCTTCTGCCCTACTACAGCCACCTGCAGCAAGCTACAAGCAGGCCAAATGCTCCCTCACCCTGTGTTTGCAGAAAGAGAAGTCATTATTTTCCATTCTGGAAATTAGATCACACTCACACATTCAGTATATTGGTCATTTTAAACGACCTAAACTAGCCAGAAAATACAACTCAGAATTTAGTTTCCAACATCACAAGATTCTGCTCTTGCTTGAAATGCTTTTATCTGATTTAAACAAGAGAGGATGGAAGCCTTATTGACTGGGTAGTGTGGTTAAAATTAAGCTGACCAACTGATCTGGCATGTCTCGGGTTGCCTCTTTGTATTAAAGAACTCTCCAGCTCCTTCAGAGTAAAATATATTCCTGTTGAAGCTTCAGAACAAATGAACATTTCATTCAATCTGGAAGATATTGATCCATTTGGGACTTATTCAAGCTGCCTAGCTTTATCATTTTAGGCCTCCTGGGCTCATAATAAACCTGTGCAGTACTCTCTGAGGAGCCTTAAGCAGACTCTCCCTTCATGCTCCCACCCCAATTCTTCTGTGACCTAGTACCCAGAAAATGCAGCTTGCAATCAGCCCTCTCTACAAGGCATTTTGCTTGTAGAGCAAATTTGATTGATATCAGTGTATTGTAGAACTTTGATTTCTCACGACCAAAAAGTCCCCTGCAACTTCTCACTGAGCTGCAGTTTTACACCAGTCCTTTGGCTTTAACAGGACCCATTAGACTGGCAGTAAAGAGTGGGACTCTGCACAGCTTTGTACACAGCCACACACGAGGTCATGCTCTCCAAAATTAGGTTATTTTTAGTAAATCTTCTGTTTTACCCACTTTCAATATCACCATAAACTGTGGGTATCACTGAAGTAGCCTCATTCAAGCAGTCATTCAAGAATGAATGTTACAGCTCAGAAGACTGACAAATACTGGGGGGCAAGAGGGGTTTAAAGTACTCTAGCTTGAAGTAGCTGATAACACAACCTTTTTACACCATCAGACATAATAGATTTCTAAATATAAACTTTATTCTTTTCCCTGATATGGTGCTTCAGTGGGGAAGCCATAGGCACACACTGTGTCCACTATGCAAAAGCACTGCAAAGCTGATACGGGCAGACAAGCCACATAAATACACATTTTTTTACTCCTGTCTAAACATAAGTTATCCCACTGTCGTTTCAACAGTATGGTTACAGCAAATAGCCTTCTTAGTGTGAAAGTATTTATTCTGGTCAGTTTATTCCTAAACAGCATGGGGGATAAGGAAATACAATGTAAAGAACTACCTAATGATAAATTTGCAATCACTCAAGAGCAGCTCTATTGATACAATTGTTTTGTCCACAAGAAATATGCCCCATAACAAAAACTTTTGCTTTGTATGTATTTGAACACACACATGCAATACAGCTAAGTTCACTTTCCCTGCACAGATCAACACCCAAGCCAGTCCTGCATGCACAAACCAAAGAAAAGCCCTCTGTAGCACAGGACAGGTAATCAATTTGGGGTTTGTTAGCATGAGCAAACACCATCACACTGCTTCATACCTGAGCTGGGACAGCACAACTCTGAGCCAGACAAAGCCACTGGCCACAGATCTCTCCCTTTCCGTCATCAATATCATTGACTTCCTTTTTCCTTCATCTTATTATGTTCTCTTGTAGCTATTTTCCATCATCATGCTACCTGTTTTTCTCTTTGATTACTGCCACGTCAATTCATTTAAACAGGTACTATCAAAAACACAGCAGGCAGGTGAAATGCATTCAGCTGTCACCAACAGTCCAATGCCCACTCAGGGGTGATGCTACAGTCTTTATTCTACAATCAGCTCCTGCCCACTGCACCAACTTAGATTTTAATTTGCTATTCTGTTCCCCCAGCTAGAGAGCATTTATGCTCCCCTTTGGATGTATTTTCTGTTCTAGATACCTATCTCTGAAAATGAAGATATAGACGGAAGACCCATGGACTATGTGGCACAATTAGTACTAGGAAAAACAGTGTATCTGTGGGGGCTTTTTGTATGGATGTGTTTCCCACATCTAACACTGCAAGGAGACACACTCTGATCACATTAAATTCAGATCAATAATGTAAGGGGCAGTTCCAATGACTCTCCAGAGACACAATCGTGCTCCTAAGCTCACTGAGGCCAATCTTGGGTCACTTGTTTCTGAATGTATAATAAATTTCCTCTGCAAGTTCAATTTTGTAAGGACGCAGGCATCTCCTGGGGTACGTGATGCATGCCTTTAGCTCCTACTGAGACTAATGGGACCTTAAGGGGCTGGACAAATTTCAGGAACAAGCATTTTCCGAATTATAAAAGCAATTCCTGTCTGAGGACCGGATCCAATACCATGATGTATGCCCTGTATTGCTGCTGAAGAAAAAGAAGCACAAAATACTCATTCTCTTGAAGAAGGAGACCACAGAAAGCCCTAAAATCAGAACACAAGGCAATCAGCTCATGCGTGGAGCTCGTCAATATGACTCTTAGGAGGCTCCCAGGAAGGTTGGTTAGGGGGGCAGCCAGCCAAACTGGGGTTACCACGATGTGTGTTAGGAGGGCAAGACATGATTACACTATCATTATTTACCAAGCAAGATACAGAATTTTTTCAAGCATGACTGACTTGCATCTGCCCTTGAACACCTGGCTGGGAGTAAAACTGGCTCACAAGCAGAGAGAGGCTGGCTGCCTTTGCTGCAGATTAACTCACTATCATAAGAACTAAAAAAGAGCAAGGCATTCAGTAATTAAAGGAGTATAAATATAGGGCATATGACCATGCCATTTCCCCTTTTCTATGTGATGTCACAGGAAAGCATGGAAGGACAAAAACAAAGTTTGTTTTCATGTTCTTTTCTACCAAGACTAAATAAGATTATAGCAGAAGCAGATAGGCAATCACACTGACAGCACTGGGATATCATGAAGCTGGTTGGGGGAAAGAAAAAAAAAATCCACCAACTCAAGAAGTCTCTCAGCAATCTATTTTAAGGAGGCATCTTATATAACAGGAAGCAAGCACAGTTATTTTGGATTCTTGAACACCGTCTGTCACACTGCCACAAGCAAAGGAAGTATAAAGAACTATGTGAGACCATTTGAAGACTGTTAGCTTTAATTAGTCTGTAATAATGTTGGTTATATAATTCCTTGCAGGTTGAATTAGAGGAAGAAAGTGCCATGGAGATTAAGCCTACATAATATATAAATGATTCCAAAGCTAAGGGGAAAACAGATTTTTTTTTTTTTTTCCCAAATGGCAAGTTCAGACATGAGGGCAGTGATCAGTGTGTGGTATTTACAGGCACTAACCACTAACACTGAATCTGAATTCTTCAGGGTAGGAACACACACTGTCAAGGAGGCAAGGGACAGGTGGCTGCTCCTTGGCAAAAGAAGCGCTTTTCTGTCCAAAAGAGACTGAGTAAAGCATCAGCTGTCCATGTACAATTTAACAGGAACACTGGAAGGGTCCCTCAAGGTTGTGGTACACCAGCTGGCTCCTCAGCCACTACCCCAGCCTAGCCTGCAAGTGCTGCTGTGGTGCCCAGGGCTCCTGGTACTGAGAGCTAAAACACCTCCTCTACCTTTTTTTTAATAAGGACAGCCACGTAACACAGGACAGGATGGACTCCTCAGTTTCTTAGGTTTCTAGTTTAGGGGTTAGAATTTGGCTAATAGCTTTGGTCATAGAAGTGTTTAAGGATGAAAGTATGTACCAGAATTTTAAGAAGACCAGTGAAACATTTCTGTCTTAAACCCACACATGCATATTTGTTTTAAGCTTTAGCATAGATGGAAAGAAAAATAAAATTATCTGTTACCAGTTGAAAAGAATACTGTGTCTAATTCAAACCAGAATTTTGATTGCTTCATTTCTGATGCCAAACCAAAAAACAATGGTTCATATAGTGTTACTTTGCTAACCTGGTAAGAATTAAAGGAGGAATTGTATGGACACTACCCAGATTTGTGGAGCTTTACCTCAACCAACCACTGTCTGCTTCTCCCAAGGCTGTACAGGTGTATAGATCAGAAATAGCCCATATCCAGAAAAACAATACCAAACCTCAAGAGAAGAAAACGTAATTTAGGCATTAAGATGTAACTGCGCATAAAACATCTGGGGCAAATTTTCAGGAAATCTAAGTTAGCTTTGCTCCAAATACTTCTGTGTGATTTCACAGCAGCTGGTTCATGAAGAGTTTGAAATTTATCCCACTCTTTATCCCAATTAGATACAAAACGAAAAGCTTCCTAATCCACAACAGACTGCTAAAATAGCAGAAGAAAAGATGAAAGGATGAAAGTTAGGTCAGCTAATAAAAATATAAATAATATTGAAACTTGCAATAACTGAATATCACTACATGTTGATGTACTGCTTTACTGGTTTTTATCCATTGAGTTCCTTGGCATGCTGACTCAAAAAGAGAAAGACTCATTTAGGCACATCTTATGCATGTAATATTAAGCCCTCCCTTCATGAAAAAGCATCTGTGTATCTCAATGTTAGGAACTTTTCATAGTGACTAATGTCTAAACCAAGGAAACATATTGCTTTGATTATACCTTTTAAATGGGCATATTGAAACTTATAAAAGAAGCAAAGAAGGTAACAAAACTCCTCCGGTTACCCATCCAAATAACTATAATCACATTAATTATATTGCCTTCTAGTCCATCATTACCATTAGTCCACTATGGTTAGAAAATCAAATGCAAGGAACTTTTCTTTGTGTCTGATAACAAAACATTTTGCTCACAAGTTCCTAGTTAGAGCTGTAGTTTCCCTCACAGAAGTACAACAGTAGGGAGGCAAAGACAGAAAGCCATGAAGTTGCCCAAATCCACAGCAATGGTACAAAGCCAGAAGGAGTGGCAGAGCTACAATTCCCTGGGCAAACACTGCTGCTGCCTAACAGACTGCATCTGAGAAGGTGTCTTGACTGAATTTCACAGTAACTTCCCACCCCACAGGGTACCTGCTCTAGCAATACTTTTTTCATTTATAGGAGATTTTGAATAGCACGTTACAAACTTCTCCCTGCAGCTTTCTGAAAGAAGCTGCATCTGTTCCTTTCTTCTGTGCTATCCAACATGCAGGAGTGGATGTGAAAAAGCAAAACATGCAGTGTATGTGTGTGCAACTGGGAGAGGCAAACACCTGCTGGGACTCCATTTAACCAGTAACCCAAGAATTCCCTTGCAGAGGGCTGAAGAGGTTAAGACTTTACCCCTGTTCCTCCATACACATATGCACAGAATGTAATTTTTACCTCTATAAAAATGAGCTGAATATAATTTACACAGCAAAGTACACATGAACATAAAAAGATATAGAACATATCTCTCTTCTATACATGCAAACCTTGGCTGTTTGAACAGCTGATGGAAAAGACACGTCCAATTACTTCAGTTCAAAAGCCAAGGCTCACATGTAACAGCCAAGATGAACTGCAGTTCCCTCTGCTGCCCTGCAGGTCATGGTTTGTCATGTTGGGAGAGCAAGCACACCCCTGAAGGGCTGCCTTTTTAGCCTACCAGTGATCCAATTTACAACATTGACCCACTAAGAGTTACATTGGCACAACACCCAGAAGAAATGGGAAAGGAGATCAGTAAACTGTGGCATGAAATCAGGATGTAGCCAGAAGCATGAAGTGATTCTCTTTGCCTGTCTCTTTTTCTGTGTCACTATGGTCCTCTCTTTGAACTTCCTTCCAGCTGTTGCCATATCATGGCTTTCAATTTCATTTCTCTAACTGCAGTTTGATTCAAGCATGTTTGCAAAAACTCCCCTGAGATTTTAGAATCACTGTTGCATGCCTCCTTATTCAAATAACAATGGAGCCTGCTCCTGAGGCCCTCAAGTCTGATTTTTCATTACCTTGCAAACTCATTACTTGTTTACACTTGCATAAAATTCAGATGCTCGAGCACTATAAACTCAGGTGGCCTTAGTATAAATGTTTGCACAAGAGGCAGGATGTCAGAGCAAGTGAAGCATGCCCTCCTGGCATCAGACATCCAGAGCAACACTGCACCATCTCCCTACAGCTGGAAGAAGCTCCAGTGATGGCATTTACCTAAGCTCCCAGAGGTATCACGTTCCTACAGCACACACAGCAAGCACACTGCAGTCTGCTCCAAAGAAAGGCATTGCCAGAGGCAGCACCAGCACAAAGGGGATGGGACTGAAAGCAGTGTCAGGAATATGTCACTAAGGGGCAGTGGGGAAGCCATACACTCCTCAGACACAGCTGTGCCTTAGACAGGCAGAACTGTCTCAAGGACTCCATGATGTTTGTAATTTCCCTGAGGCTCCCTTCTTTTCCAGGTAAAAAAAGTGCAGCCCAACAGAAGAGGTTCTGTTCAAAATTGTGAAGACCTAGCCAACAATAAAAAAAGAAGATTTATCATATATATTATTAGGTGTCCAAGGTGCTGGTGGTGCTGAAGACTTCTACTAGATTTGTTTAAAATCAAATAAAAGCTGTCCTCCCTGGCACAGCTGCTCCCAGGCAGCCAGGGCCAGCCTCCCATGGCACAAGGGCAGCTGCATCTATACAGGTATATCTGCCAATATACTTTGGAATTTAAACTGATTCCTCAGAGAAAAAAATTCCCAAACATCAGAAAAGAAAAAGAGGTCCAGAGATGTGTTATTCCTTCAGAGAGCATAAGGGTGATGGACCCCTAGACGTTCCCTATGCCCTCACACTAAGTTTAAGGTTCCTCCAGTTGTGTGTGTGGTATTTTTACAGTCAAGTGTTTAATACAGGGAAATGTCAGGCTCCCACACTTCTTGAGGATGATTATTCCAGGGGGTAATAACTGAGCTCTCATTCAAGAAATTGTTCCCAATATTGAGATTAAGTTCTTCTTTGTCTAATTTCCTCCATTTACTTATAGCTACAACTCATCCTTTATGCTAAATAATTCTTCTCTCTCTCTTTGTGGGAGTCCCATCCCTCCGATATTTGTGGCTTGTTCTATCCCTTAGGCCATATTAGTCACCACTTAGCCAAACTATACTCATTTAGTCCTTTTTATTAGGACTCGTTAATTATTCTTAATCCCCTCCTCTGAACTCCCTGGTTTCCCAATCTCTCTCACAACACTGCAGCCAGTATTCCCCACGCTCCTGCATCGCAACACTGCAGAGAGGAACTCTCCTCTCCTTATCCCAGTGATCCCCGAAATACAGAATACAGTTCAGCTCTTGCATACTGCATCTCTTCATCCCTATGTCTTCCTCAGTGTTATTGCTTCCCAACGCCAAATCTGGCTCTCTTTACCCACACAGCTAGCCCAGCTGGAGCTAAGCCCACAAATAGGATTAAGAGCTGGCTTTCGCCTCCATCTCAAACTGTGCTCACTTCTCTTAAATACTTTTTTAAAAATTCATTGCTCTCTCAAGGTTTAGTACAATGTTCACTGCTGCAGTAATAAAAGGGCCCAGTTCTGAATGGGTTTTTTTGCATCGTTTCAGTAGTATCTAAAGCTACTGGAGGTTAAGCATCTAAATACCTAAAATCTGGCTTAAATACTATTAACATACTGTGCTCAAGCAAATATGCTTGAGAATTCAGAGACTGATATTTAGGAATGAATTTTCTTTCAAAGAATGGTATTTTTGGTGCTGCATACTTTAGTTCCAATAACAAGGTAGGTATAATTATGTCTCACTTCTGCCCTAATTATTTTTAGAATTTCAATTATTCTGTCACAATGGGTGCTTTTCATTAAGTTTTGACTGCAAAAAAAAAAAAAACAACTGACTTTCAAAAAATATCAATAATGTCCTGATGCAACTAATGCCCTTAATAACTGGCTAGTATTTAGCAAAAACACCGATTTTGAGTATTCAATGAGGCACTGCCTCACCAAAATAATGTGAATTCACTGCTGGTATCAGTGGCTTTGGCTTACACACTAAAGGCTCTGAAATGCTAAGGAGATGACACTAAATCACACTGACACAAAAGATGGGTATAGAGGCAAGGACTGGGGAGCAGGTTCAGCAGATATTTATAGGTACATCTTACCTCCCACAGAATTAATCCTTCTCAGTGGCTACAGCATACATTGAGAGAGTAAGAAGAAATTCTTATTCCTTTCTCCACCCATTGGGAATGGGATGCTTTGCAGCCTTGGAGAGGTAAAGAGGAAGTAGGGAACGTGAACCGACTGCTTTGCTTTGCCTTTGTGTGAAGGCAAAGGTGCATCCTGCCCCCTTTCTCCCACAGCCTTAGCACACACCTACATATAAATGCAGCTCAGTCAGAGACCTCTGCAACATAAGCAGCAAGAGAAGGCAAACCACAAGCATGACAAGATGAAAGATGGTGACATAAATACTCATCTGCTGAGCAGCCCTGGTGGCTAATAGAAAACATTTATCAGAAAAACAACTTCCACTCTTAGAGAGCAGATTTGGCAGAGTACAGGAACTGTATCTTGTGCACAGGTGACCATAGCTACTAAAATAACAGTCTCTGACTAGGATGAAATGATGAAACACTACTGAAAGATATATTTACTAGATCCAAATTCAACTGACAGGTCAACATATTTTTTACCAGGTGCTATGACTTCAGAGTATGTCAGAAAGGTGATAAAGCTCAGAGGAGCCTTGACTACCTCAGCGAAGAACTTTGTTTTCTAATGACACTCTAAACGTTCTCATCACTATTTAAATAGTGTGTCAAAAGATCAACAAAATAATATTGGCTGGCATAACATTCTTTCTCTAGCAGGAATCTGACTGTCCTGACCATTTATACTAAGAAGCCAAAATGTCAGTGACTTATCCTGAGCCTGTGCTCCCTGTCACTAACCTCTGACTTCCCTTCAGATTCATGTCACATTTTATCTTTTGTGTACTAGTGTCTGCCCCTAAAAAAATCTCCTAGGGCTTTTTTAGACCCTACCTACAAGGTTTATATCCAATTTGACTGGAGTTATCTGTAAGTATGACGTGGCAAACTGTAATGTAGAACTGATTTATCCAGCAATTGTTCTATTGCAGTTGGCTACATTGGAGAAGTCCTTTTGAAAAAAGGTTCTGAGCTTTCTTGTTAATAAAAAAAATAGGCTTTTTCCAAAGTAAGATTTTTGTACTCTCAGAAGTTTAGAGCTCTTTTTTTTACCATTTCTATAAAAATTTTGGTCAATTTGTTTGCTGAAGATCTACTATGAGCTAGATTATTAAATAAAGATGGTTAGACTTTAAGAAACAGGAAGAAATCTAGTTTGATGCTGTTTACAGCTCAACATTTTCTCTGCAGTTGAAGTACTAGAATGGCAAACTTTGTACCAAAGTTACTAAACTCAGCACTAAATCCAGAGTGCTGAAGAAAAGCACATTCCAACCCAGATGAGGACTTTCAAGACACTATTTCCTTCATTTCTGCAGGGTATTTCTTCCCCTGCCCTCGTCTTTCAGGGAGCCAACAGTGTGCAGCTGGTCTTGGCCAGGAAGACACTGTGCCCCACCTGACTGGCCAAGCTGATGATGCACAGATTGCTGCTTGAACCAGATTCAAATGAGCCACAAAGTGCTGTACTAGAAGTCAGAAGGTGTGTTTATGCCTGGCCCCACGGAATTTCTTGCATTTCCTCAGAAGCTACAAGCTGCTCATTATAAAGAGGATGGTGAAATAAACAAGTGTGAACTTGATCCAGAAGTTATTTTTGTTCTGCAACAGCTGCTGCTTAGCTCATCAACTCCCTGCCACTCGATGACACGCCAGCACACATCCTGTCTTGCAGGAACTCCTGACTTTTTGATTCTACTTTGGCTCTGCCTCTTGCAGTGATGCGTCCTTTGCTTCTTTAGCTGAAGCAGTTTTTGTTTCACACGAGCATGGCTCTGATTTGGCAGGCATGACCACAGCACATTCTGAAGTCATGGCAGTGCTGTGGCAGTGTGACCATTGTGGGGCTCCTCAGACGTGCTGTCCTAAAGCACAGTCCCATAGCAGACACTGTGCATTGTGTGTGGGTCTGGACAGCATTTCATGCTCACCAGTCATTTAAAAGCTAACACTTAGGGATCTTGAAGACCTTTTAGGGAAAGAGGCTGCTTTATCCTTTCTGCTCAACAACACGACCTAGGATGTGAATAGAAAAACTCCAGGGCTAGGGAGATGTCAGCCAGAAGTACCATGGGGAGCCTATAAAAGCCTCTGTGGCAAGAAAGGCATTCCCATGTCATGAACATGATCCCTGAATAACAAGATTAAAATTTTCTGTTGACAATCCCCATGGAAAAAAAAAAAAGTGAAAAGAAAGAAAAACGCAAAACTGTATTCAAAGGAAATTAGGAAAACAAACAGAAATGCAACCTAAGGCAATGCAAGATATCTAATTGTCACTTGCAAAACAATACCTCTATTCCATCTTTCTTCTTTTTTAATTGGCTGGATCTGAGGCAAATGATTATAATAATCTAAATTCATTTACATTCTATAGGAAAAGAAAGCAATCTTACAATGAGTAATATAGTAACAATCAGTGGAGATTCTGTTTTGAGGCAACTACTCCAACTACAATCTATGGAGAACATTATTTAAGAGTTTTTCATTAAAATTGATATAATTTTCTATTCGGAATGCCTTTCATTTAAAATAGCAGATACACTGTATGACTAGACTGAGTCTAACTTCTTTGTGGGTTGATCCATTAGTGAATTCACCAGACCTACACAATTCACTATACTGTCTGACTTTCAAAGGATAAAAGTGCTGTTTGGGAAAGGACTTTATATGTAACTAGAGGAGGGCCCTGGGGCACCCCTCAGGCAGCACAGACATGCTCTAACTCAGAAATAAACCCAAGAGCAAAAGTCACAGTTCGGTTCCTTCTAAAAAGGTAGTTCTGACAGCAGCAACAAATAATTAGACAGCCAAATGCTGAATCAGTAACTTTCTTTTGTCTTCCCATACCTGCACAGAAATTCACGTTTATGTTGACTCCAGTGAGGGGAAGTGCATAGAAAACAACTAGGTGGATACACACTGCTGAATCACATGAACCTGATTTAGCTGTCCAAACAGTACCTCTAGCCTCTATATAGTCTGTGGAGAGAGAGAAACTACTCTAAAAGACATTGAGAACATCTCTATCAGGTTCCCATTTTAAGCTGCTGCCTGTAGGAGTTTAGCTTCCCTAGAGATCAAGAATTACAGGAGGTGTTTTAGTAAAAATAGCCTTCGTTACATACTGTGCTGGTTTCAGCTGGGCAAGAGTTAATTTTCTTGCCAGTGGCTGGTGTGGGGCTGTGTTTTGGGTTTGTACTGAACACAGTGATGATAACACAGAGCTGTTTTTGTTATTGCTGAGCAGGGCTTACACAGAGCCAAGGCCTTTGCTGCTTCTCCTACAGCCCCACACTGTTGAGGAGGCTGGGGGTGCACGGGAGGCTGGGAGGGGACACAGGTGGGACAGGTGACCCAAAAACTGACCAAAGGGATATTCCAGACCAAATGGCGTCATGCTCAGTATATAAAGAGGAGGGAAGAAGGAGGAAGGGGGGATGTTTGCAGTGTTGTTTGTCTTCCCCAAGTCACTGTTACCTATGATGGGGCCTTGTTCTCCTGGGAATGGCTGAATATCTGTCTGCCCATGGGAAGGGATGAATTAATTCCTTGCTTTGCTTTGCTTGTGTGCACAGTTTTTGCTTTTCCTACTGAACAGTCCTTATCTCAACCCACAAGTATCTCAAGCCACGAGTTTTCTAATTTTTACCCTTCCCATTCTCTCCCCACTCCCACTGGTGGGGGAGAGAGTGAGCAGCTGCCTGGGGCTTGGCTGCTGGCTGGGGCTAAACCACAACACCTACAAATTAGTTACAACTGATACAGCCTCCTCCAGAGACTTGCAGAAAATCACAAGGCTGTAACTTCTGTTTTTAGTTGCACCTGCAGGTTTTCTCTACATCTTCAGATTCAGAAGCTCTAAATATCTGCTGCCCTTTATAATAATTTTTCCAAAACATGTTTTCCAAAAAACCTGTTTTCATTTTTCTGACTCAAAATTATTTTCTTGCACATTGGTTCCTTAATCAAATGTATGCCCACATCTCAAGAAGCAAAATATTTAGTTTTCATTAGACAACCAAATATTTATTCATAAGCACACCCACCAGGAATAGAACATACATAATAACTGATTTTTATCCTAGTTAGTACTTCCACTCCCAAGGAACTAACCAAGGAACTTTAATGGGAGCCCTGTAACTCTAAAACATCAGAACTAGCCATAGAGGACCTGCTCCTCCACAGTCTGGTCCACTCCCCCTGAGGTTTGGACTGCAAGTGCCAGCACGGGGATCAAGGAGTA
Organism: Drymodes brunneopygia; assembly: GCA_013400955.1. Classification (NCBI taxonomy): domain Eukaryota; kingdom Metazoa; phylum Chordata; class Aves; order Passeriformes; family Petroicidae; genus Drymodes; species Drymodes brunneopygia. The sequence continues at coordinate 297,646 of VZTZ01022835.1, read as the reverse complement.
TTCAGAGGAAATGTAGGGAGAGGGAGACACCAGGGGACATCTGGGATGGCAGTGGCACAGAGCCTACCACACTGGGGACATGCAAAAGGCAAGGAAACAAACAGAACACACCAAGAGAGTAAGGGTAACAAGTGTAGGGATATGAATGATAAATCACAAAAGAGGCAAATAGAAACAACTGACTGAAAGTGAAATCATGAAGGAGCATTGAAAGTGTCATAATGCAATTCATCATCGAGCACCCTGCTGCCCACTGGAGCTGCCATTATCTGCCTGATCCAGAACAATTTATCTGCTGAAGTTATAAAGCATATTGCATCCACAGCCAGAAAACACTTCCTCTGCAGAGGTTTCCTAAAACAGGAAACCAGAGCAGCCCCTCTGCAGAAATTCTTTCACACAGAAATCTTTCGTCATGAGCTTCTTTTGCACTTGGAAAAGCCTTTCAGCAGCAAAATCCATGCACAGTGAATGAACAGATTTGCCAAAAGTTTGCAAAAAAATTCCATTTGCAATTAACTGCATCATCAAAATCTTTCTTTGTAGACAGCCAAAGTGTAAAACCACTCAAAGTCAAATAAAATCTGCAATAATGTTATTCTTAAGCACAAGTTTCCCTCACTGATAACTTCATATTCCGGTCATTACTTTACATGAATAACAGTTTCAGCAGGTAGAGCCTATTTATTTATTTTGTATTCTGAAAACCCACCTCAAAAAGTTTCAGTCTTCTATGTACTGACAGATTCAAGTTTCCCAACCACAGCTGACTGTGGTGTGCTTATCCTGCATTTGAGTAACACTCTGGCAATCTTTTGGAATTTATAATACACAAAAAACCAAACCAAAAACTGTTTTAACTTTGAAAATACTACCTGCACTATTCAGAGCTTCAAGACAGTAAATCTTAGAAGAAGAAAACAATTGCTGCTTTCAAGATTAAAACCAGCTCTGCATCTTTCCCACTGACAATGTGCCTACCAAGCAAGCACAGTGAGTCCAGACTGCAGCATAACTTATTGTGGTAAAACCTCAGTTGCCTTGATGGATTACATACCATTGACTGTTTCAAATATATGATGACACCACATTTTCAGCTGCTTTTCTTTTTTTTTTTTCGTAAATGGACAGCCTCAGCACAGCCAAATGCACTGTTTGTAAACAGAAAACTCATCCCTGCTTATGGCCTGCAAGTAGACACTCAGCAGCCCTGGAGTAAGCTGTAAGCCAAGTCAGAAAGCCTTTACATACAATTAGTAGCTTCACTTTTCCTCTTGCATTTGTAACTGCAGAAACCAATTGATGATGAGAATGAGCAGAATCCTTGGAGCTGTCAGGCACATGGCAGGGCACTAAGGAGAACTCTGCTTGACAGAAACCACACAAAAAAAATTCAGAACTCACTTCCCTGCCCTTGGCTCTCTCAGTCACCTCCGCATGCACTGCTCCCAGGTCCCCTCTTCTCATATCGTGCTTGATGTACAGCACAAACACATGCACTGTGGAAAGGGAATTAGGGAAACTGATTGCAGGAATGCACGTCATCATCTGCTTGCTCACTTCTCTTTTATATATATTTTTCATAAAATAATTATCTGTTTTGTTAACTTTAGATGGAATCTGAATTCCATCTAAAGGATTGACAGTTTCTGTTACTTATGTTAACTACATGGGGTTCTATTCCAGTGAACACTGAGAGCTCACAGACTACAAATCATGATAAGAAAATAAAGAGTGGAAAAAATCTACAACATTTAAGTCCTTGTATTACTCTTAATTTTTCAAACTTTAAAATACTGATTGATTTTTGTTTAAATGATTGGTGAGGTAGTAATCCCAGTATTCTGGGGTATCTTTAAGCGTGAGTCTGAGAGAATCTTTTCTGCCTCAGACCAAAATAATAATAAGAAATACTTTCCTCAGTATTAATTGTTCTCAAGCACCCAATCTAGCCACTTACAGAATCTATCATATTAGGCCTCAATGTTTTAATCTTACAAATATCTGAAATTACATTAGATCTAAATGGAATAACCAATAAAATACATCACTTAGCTCTGGTTCTTTCCGAGAATGACATTAATTTATGTTTCCAGAATTCCAATTACACCACTAGACCCCAATTAACCAATACAGTGGAATGATCCATAACATGCATATGGAGAAATGCCCTGAAATTTCATTTCTGATAAATTTATCCCCTTGAACCAATACTAGGATTCTCAGCACTCACCAAGGGCATGTTCTCCAGAACAGCCTGTGTGTGCCAGGAATAACTAAAGTATCAGGGATGTAACATCTGCAAGCCTGTGAAGTGTTTGAGAGATTAAAAATAGGGCTCTTTACCCCTTCACTGCAATTGTGCACTGTTTGGTACAATGCCTCCAGTTTCCTTGCAGTCAGGGAATGCCCAGAAAATTCTTTCTGGGAGGACCATTTTTTTTAAATGTCTTTTGTAAGTATGTTTGGTCAAAAACAATTCTTGTGGAAAAGATCTAACACAAAATTTACTTTAAAGAAGTGTAATTGTTTGGGATCTTCTACCAGAAATTTTTCCTTCATGGAAGGCGCACACAGCTTTCTACCATCAATAAGGCCTAGACCTCATAGAGAATTTAGCCCACAAAAAAGATTAAGGGAAAAAAAATCAATATTCTGATGAGGCAAGTTTCCAACTAGATTCCACCATCTATTTTTTGTTGCAAATCTTTCTTTTTATAGGTTTGGGGGGGTGTTGGGTTTTTTTGGTGTTTTGCTTTTTTTTAAGGAAGAGGTAGGAAGTGTTACTACTTCTTTAAAAAAACTTGACAAAATACAAAATCTGATATAAATTTTAGACAGCAATAATATGTTTTACATTTTCATCAAAGACATTGACATGCATTGCTTTTCAGGCAAGTCCTGTTCACAGCTGCTCTGGAAATAAAGGCATGCTACAAAAAAGTCCATTGAAAAATCTTTTATACTACACTTGCTTTAAAGCATAAGATCACATCTCTCCTTCCAGTGGCTGAATTTAAAATCTACCCCTTCTACACAGTTAATAGACTAATTCCTTTTGCCTCAAGCAACAAAATGGGCTAAGTCCAAACCTAGTGCTTAGTCACCACTCTGTAATTCAGTCAATCTTTCAGTATTTCAAGACAATTTAACCATCACAAATCAACAGTTGCACTGACACAGAGACTCTCACAGTGACTTTCTGCCCTGACCCCAGCCCTGCCTAATCTGCAAGCCCTGGAGCTCCACTGAACTCATCATCGTCAGCCTCAAGTGCCCTTGAACCACAATTCAGGTATCAGCTGCTCCTAGAAGCAGTCAGAGAAGGAGCTACCTGGAGCTAACAAGCCAGACTCAGACTGATGTGCCTCCACATGAGCCACTCAGGCAATGCTTCCTAGATCTGTAGGTTCTTGGAAACAGGCTTACCTACAATGAAGAGCAGCACAGATGGATACCCTGGCAGAGCAAATTACCCTGGCCTCCTCTCTGCTCCACAGAACTCAGCATTTGATTAGTAGCTCTAGCACAAAGCTATCCAAATTGTGGATGACTTGGCTGTGTGTAATGGTCACTCAGCTGTCTCCCCTCAGTACTGCACTGTCTGGGTTTTTCAGGGTGCTTCAGTTCCCCTCTTATCTTGTGTGATGGGGAAACAACTATAACACAGAAACATGTCAAATGCTGGTAGAAGCACTCAGGAGCTGTGTAATACCTCCCTCTTACTGTAAGACAGTTTCCAAAACAGCAAATAATGTTATTCCTTCCCCAACACATATGCATGAAGTAACAGGTTCACTGAAGGTACCACTGAACTGGGCGTTTGGGTCAGGAGCATGTAACCAGAGTAAATGGCTGTGTGCTGGGATATGCTTTTGCACGTGCGTGTGCCACGAGCTCCAACTCATGCTCTGTAGCTAATGAATTTTCTCAAAAATAGCTCATTAGATTATAAACTGTGTTGTGCTGACACTAACAAACCATGGCAACTGCCAAATGTATAAAAAGCATACAAACTCTCCTTTCAAAGCACAGTCTGTGCTTGAATCTGTCTTTTTAAAGCCTGTATGAAAACAGTGGGATGCAATAATACAAGCCGAATTTGTGAAATTCGGCAAAATAGAAGGGAAGAGTTCAGTAAATTTCTGAAGAAGCTAGTTTTTTGTATTGAAATCAAAATCATCATCCTACCACTCCTTCTGACCTCTTGCACAACACAAGCCATGGAAACTCACTCAGCAAGTACTGCTACGAGCCCACACCTTCTGTTGAGACACCATGTATTGTTTAAATACATTAGATAAAAAAAATCCCTTCACTGCAAAAGTCCCTTCCAGTCTTCTAAGGCTGACAGCATTAAGCCGCATTTTTAAACTCTGTGCATCTACTTAGAACATTGATGGGACACATATGTCACCAGGTAGCTAAATAATATGCATGAAAACCAAATCAAAGGTGACATTACCAACAAGCACAAGTAGTGTCTGCTGCAATTCAGAAGATGACTTTAAACTGAATTTTACTGGGCTTGAACCATAAAATGCACTATACACACATTTAAACACACTCAAGTATTCATCTAAGATATTTTATTGATAAAAACCTCAGATTTTTAAAAAGGAATTATCCACGTCCAAAAAAATTTTGAGTCTTCTTTAAATGGTCCTCAACAAAACAGATTGAACACATTTGTATGGAAAATGCTACCCTTTCTACACATGGGATCTTTTTTAATTAAATGGAAAAACTGAAAGTCTTGCCAATGTAAAGGGAAGAATTTAATTTCAAGTTTCATTAAAGGGCTTCCTTTCATAGCTAAGACTTTTGGAAAATGGCTAGTAGTCCCAGCTGTGTGCACATTATACAGCAACAACAAAAAATTAATAATTAAACAAACAAATAAAGGAAGGGGTATGGCAGCAAAGCTAACATTCTAGGCATCCACTCACCATGCTTATAAAGCATGAAGCAATTACCCACTCTGTCACTTGGGGCTACAGCATCTTTTTGCACTTTCATAAGCTCACAGATGCTTCAGAATGCAACAACTTAGCTTTTCTAATTCAGCACTGTCCCAGAGCTAGGCAGAGCCTGTCTCTGCTGTGACGGAGTTTGAGGACGACCTAAGCCACCAGGTACTCCTGGATATTTTTCTGAGGGTTCTAAAAGAAAGTCAGTTGGCAATAATGAAGCTGCTGGCAGTAACACCAAAAGCACACCCAACATGCACAAGGTATTCAATATGTGAACAGGTAGTAGACCAGAAGCATTCACATTACTTCTGTTGAACTTACTTTTGATAGTATTAGGTGTTCACTAAAAAAACAGTCTTTCACTCATCACCATCATCAGCACTACCAACATCACACCACTGCCACCAATCCAGAAACTTCAAAAAGCCTAAGCCAGGAACAATCCCCAGGGTATCAGCATGTACCACTGCTACAGACTGCAGGCAAGGACCAAGCTGTCAAGACACTTCATCCACCTGTAGATGATTTCCTACCATCCTTGTTTTCTTGCAGGGCCTTCAGCCAGGGGCAGGGATTGGGCTGTAGGAAGATGAATTGTTCTGGCATCAGCCAATGCCTGTCCACTCTCTTCCCCCCAAGGGCTCTGCTGCCTCTCCCTGTCATGTGGCCTGATGCACATCCATTACATGAACAAGACACAGGTCAGCATTGTGAAATGATGGGTGAAATCTACAGGCTGACCTTGGGATAGAAACCTGATGGGAGACACCACATCAAGCCACAGGCACCTGGAAAAAAGAATGGACATCGCTGCTATCTAGGCAGCAGCAAGATACAATAAAGCTTTTGGATAGAGATTTTTGACTGCTTCATGGGTTATCATCTCCTCAGACTTCTGCACATTGGTACATGCCAAGGGAACAAGCAAATCTATCTGCAAGTTAAAAGGCTTCAGTTAATATTCTTGCTACATTTGTAAGCAAAACCTTCTCTGGGAACACAAGTATAGAGAGAAGGACTTCATGAATCTAGTAAGTTTTCTTGCTCATATCAATTAGTGGGGGAAAAAATAGTAAGTTTAGATCTCTGAGGCTCCAAGGATAATTCACTTTATTTGGGTGACAGACTGATTTTTTAAGAAGCAGCAATGACAATAAGTAAGACCATTACTTCTCACACTGCCTAAAACAATTACACATCTAATCACAAAATACTTCCACAGGACTTTCATCCACCTGCACTGCTCTATGCAGAAGAAACACCTTTTCTTCTCTATATACTTCTATATAGAAATGCTCCTGTTAAGCTAGTAGCAGTGTTAAGCTAGGAGCAGAATTGAAATCCAAATCAGACACCCAACTCTTGCCACTCACTATTTTGAAAAAGCATTTCCCATTGTTCAGAATTTCTTCACTAGCACAGTCCGTGCTAAGGGAAAATGGGAATCTCCTGCTGTTGCTAATATACACCAGAGATCTACCACAGATAGAAGAGACCCTAAAAAACCATGATGAAAATTGTCTGGCAGTACACCTCTTATGAATTCAGTGGTTAATGATTTTAACTAAAATCTGCCTTCCTTAAATATCTTAAAATCTCCCTTTGCCCATCTGAGCCACTACAGCTTTCTTAGTGAGTGCTCCCCTCTGTCTGTTAGCATTATTTAAATAAGTTATCTGATGAAAAATCACTGGAGTAAATCGACAGCTAAGGGTGGCAAAGCAAATGCTGTGGCTATCAGAGCTAACAGAGCCAGCCTGTCTGCAAGCCTCTGCACACACAGTGGGGTGACTTGCTCACTGAGGCTTGGGAAGGATCCATGGCATCAAGCCCCAACAGATTGTACTCCTGTGTTCTCACCATTTAACATTCAGGGTGGTTTGGATTTTGTTGGGATTTTGCTTGGTTGGTTTTGGCACTGTTTTCTTGTTTGTGTGTTTTTAAGGCGGTAACATACCTGAACAGGTAAGATGAAGCTCACTAGCTGCCAGCTATAAATATGGTACTGGGAGTCTGGGAAGCTGGTTTTTAAAACACTGGCCCCAAAGAGACATAGCATCCCTGTAGTGAAGAAAATCACATCATCCCATCCACAATCACAGAACATGATTGACCTTGATCCCACTGTTTGTATCTGGACACTGGATCTGGACTGGACTCCTGTTGTTTTTGTCCAGTCTTTAAATTCTTTGTTTTAAGGAAAAAGGAAATGCCAGCAACTGAAAAGCATAATTTCTTGAAAACCATTTCCTTTCCTTTACCCCCACCTCCTCACAGACTCATCTCAACGGCTCCACAGAAGTACCAACTGAAATCCATTCACGCAGCGTAACGCCAGCCACAGCAATTCTCTCTTACTCTCTCCAGTGGTTGCCCCAGATAAACAGGCCTTAGTTAAGGTTCACAGACTGTTTGCCACACACTCATCTTCAACACAGTTTCATTTCTAATGAAGGTTTCGACACTGCTAAAGCAAAAGATAATCTGCTACTGAACTTTGAATTAAGCAGACAGAGCTAATAGTGTTAACCTGAGCATCTCTGCCTGACTTTTCACTTTAGAGGCCCTTGAGGTTTCTAATTCAATTTCTGGCTTCTCCGATCATGCAAGAATAATGAGATTGAAAATGTAAGCAGTGCAGTATGGCACACATCCTCAGTGGCACCACAGTACTGAGGGCTAACATGTAGGGAGCAGAAACAAAACCCGGTGAAAACAGAAAGACCAAGACAAAAGAACTTCAGCCAGCAGAGATACAGGCACATTTTCATTTCAGTCTCCCACTTGACCCACATTAAAATATTGGTAGTCTTGCAGTCATTGCATTTCTTTTTGTTCAAAAGCCATTTGAGAAGGTGTGTAAATTGAACTGCTGATCTTTCTGTGCCTGGCTGCTCCATATAGGATGTATTCAAAACTGCCCTTTGCATTTTTACTGCATTTGTATCTCCTGTGTTCTAAAATCTTAGTTTTCTCCTACAACTGTAGATTTGGTGAAGTTTTATGATGTTAAATATTCTGTAAATTCCCTCATTTCCTTCCCAGATTAATCAGCCATGAAATGTAACCACATTACTTGAAGGGACTGTAAATTACATGAAAACACCACCTTATGTGTTGCATAATTATGTTGAGAAGCACAAAGTTTGGAGTCTTGACATAATCAGAAAACACAGATAGACAGGAGAAGTTTGTATTTTCCTCTACTAGATATGTTCCTATAAGGTATCAAAGACTGTTGAATGCCCTGACAAATTTAAGGAGTCTTGAATCATAGGTATTAATACTGTGGTTTGCCGTGCAAATTCTAAACCTGATATGGGAAAGCAGTTCTTACAGTTCAAACCTCTTCTTCAGCTCACATGCACAGTCTAATGGCTGGCTTTGCACAATGGCCAAGACATAAAGGAAGTTACACCAACCCTAAATCAGGTCTCTTAAAAAGAAAGCAAAGCCAAACAAATAATATTTTTATATTGGTGCTATCTAAAATACTATCATATCCTAGATCAATGAAAAATACCATAGCATCACAGATACCACAGTCTGGAATGGACAAATATACGTAAAATAATTTAACAGAAAACACTGCATTTGCAGCTCCAGAGCCATAGCTTGGTCATGCATTACTTGAATGTACAACAGAGGTGCAATATAAACCACCGGTACAGGAGAAAGACTGTCTTTGTATCAAGGGATGCAGGGACCATATGACAAACCTTTCTTTGTGCTCCCATCCACAATCCAAAGCACTGATTAAATTTAAAAAGTCAATAATAGCTTCAAACTTGATAGGACACTGTTGCAGTGCTTTCAGAATTTCAGAAGAAAGTGCAACACACAACAAAATTCACCACTTCTAGTAAAGGTACTCTCTACATTTATATTTATGTTGAAATGTATAGAAAAGAGTAAGCCATACCAATAATACAGTGCTGTGGTCTGTATTGCTTTTTTTGCTTCACTTACTCGGATATAAAGTTTTATCTTACAAAGTACGTATTATTTAGACTATGGAATATTTAATACTATGCAAATCTGAAGCTCAGAAAGTAGAGAAAGCAGAGAAAAATGGTGCAGACATCTCAATGTTACAATAAAGAATTTTTTTTTACAGAAAATTTTTTACTCAGTCTTTTGGTAAGCTTTTTGTATTTTGAAAAACATTTGTAATTTCACATTTTTTTTCCCCAAATACAGTATAAGCCTGAGAGAATGTATGCACATACATCAATTTATTATGTTACCAATTAAGGACACAGTTCTATATCTTTTCAACAAAGAATGTATACAACTAAGAGGGTATTTTTTCAAGTCATACTTCAATGGGGGTTTTTCCTCTTCTCATGGGAAATTCCCATCAGATATAATAAGGATAAAACCAATAAAGTTTGAAAGAAATTAAACAAACTGTATAAAAATTATTCTAAACATCATATGGGTCACAGGAGAGTTCAAAAAATATTTATGTAAGTAACTGAATTCTATAGCAGAGAGGCATTACCCTAATAAATCCCATGAGCTACTTTAAGAAAATTATGAATAGGAGACAGCCCTGCATCAAATTTTTAAGGACTTTTTAATGAATGAAACAAATACCCCAGCTCTCCCCAGAAGCAATCTAAGAGGAGAATGTGCACAAGAGCACTGACCAGTTTGCAGAAAAAGAACTCATTTAAGCTTCATATTTTAGTTGGTTTTTATAAAGAGCAGTATAAGTGAAGGCAGGAAGGAAGAAAGGGGAAAAGCCAATCTTGTGATTGTGACTGAAAGCTCACTCTCTGCACCTTAGTAGCTGATAGGAAATGATGAAGTACAAACTAAATGAATGAAGAATTTAAAATGTTATGGATGGAAAAGTACCAGTGAAAAGGAGGGCACAATGAGATATGAGGTATATTAGCATAAGAAAATACTGAGTAGGCAAGAATACAGTGGCATTCATGCTGACCCTTATCCTATGGGTCTCATTCAGAAAAAACTATTAAGGAAGAATGAAAATTTTTGGTCAGTGGTTTTTATTTGGTGGAGAATTGAAGAGAACAGGGAAGGGGCTTTTTAGTTTCCTTTTTTAGTTGGAAAAGTAGGTTTGACCAGCAGTGAGTCAATGCAACCAAATTTACAGGAATTCAAGAACACTATGAAAATTACAAATGCTGAAATAGAGCTGCTGAAAGAACGTTTCTGAAGGCTTTCCTGCTTCATTTCAAATGCAAGGTGCTTGTCTTGGAAATGATAAATTGAGACAACACTTTCAGGCTCCCTTGGTGCCATTACACCCAATCATACAGGGTGATATTTCTTTGATTTCCACTCCAAGACTTCATTACATCTTGTATAATTTTCCACCAAAAAGAACGCAGAAGGGAATAATTCAGTTAGTGTACACGTATATTTTCTATGTCTACATCTCTGTTCCACGTATATTAATAATTGGTGTGTTCATGTAATATGACAAAATGATCAAGCATTCTCATTTTAGCTTCTGACTTTACAAATCAAACTGCAGTCTTTAAGTTATGTTTTAAATAAATTGTGACTAAAATTACTATATAGCCTTTTAATAGGCAAAAATTGCATCTGACAGTTTTGGTTCTGGTGTTTGAAACTGCCAATCCAACCTTCAGCAACCTCTCTGCAAGTTTCTGTCCCACCCCACACAGGCTCTCTGCTGAACACTGAAGGCTGAATACCATAAAACCTGTGTGGCAGTACAGGCACTTTCTCATAGTCTTATTCAGAACCAGCTGTCCTATTATGAGGCTTCTGAGTGAAACAACCACTGCAAACAACCAGGACTAGAGGGCTCTGTAGGGTATTGATACAGTCTCAGTACTACAGCATAATCAAGCTCCTTCTTCTGGACAACTCTTAGAAATACACTTGAACAGATCTCCTGTCCCTTTATCCACTAAACGTGTTTCCTGCTGGAATACTTCACTGCCTCTTCCACTCACAATGCAGCCTTGTGGTATTGTGGAAAAGAAATTGTGTTATCCATCTTCAAAGCTTCTGCAACATTTTTTCAAAATCCAGTGGAGCATATATTACAAAGGAAATAATGTAAAGCAGGAGTGCTGTGCTAACCACAAACACAGTAGGACTGCAATTCAGAGAGGATTACCGATTTCTTAGCACTGACTTTGCAAACACTGTGTCTTACAGTGTATTACAGAGATTGTCTTGAAGCCTTCATAGTCAAAAGCAGACATCCTGGAAGTAAAAGGAAAGGCATTTACATCTGAGCTTGCCAGTAAAAAGATTCACACCATACCAAAAAGAAAAAATATATTTGTCTTCACTTTGTTTTTGCCTAATGCTTTGTCTCAACAAGTTGATTGTTCTGCCTCTCCATCCTAACATCCTACCAAATGTGCACAGCAGCTTCCACAAACAGTTCTCTTTTTCTAGGACTTGTTAAATACCCCTACTGGGAAAGCAGCAGACCATGACACACACCAAAGAAAAAACAAAATGGTGTGAAAGTTCATAATGTCAGCAAATATCCAAGATGATATTGGTTTTTTCAGCCTTTTTTTTTCCCCAGAAAAGCTCCACAGATGTTTCCTCATTCCACAAGAATCATGCTGCTGATTCATCAGCATCCTCTTACCCCTGTATCCCTCCTGCTGCCTCCTGTGGTGCCACTGTAGAGCCCATGCCAATAAACCCAGCAGATGCATTATCCTGGGCTTTGCTACATATCCAACTTCTTGTGTGATTGTGCACCACCAGGACAGCCTGCAGTCCTGACTGGGAACAGGTGAACAATGCAACAATTTGAGTCAGCTCATCAAGTTATTTTGTTCTATGATGTACTTTGTAATTGAGCAGCCATATTTACTTCTTCCTCTAATTCTCAAGGATTACAGTCCTGGTTCTACAATGTCTGCATATTCCCCCTTCAGTCAGCAGTACAATTTGCTCTAACAGGGAGAAAAAGCATACAATTGAATTTCTCTTAACCTAGCTAGATCACTATCTAGAGAGTTCATGCTGGCATTTCTGTGAATGCTGGGAGCACAGATTACACTCAATCTAATTAAAATAGTCTATAAAGCCAAGTTAGCGCTTCACATACCTTAAACATGAAATGGCAGAATGGCTTGACATCATTTCAAAGATTTGCACCTTCTACTTGTTGTTTTTCACCTGGTTCTGGATGGCCTTAAAGCAAGTTTACCAAAACAAAACCAACTATTTGTGAATCCTTTGCTTGATGAGCTTTTTTCCTTGGTGCTCCCCTCCCTACACTAAAGAAACACTTTTCATATTGAAAGATCCAGGTCCAGAAATCACTGAGGTACACATTCAACATTTTTAAGTCCAACTACAAGCTCCAACAAGTGTTTGATTTGAAGTCCATGCTTCAGTAGACTGAGGTATATGAAATACGTAGTGCCTGATTCATGCAGAGTCTGTCACCAAAAAAATATAATAAAAGCAGCTGATTTTTATTCCTCTACCTTTGATACATGCTTATGCCACGTCGAGAGTGGGAACACCACAAACACAGATACTCCAGTGCAAATCGTAAGAGCCACTAGATCTGATACACACAGAGGCAGTGCATACATATCCCTGTCTGTTCAATGGAAACTAAAGACGTGAGCTCACACAGAAATTCAAGTAGTTTAGCTCATGTACAATTCCAGCAACACAGATCTAATGGCACCACCTTGCAGCAGGCTGATAGAATGATTTGTTGTCACTGTTGAATTGCCTTAAGAACCTGACAACTGTCATTGAGAGAGGTACTAAATAAGTAGTACAGCATGTTTTGTTTTTTTAAAAAACTACTTTAAAATTAGTTGAGTTACCTGGTTAAAGCACCCAAAATTAGGGCAATACAAGAGTTCAAACTCTTCAAGTTATCAAGAGCCCTCTCTTCAGTCTTTAAAGTCACTTTCTCTTTTGTACATAGTGCACTACTACAAGAAACACAGCTTTCCATTGCTGTCCTGCAAAGAACAAGGGTGACAGATCACTGTTCTTTTTATGCGTATCAGCTTTACAGTAGAGGTAGATCAAGACAGCAAATAATCTGACTGTATAGAACTAAATCAGGGGAAGCAGTAAGGTACAAGAAGCAGGGGAAAAAAACCACCAAAGGTAACGTACAATCAGAAAGAACATCAGGCTCTTTAGTAAAACAAGAAGAGCTACCTACTGAAGAAATGCCAGTGTCCTCAGATGCAGGTTCCTTTCTTCAGAAAATCCAGAATGCAGTGGAAGGCAATGTATGAAAGACTTTGCTCTACAGAGAGAGCTAGAAAGAAATGGCAGCAGGTGCCCAAGCAAGATCCTAATATCATCAAGTGAACAGTGCAGCAGCTTGGACTGTGTCTTATGAGTAGGAGGATAAGCTGCTAACTTTAAAAGATTTGCAAGGAAAGGAGAAGATCTCAGGGAGAACATAGTTAGAGACCTTTCAGTATTTTATCTCCTTTCTTACTATTTATCTTTGAGTGAATGAATAATATACTTGTCCTTAATGGCTACTTCTGGATCATAGTGAACCTATGCTCCTGGAGAGAAGATGCTTCTCCAGTGCCTAATAAAACCAAGGTGTGGCTATGACTGGCAGCAGTAGCTGGGCCTCAATCCAAGGAGCCCCCCTACCAAAACTGACCCGTAACAATCAACCTGACACTGGGCATTTCATGACAGAAAACTACCCTCGGCACCTCTCACTGCAGATTTTAAGCAGCATTTTTTTCCTTCTCCTGACTCCAGCTTTGCACTCCCTCCTCTTCTCTAGCACTGGCTTTGGTGCTTGATCAGCTTCTGCTCACCACCAGACCTAACTAAACCCAGTGAAGAGTTTTCTGCTAACACGGCCCAGTGCTAAGACAGCAACCATTACAAAGAGAAACAAACACGGTACTTTGTACTTACAACCCACTGTTCTGCAATTGCCTTCTGTCTCTAAAAGACTTATTACTCTGAAAAAACCACGGCTTTTATTATTTATGGCTTGGCCCTTCATATATTTGTGGGTTTTCTGGAAGCATTTAAAACCAATCTTAGGCACCCTCTGAATAGGGAAAAGATTTTTTCCAAACCATCACTTGACAAGGAGTCAAATGCTTCTTTTGATTATTTTGATGGTGGTTGGAATGGGGTGGTGTGCCAACACTGGCACATTGTGGAAGTATTCCATCACCATCTATGGACAGAAAACAGCACAAAGTAGCAGCACATTGGATTTTTTTCCATTTTGTGCATATTCTTTAAAACTCAGATTATACTTCAGTGTCCATTCCAGACACTGTCCATCCTTACAGACATGACATGTTTTTCATAGATTGTTGGGGTTTTTCGGGGTTGTTTTAACAGACGTTATGCATACATTGGAACATGTCCCTCTCTTTGTCAAGGGTATTAGGCATTTTCCTGCAGTAACTTCACAAACCAGGCAAGTTTCACTCTCTTGTACACAGTCTGTTCAGCAGTGAACTGCACCATCCCTGACTAAACATTACAATGAATGCACACAGCATACACACCACCATGGGACATACAAAGAAGCATGAATCAGTTTCTGCTGTTAATTAAACTGAAATTTTGGGGAGGTTTTATACCTTAATTTTGCAATTGAAGTATAATTGCAGCTCTCCCTTCAGATCTAAAAAAACCAAGTGTTAACATTACCTTTTGTCTGCCTTTCTTTTTTCTCCAGAAACACCATTTCTACTTCTCACAAAGTAGTGACAGGTGAGCCTGATCACTTCATATAACTTCAGGTCTAGGGATAAGAAATATTTAACCTGAAACCAGTTTCTTAGTGCTTCTTTCTTCAGCTGATGTGTCATTTGTGACAGAATTATTAATTAGTTCCATGACCCTGTCATAACTAGATGATTAAGCAAGTCTCACCCAACTACTTGCAATACTGTTTAGGAAATGAATTTCTAAAAGTGGTTTCTTATTCCCTTTAAATGGCTACGTAACCAATTTTTGAGTTGGCACTGAAGTGACTGGAGAAGGAAGCCCTGTAAATAACTTTCAAACAAATATCCTGTACAACAAAAGGACAAGTTAGCAAGGTGTTACAAGCCCCATTTAATTTCTTTGCATATCATCAGGACTGGTAAACCCTGAACCCTCCAGTACTTTCCACTCTGAAAGGCTGGTAAAAGAGGCAGCTTTTTAACTGTCCTTCTCTTATCATGAGCAAATTACCCCTGCTTTCAAATTCACAAGATTATCATTCTCCCATTGCTAACCTCCACTGGTCAAGCTGAAAAAAACCTGTGTCATTTGTGACTCACTTTTTCAGTGCCAAAGGGAGCTCTGGTGTAGGTGAGCAGCCTTGTGCCTCCTGTTTTTGTGCAACAGGTGTGCACACAGCTCTATGCTTCCTGAGAGAAGAAAACTGGAATGTTTTGGCCAAAAAAACTCCCCCCTGCCATGGCTTTATGAGTTCCATAATGCTAATGGGCCTTAAAATGGGACTTAATATTTTCAGTCTTTATTCCAGGATAGCACATTTCTAAAATGCAAACTGTTCAACTGTTCAGCAGTTCTGGCCATGATTTGCTGCTCAGTCAGTCCCCTTGCTGCTGCAGGGGAGGCTCGGTGAAAGCCAGACTGATACACACAGGGCTGCCTGATCAGCCCTCAGAAAGAGCTGAAGCCACACAGGGCTCTGTCAGTCAGCGGAGCAGTGACACACAACTAACGTGTTAACAACAAGGGCAGAACTATGTAATCATATGTAAAGAACACTCTGTTCACCATACACCAGCCCAGAGGCACAGAGACAGCAATAAATCCATGGCATTTTTAAGATCTTGTCTGCAGAACTAGAATGTGTACAGGAAGGACCCAGACATGTAGTGCAGAGCCACAAATTGGTAAAATTTCATATTTCAACAATTACAGGATGAATAAATAAATAACAAACTGGCAAGATGATACATCAGCTAAATGCCAAAGAAAGTACTATTTATATTTAAATATGTATATATTCCATTTTTTTCCCCCTAGACAAAAAATAAAAAACACCCTAGGGATGTCAGTGCTGAGATTCTTCAATGCTGAGCTGGCATTTAAACCAGAAGGAAATTAAGAATGACCTTGTACAAATGAACCAGCAAACGATGCTCATTAGCAACCAGTCCTAGTCAGGCAGTGTTGGAGGTACCCATACAGAGGAAGAGTTACCATGGCCACTGGTTCAGGGACACTCAGGAGGAGCAGAAGAACAGCAAAGAGAATTGTGTAAACAGCATTAAATGTATGTCATGAAAACCATGCATTAAGAAAACACTGAGCTAACATTTATTTCAGAGAGAAAGGCACTCCCCTAATGCTATTCAGAATGCCTTTGTGCATAAAAGTATTGATTTGATATTACTGATTAGGTAACTCCTTCCCCTCCAGCTGTCAATCAAGATCATAACACAAAGGCTTTCAGTACAAATGGTGCCAGAACATTCTGTGGCAGATAGATTTTTTCTCTTTCTTACTGGACAGATTATGCCAACTGAAATACCTCTTAATAATTTTAATTAGTTCCTTTCCTGGTTTTTAGTTCAAACAAAATTTAAATTAAAAATTATCTCTGAAAAAGAACAAGGCTTGCCTAATGCTGTTCAGCATCATTTATTCAGAGCAAGCTGCACTCAGATGACTGTCCAGTGGCCCATGACATTGTGTACAATTTATAATCCAAATGCCAAAAAGAAAAAGAGAGAGAGAAAATAAATTTGATTTTAATAGGAATATAGAGTTAATGAGTTCTTCTTATTTTATTATCTAAACTACCTTGTCTGGAATCCAGTTAATTATCAACTAGGCCTCACAGAGTGTTCTTTTAAAAAGTTTCTGTAGAGCTAAAGCCTTCTTTCTCCACAAATAAACTTATTCCAGAAAGAAGATGAGGACCTGAGTTAAAGTTATCTTTTCCAAAGCAGTGCAATATCCGTTGATGTTACTTTAAAACTGATAATTTTCACCCAACAGTTTTCAGACACCTTACAAAGAACCTGACCCAGCTTCCATCATATTAAACATTTATACTGGTCTCAGTGAGAATTGGATCACTCTCCAATATTTATCCATGTACTGTCACAAATAATCTGTGGTGACTGGATAATGCAGGTATGGACCAGAGGGAGACAAAGTGGGGGACAACATATGGAAATGTGAGAGGAGCAGAAGAGCCTTGTTAAAGATAGGCTTAATACTTCTGAGATGCTTCAGTCTGTCAGATTTATTAAAAACAGAAATAAAGAAAGGCTTTGCATTATTTCTAGCTTCAAAAACTGACAAAACGTTTGACAGGCCAAATATATTTTTCTCTCTGAACGTTTGGATGAGGTTGCTCATATTACAGATGAGTAGAAGGCATACATATTATCATAGTGGGGGGCATAAAACATAAACACTCACCATCCTGAGTGGTGTGGCACTGAGGTGCTGAGCTTGCCAAAAGACTGAAAGCACAGCCAAAAGCATACCTGGCTTATTCCTTTTCCTCAGAAGCCTTTAGTAGAAGGCAATCATACAGAACAAAACAACACAGCAAGCTTATCACTAGGTATTTTTAAATATTACAGCTTATGTTTCAGATTCCTCTTGCCACACTAAGACAGTCTGCAATTTGTGCAGACCAATTATTCTGTTTGTTCTTGGCAGGTCTTCTAACAGGCTTCACACTAATGCAAAGGCAGGATTCTCTTCGGGACACTATTTCTGTTGAGAAAGGGGTGTAAGTTTCTAAAAAAATTCATCAGAACTGACCCTTTTGCACGACACTAGGTAGGCAAGAACTGGGTAAGAAGGTGGAAGAAAGGGATTATTTTAACAGCTACTTTTCTCCTTGGTGATTAAGGGATACTAAAACATGATGTAGGAAGCTAGTCAGAAGAGAATTACAAGCTCTAAAATCTGACCTAGAATAAGGGCATAGAAAGGAAGGAACTGTGTCCTAAAGGAACCTCCACGATTCTCCCAGCTCAATTTCACTCAAGTTCAAACTAAGGCAAAACACTTCTTCTACCTGTTCTCAAAGAGATGAAGCTTGAACACCACGTCATACTCTGACCAATGTCTTCCACAGATTTAAATGGTAGTGGCATTAGTAGTAGAAGGTACTAGATCATGTAAATGAAAAGAGGCAGGAACTAAATGTAGCTCTGATTATTTTCTCTTTTTTGTGCAATTGGTCACCACAGTTGCCCTCTTATATAACAGACCACAGATCCACAATGCACATTGCACATATATTTATAAATCACCATTAATAAGCTTTTACGAGTCTTCAATCTGTAATGGTTAACTCTCTTCAGAGTAAAGATCTTATTTCAGTTCTGAGCCTTTCTTTATTCCCTGGCCTTTGCCCGTCTTTACACACCTAGTAGACTGAAAGAGTCATCAACTACCAAATTTCACATCAATGCAATTATATTTAATCAACTCTACTTAATATTTCTTTTTGATGAGATTAGAAGTCATTTTGACAAGTGCTATTTTCCACATGTTCATGTTGATTGGCATTAAATACATTGCCTTCTTTTAATTCTTTATTAATTAATCTTTATTAATTTCAATATGCTGCTGTTTTGCAGAGTGCATAACTTGGATCACCACGAGCAAAGGTATGCTTTCAAAATGGTAGAGAATTTTGAGAAACACAGTAAAGAACTCCATTGTAGAAGCTGCAAGTCAGAAACCAAACACCATGCACCTTTAAGCTCCCTGTCCCGTCCTGACACAGCAACTCAGATCCCCTTGGAAGAGCAGAGAGCTCCTTGCAGAGGTCAGTGAAGAGAAGATGGAGAACAAGACTGTGAAGCCTCACAACATATGAGGGAGATACAAGTGTCTTGCATGCAGGCAAGGGTGAGCACAAACACAACTTGTCCTGAAGGAAGTGAGGGAGAACTGAGAGTGAACAAGGACACTCTGTGAGCACTGTACCATTTTGCATTTATTTTCTTTCCTGTGCTTGCCCCACAGCAGATGTTGAGTAAAATTCAGCAGATCCAACTAGCCAAGAGAGACTGACCAAGCAAGTTAAACTCCTAGTCTGATACCCATACTAAGGAGGAAAGTCTGAAGACAATTTATAGACAAATATGTATTTGCATGCTCCAGTACCATCTTTGTGTCTTCACCTACATGGGTGTGAAGGGAATTTTCTGTTTGCAAACAGACACATAAACAGAGCTCAACTTAAAAAACATAATTAGCACTTGCTACTGTTTTTCTGTGGCTTGTATTCATTGCAAAATGAATTCCGCCTGGGCTGAACTTCCTGACTCTTCTCTATTCCTCCTTTCACTTGCAGCTGATGCAATAAGAAGAACAAAGCAGTGCTAGTTAGGTATCAATGCAAGAAAGTTCAGGGAGATGAGTGTCACTCCTGTAATCATCTCTGATGACCCTACACAATGGGAATCAAAAAAAGTTTGAAATTCTAGTTCCAGTGTAAAAATAAGGAGTGCAGAACAAACTGAGCAGTTCAACAAAAAATAACAGTTCAGACAGGTCTATTTACTGGTGTTTCCCATGAGCTACAAACACAAGATTAGGATGTGCTCAGAGAAACTGGTAGAGGCTTACAGTACGGTGAGTTTTGCAGGCAATGCAGGAATTCCTCTCATCCCCTGTATTAACATGATCCTCAGCCAAATTTCTCAACAAATCACTGAGGGAGAAGTCTCTGTGCAGACTGCTCCATGACTTTGCAGCCTCTTTGCAGCCCCATGACAGATGCAGCTCTAGGTTTACACCTTCTAATCCTAATCCTAATCCTAATCCTAGTCTTTGCTAAACTTCAGCTTCGGCAGCACCGTGGCCCACACAAACCAGCTCACTCAAGAGAAGCCTTTTCACAGCTTGCACTGGTGTTTTGCAGCCCTTTCCTGCCCCACACCTATGGCAGGTCCGGGCTCCAGCTCCCCACAGCCCTGCACTGCCCTGGGTCCGTGACCCTGGCCCCAGCCTGTGCCCAGAGAGGAGCCCCATGCCCAGGGCACCTCCTGCCTGTGCTGTGGGACTGGCCCTGGCCACCCACTGCTGTCACCCAGCCCTGGCAGCACCTGACAAGACCTGGTATTAGCTGAGTCTTCATTCCCTGTAGCCCACAGGAGCAGCCTGCGTGGAAAAGCTCTCCAGAGAAAAATCCTTCTGTGCCTACACAGTCATGTGGTGCCCAAATCGGCTCAATCTGCAATGATGGCTTTTTCCAAGAAACATCAATATTTAATACTTCCTGAGCATGTGAAACAGAGGCTCAGCTGTCAGGGCTGTTTGACTTCCAGCCAAGGATTTTGCAAAGCAAGTATGAGTTATCTGCCATGGGTGTTCCACAGTATTGCCCATATTCACTACTAAAAGAGCAAATAAAACACTAGCTACAGAAATTGCTACATCTGAAATCACACATCTTCTTACCAAATATTAAATAAGTTCAGTCTCTCCTACCTATGTATTGCTCAGGTAAAAGCAATGGAAAATAAAGCCAGGGTCAGAGATTAAAATCTGAATCTCAAAGTTCAGATTTGGAGCGTGATATTTAAATCCAATCCCAGCACAAGCTAAACTGTACAGCAGCCAGAGCTCCCATATAAGGAGTTTATATATCTGGAACAGTGCTTTGCTGAAGGCACATCTCCATGATCCTCTCTCCAATAAGACAATGATCTCTTTGTCCACTAAGAAGAACACCCAGGATGGTCAGGGGCTGGAGCATGCAGCATGGCAAGAGATGGCACAACAACAGGACTTAGTCAATCTTGAGTAGGTAAAGGGGAGTTCTTGGTGTTGTCTACAACTGAGGAGAAGGTTTCGAGAAAACAGAGCCAGACTCCCTCTTGGAGGTGCAAAAGGACAGAACGGGAGGCAAAATACACAAATTGCAACACAGGGAAGCCAAATTATACAAAAAGAGCACCTTTTTCCACCACAAGCACAGCCAGCCACTAGAACCTGACCTCAGAATTTTACAAAGTCCATCCAGAGATAGAAAGCTCCATGAAACACAGCCCTGAGTGACCTGATGTAACTGGACCTGCTCTGAGCAGGGAATTAGACAAGATGGCCTCCAGGTATTTCTTCCAATCAGAATTATTCTGTGATTTTACAAACCTTAGCTTTTAAGAAGCATGCAAAATACTGCTATAGATATTTAAGTATAAGGCTTTAAACATTTGTATGTTTGACAAATACAAAGCCAGCAAGAGATAAAACCAGATTCTGCTGTAAATTAAAGAGGAATTTTGTTTCCATGAACATCTGGAACACGTATGTGCAATTGCCATACTGCTAAACAAAGAGCTGGCATGAAGAAAAAGAAAAGGATCTGTTTTCATTTAGGATATTGTCCCTTGGAGCTAACATAATGTATAATGTGTTTGGGGTTTAAGTGTAGTGATTTGTTTGGAATTAAATATAAACATAATTTCCAAAATTCAAGAACAGTGCTTTATGGCATAACCAGAGATATATCTGAGTCAGAACACAGCTATAAGGGCTATCTCCTGAAAGTATGGAAAAATACGTAATTGCTTCACACATACCATTTCAGAAGTTACCTAGGTCTGCAGGTATCTAGATTCCAGTGGTAGTCACTGTAACTGAAGCTCATGAGCACTTCAATAGTTTTTGAAAATGGTACTGAATTATTTGAAAATGGGTTCTGAATTATTCCCATCTCACTGCTCTTGGAAATCTGACCTCTCCAGCAATCTTGAATTCTTTACATTAGGAATACATTGTTTTGTATAGACAACGGACTTGTCATTTTTAGCACAAGCTAAACCTGAAACTTTCAGTCTGTACATACTCTTCCATATCCAGGTGTAAACTTCAGCCTAAGTCCATGCCATCCTTATGCATGGCAATTTCTTAGTAACTGTTAATGGGACAGTTGAAATCTCAGTTAGGTACCTAATTTCTATACACAGGGTATAGGAAGATTGAGGCACTTGGCTTAATGACTTCCCCACCCCACCCCCCGCCAGCTTCATGTGCAGCCAACATATAAACTGATCCACAGGGAGCACTGAAGACAGACATTTCTGAAACCATGTCTTTTTCCTAGACCACAGCTCTTTTTTAGCTCAAAAGTAGGCAGCTGCATGGAAAAGGGAGTCACAGATGCAAATTTCTTTCTGGGTGTAGTCACAAAGGCACAAATAAGAGCCAGCAACTCTCTTTTCTTTTAGATATGGCTGCTGGAGGAACAGAATTGAAGCTACAGCACCTGCTGAATCCTGCTCTTCACATCTAAGAAAGGGCTTGTTCCCTCTCACTCACTGCCTGTGACCCTGTGGATCCTGCACTCTGCCCTCCACAGTGAAGCATTCTCACCTGACATTATTGTTAAAACAAGAGAAAGCCCCTATTACACCCCTGCATATTATTTAAAGACATGTCGTTTTTTACTCTTTTCAGGTTCAGGGATGCCAAGAACCCAGTTCTTCAGTTTCCTGAAGAAGTGCACAAATCTCTTGGTCATTATACAAGTCCAGCACATTCATACAATACAGTGTGGTTACCTGAGGCACAATATACATATGTTATCACCTCTTCCATGACTATATATAAATTTGTGTGTGTGTGTGTGTGTGTATAAGCTGTGTCCTGGCATGAAGGCAAGCTTCATTCAAGCACAGAGTTGTACTCAAAGGTATATTGGGTTTGACTCTTCTTGAGGTTGAGTCCATCACTAGTCATAAGAGAAGCAAAACTTTTACGTGTTCTTTCTATTTTCTCATTCCTACAACTCATTAAGTGAAAACAATGTGTTGAGCACAACAGACCAAAAACATCAGTGCTGTGTCTGTGTCCACGTTCAAGACATCCTGAAGATTTTGCTTCCTGTGATAGTAGATGTCAACAATGCATAACAAACTCTTATTTATTTAATTACTTACTCTTACAATTTCACATCATGTGTGACTACTGCTTACACACAGGTCCTGTTTTTAGAAAGAAGGCATTAGAAGGAGAAATGTGATAAGCCAGAAATACCCGAGAGAAATTCTGCTTGCCTTTCACGTTGATGCTAAATTCAATGAGATTATTCATAAAAGGCCCTTTTTATTTTCTGCTCATATTTGTGGACAATTAGTTTACTGATCCCCTTGTTTGAATCCTCTGAGAAGCACACAGCCTCTGTGAAAACCCTCCAACCCTTCTTGCCTTAGGTATGCCTAGCTTACCTTCTTTGACTGATTAATCTTATTGACTCAGGTGCTGCCAGCTTATCAGTCCACTCTTCACAGCTGAACAAAGGAAATTTTATGCAAGGGCTGCTACTATGTCTTATGTTAATCAAAATTTACTGATTCAGGTTTTGCATCCTCCCCAACATCTTTCCAGCTTGCAGACAATTACATTACATTACACGCTGCACACTTGTCTGGAGCATTTATTTGTGTTGTAGAGCTCTGCAGCAGACAGCATGTTGGTGCCTGTGGAGTCTCTGAATTCCCAAAGATGGGAACCAGATGCTACCATAACTATGCATACAAAAAATACTATCTTCCTATAAAAAACTCCTTGAAGGACTTTATTCAGATTTTATGAGCCATCAAGTAGAACAGCTGGGATTTTTTTGTAGGGTTTTTTGTTTGCCTTTTTTTTTTCAGTTCAGTAATTTTCAAGCATAGACAATTGCCCCAAAGCATTTGCCTTCAGATACAATATGTTTTTATTTCAGCTTTTGCTGCTAAATTCTACTCCTCATTTATATGTCAAAATATTAGGATGCTCTTTTCCCACTCTCATGATTTTTTTCCCACTCTCATGATTTTTTACGCATATACTTGTGTCAAGAGTTAAAGAATCATCACCTTTTCTGACTGACATTCTCAACCCAAGAGGCAAAGGAAGAAGCAAAACCTTTATAACTTTAGGAAGGCTTTTTCTTTTTTTTTCCCCCTAATGGTATATACACTGATGTACTTTCTGTAACTGACAAGAAACGGATAGAATTTCAAAGGAACAGGAAAACAGTGCACCACTAGAGCAGATGTGTGCCCAGAGAAGCTATGAAAAAAGCAAAGATTTCCACATCTTGTTGCATAAAAGGGCAAAAATTGAAATCACATATGATGGCAGTTTAACAGAAACAAGCAGGCAAAACCCTCTGAAGTTCATCTACAAAAAAACTCCTTACAATTAAAATACTTACTTTTAAAACATTCCTAGACAAATTAAGAAAAATAATTGCTTACTCCTTTCTTCATGGCAGTTTTTTCTCATGCTTTTTTACAGTGTTGCTGTGTGAAAGAGCAGAAGAAATACTTTTCCTTGTTGCTGCACCTTCACACACAAGCGAGTATGTCTTCCCAGATTGTTAAGTGAGACTCTTATGACTCTCTAATGCAGCTTCCCACATAGCAAAAGCAATGGATCTTCCCTACATTAAACCTCTTAGAGCCCACACAAAGTGTGGTTACCTTCAGCTTTTTTTTTTAAATATCAATTCTAATTTAAAAAACAGACTCTAAAAGACAGCTATTTGTTGTTTGCTACCCTTGCTAATTTCAGCAGGTCATTGCCCCTTCCTAAACTTACTTCCTAAACATGCACAATTCATTACCATTCAGAATTTGTCTAGATCCAACTTCCTGCCATTACATCCTGACATGCTTTTGTCTGCTAGACTGAAGTCCTCCAGTATCACGTTTCTGTTCCCTGCAGAGGTTCCCTGCACACTGTCAACACATCTCTCTGTAAATCTGTTTGATAAACTAAAGTCAGTTGGAAGGCATGGTTTCTAAACTGTTAATCATGTGAGTGCCTCTTCCCAGAGGCTTCTCCATTTTTTAAACATCTTTCTTGACTGTGGACAGCAGGATTAAACAGAGCATTCTATCTGTGGCCGTATCTACTTCTAATGCAGAACTAATTCTTCACAGCCTCTCTCATATGTTCTTCTTCTTACAGATGCAGCTTCTTACAGGAGCTGCATTAGGCCTCCTGGCCACAGTGTCCCACTGCGAGCTTAATGCAACTAATTAATCATGACACAGATCTTTTCCAATAGCCACTTCTCAGTCCACTGGTCCCTGTTCCATAAGCATGGTCTACATTCTTGTTTGTTTTATGACATTCCATTTGATACCTGTGGCAGGCACAGATCACCATTACAAGCCATCTTCCCAACACCACTTGAAAGGTTTAACAATGTTTTTCCGGTTAGTGCTGTATGGATTTCTGTATCTCTAGTGAATCCCAACAGGAGCAGAGTCATTTAATATAATACAGAATTTCACCCAGTTTAGTCTATTTAATGCATTCCAAATTTGTTTCATATCGCTGTAATGTATTAATCAAGAACTCACAGTGTGTTCTTGATTAATACATTACAGCAATATGAAACCCAAACAGCTCAGTGAAACATGCATAGATTGTATTGTATCAGTTGTACTTTATTAACTGAACATGCAGTCACCTCAGGAGTAACATCTCAAGCCAACATTACCAACACATGTTTTACATAATCCTAAACTCATTGGCAATATATTCTTTTCTTACTGTATCCCATCATAGGAATTTTCCTCTTTGCCCTGCATCAATGTCATGTCCAGTATGGTTTATGGGGACCTGGACAGTTCTACTAAACTCTTGAATAGGTAATAAAGGTAGTATGCCTTAACTAGTGGCATATTACCTCGCTGGTGTCCCCAGAATGTCATGATTTAGTGAAATACTTCTATTTCCTCTTCAGAGTTTTGCTTTCCTTCCTTCTGGTCCCATCCCCATACACTGCTTGATGGAGAAGATATATGCATTCTTATTTCTATCAGCCCTCAACATTATTTCATGACTTCTGTAATATGAAATGTTTCTCTTCAACTTGTGGAGTCATAGGAATACTTTCTTCAGCTTTCATTATGCAAGTCCACTTCTGATCTTCATGCATACAGAGAGAAATGGAAAAAAAACCCCACCATTTAATATGTGAAATCTACAGACTCATAACTCAGAGATCCAAGATTTTTTTTTTTTGTCTCCTGATGGTTTGCATCTCACTCATGACAGGTAATAGTTCAGACTGACAGAAATGCTAGATTTGGAGCATAAACCCTATTGAGAGAACCAAAATAAATCAGAACAAGCATATTTCAAACAGAAAGCCTAAGGCTAATTAAATGACCTGAACCAGAGGCCATGAGGCCCTTGGAAATCTCTGAACAATGCTATCTTGCAGACTTTGGAAATAAGTAGTTGGATGAAACTCAGATGTCTCTCACCTTGCACAACAAATCAGATATTTCCACAATGCAACATAGTTCATTGAAGTAGTTGTGTCTTAATAAAAGGTTGATGCTGCTGTAGGAAAGGACATACAAAGAGGTATTCAGAAAAGAAACAACTATAATTTCTGTTAATGTTGTATTTTCTGTCTTTGCCTAGATTTCCAGTTTTCACTTACTCAGCATTCTTTCTTAGATTCAAAGAGCTTTTTGTTGTAATTTTCACAACAGAGAAAATTGGCTCCTTCCTCTCATGACCGTTGGGATGATAAAAACGAAGATCACATCACTAATTAGCAGAAGGAGTTTTTCAGCCTGGTTATTAAAAAAATATAGTAATATACAATCTACAGGAATCTCTGGCTATACCCTAAAAGGAGATTTTATTGTCTAAATTGCAATAATATATTGCCTAATTTTGACCAGAAGAACAGAGATATTAAAGAAATTAAGTTTCTATTGATTTCCTGAAAATAGACAGCTGAAGAGGCAGACCCTGTCAACACTTAATGGAAGATATCATTGAAAATTCTTTATTAAGCAACAGAAAATATACTTGAAGGAAAAGTCTCTAGAATTCCCCAATCATACAAAAATCCCTAAAGCTACATCCCAAACTCACAAAATCTCAAGAAATACTTTCACAGGGAAAATTGTGGCTGTTAGTTCCAATGTTCCTGGAATTACTTATGAATGTGTACATTCATTTCTGGTTTTACCTTTAAAAGATCTGTCTCCTGAAAAGCAACCAGTATTTTCAAAGCAAGATGTGGGGTAGAAAGCTGTGGAGTCCCTGTCCTGTATGCAATGCATTCATGTATTCCTGAACTCCAGTAACTCAAAAGAGACCAAGAGTTTGAGCCAAATATGCCAATGGACAGCAGTTGTAAGATGGGCATCATGTTCAATTTACAGCTGAGCAAAGAGGTGAGATTCCAAATCTCTATTTGCTATGAATCACTTAGTCATGTACAGAGGTGTACTGTGGTCTTATATTTTATAAGCACATCACAGGGGTGAATTTATACAAGTCCAACCCGCAGTTGTCTACCTAGTATTAAATTACTTGGCAATAAACAAATACTTCAACATTTCAGCACATTCTCCTGTTGACTTTTTATTCTATGAGCAAGGAAAACTAAAATGGCCTGTGTTCCTTGGTAATTGTAAGGAAAAGCCAGTCATTCAGCAGTTGAACAGATTGTGCTCAAGGTGAAGAAAACAGTGACTGAGCACATGATGGAGAATGCTACAGACAAGGTAAAGCACAGCTGAATTTCAAGGCTGCTGGGGCAGCACTATAGCAGTAACAGGAAAGCAGTAATCAGAATAAAAGTTTGCCACTCTGAACTTCCAGGTGTTTAGGAAAAGGTCTCGTTACTATGGATTTATGATCTCTTTGAGCAAAGGTTATTTTGATGTTTTTAAGAACAGAGAGAAAAAAACAACTGTTGGTGCATATAATTTTCTGCTATAGACAGTGCAACTGCATCAATTCATCTTCCTCTCCCCACAAATCAAGATAGAGCCACTGTAAATCAGAACTCTTATGTCAAGGTTTAAGGGAAGTAAGAAATATGCAAAACAGTAAATCAACATGAGGTTTCCTATACTATAGTTGGCAGTCACAACTATACTAAAAGTCAAAAGATTAATGCTGACCATTTTAATTTCCACTGCCCTGAGAGTAAAAAGAAAGACTGAACACCAGGAATCTTTGGTAACAGGTGCTGAGGGATTACTGCATATGCTGCTAGCAATTTTTCTCAATGTGTATGTCAGGTTTCAGGGAAAGGCAATGTTGAAGGAGGGAAATAGCCTTAGTTCCTCTTAAGTTTTTCTAAATCAATGCAGGGATGTTCAAGTAGCACTCCAGAAACACTTTAGAAATTAGAAGACAAAACCTATGCTTAATTGGCGTTCCTCTTTTCAATCTGTTGAAATCAGCAGGAAATCACAAGATGTGACAAGAAGTAGAAAAGAATTTACCTCTGTTTTAGCATAGTGTATGGAGAGCAGCAGGAATTCAGCTTCCATACACCTAGGTACTTTTGTAGTGAATGCTTGAAATGACCTAGAAGAATTAGGAACACAAATCCATGAAAAATCGTCTCCCTCTTTAACAAACCACTAAAATAATCAGGGCCTCGATGCTGGGGTCATCAGCATCCCATACTCTTCCTTGCATGCAAAGCATTTATTGGTACACAGCACCTAAGACACAAGAGTTGCAGCAAGAATGGGCCAGCATAGTCATTTACAGGTCTAAAGCCTCTTATCTGTAACAGCAGCAATCAGTGGGGTACAGACACACAAGGCAAACTTTAAGCTAAGGGAACATCTCAGAACACGGGACAAAGGCCATTGCTAATTACTGAAGACAGGAAGTGTCTTGGGTACCTCCTCCTGCCTCGGTGGAGGCCACATAACACTGAGAGCTCCTACAAAGCATTTACATTGCATGAAGTAGATTAAGTAGGTGTTTGCATTACTGGCCCTCTTCATTATAATATAATCAGCTGTTGACTCTAGGATCTCAGAGAGACGGAGGGTGTTTGCTCACTAGGTAAATGGGTCTTTGGTTGTCGTGCATTTTCATGGATTTGTACCTGAGAAAGCAAGCAGACTGAAAAAAAGGAGGGGAAACTACATATAAATGCGTTGTATTCACAGATGCAATTTTGACTTTAAAAACTGAACACAACTGATTATATAAAAATTAATAGGGCAAAATAATTCCAGACACAAGGTCAAATTTGTGTGCCTAAGAAAGTAAAAATTAAAATGGTGCAAAATACACAATCACAGAAACAAAAGTTTGTAACTAAACATCACTGATTCCTACAGGAATCCAAAAAAATCTGGGATTCTGGGATTTAGGTAATATATACCAGGAAAAATAATATTATTAATTATACTTAGGAGACAAGACATCCATTTCAAGATAATCTCTTAAGCAGAAGAATTTCCACAGTACATGTCTTTTGCTTTACACAACCAGATATTCATTGCATCACAGAGAAACGCTGTATCTCAAAACTTTCCAAAGAAAAAGGGAGGAAAGGGGCAAATATTCTCAAAACTGTGAAAGGCTAGTTCCACAAGAAGCTACAAATCTTGATGACTTTCAATAACAACATTATTTACTAGTTACCATTACCATCAATACAAAACAAACCATATGTGGGGCAAGTGCAGGTCAGAAAACACTCAACTCGTGCAGCGCATAGAAGCAGGTGTAGCATAATTCAATAAAAACATAACATCTAAGTAACATACCTTTCACGGGCTGGAATTTTAATTTCTCTGTTCAGTGGTAAACAATTTGTTCCTGGATAGTAATCTTTTCCTTTAGATTCTTCTAAATAGCTGTATTTTTAAAACATGCTTAGACCAGAAAACTACATTTGTTAATTTCAAATGTACAGAGTTGTTTACCTTAAGTGGATTACTTTGATACTAGGAACATGAGGAGGATTTACATCCTTTCCATGAGTTACATGCTTTGAGGCTAAGCAGATGGCACGCCGCTGCAAGTACAGTATTCTACAATAATCTAGAGTAGTTTTAGCTTATTTCTTTTTATAGCTCCATGGGTCACTCCCCAAACCCTATTTAAAAATCAAGGTCCATTATCTGTATTTTAAGACGTGAATACAAGCTAACAGACTGCAACCAACATATAGGGGATGTAACTGGCATAAAGATTCAAATTACTTTTGTACACAGCCCAGTGGCAAGTTAAATATATCCCAACTGTATTTCCAACCTCTCTCTAAAGACTGTATACATTTTCTTAAGCTTTTGTTTAAATAATGGCAGCATGCAATATCCAAAGATTCAGACATCATTGTTTCAGACATGTACCCTACACAATTCTTGTTAGAAATGGACCTATTCTGGAATCTTGCTGTGAAGCTTTTTTTTTTTTAATCAAATTACATGAACGGATTCAAGTAAAAGTGTCATGGGGAATGTGTCAGCTTTGAAAAAAAACAAAAAATCACTGGAAATTGTTTGCTACCCAAGACAGAACTACCATGCAAAATTAGAGATCATTGAAATAACTTTGCTTTCCCTCTTCCAGATGTTGCACTTAAGTCCTAATTTTTTCATTACTACACACTGACTATTCTTACATAAGTCTCATAGTCCTTCTCAACAAGATATTTCTATTTTGTTTACACTGAACAACAGAAAAAGAGTATTTCTCATGCCTCAACTGCCAGCTTTCTTTTGCTTCAGGAGGGTCACAATTCCCTTCTGACTGGCATTTAATTTATATACATGAAATAACACCAATAACAGAAAGCAGAAACACCCTGTTAGTTAGAGTTCTCACAGCAAAAGGAAGCACAGAAAAGCAGTAACTATGAACATGAATCTCCTACATTACTGAGGAATGTTGAGCAAGTATGAAAAATCAGCCACTGAAGTTGTGCACTCCAACCTAGGTGCCAATTTTAAACGTTTCATGGTCTTTCAGGAAGACTGAGATCATTGTGATTAAAATTTCCCCCACTAGCCAGCCCAAGACAGGCTTTGAAGGTAGAAATATTTGTGAAAATGATTTACAGATGTTTCCAAGCTTGCTGCCTGCATTCCTGCTGAAAGACAGTCTGTGGATCTTTTATCTTAACATTCTTTTTATGTATTTCTTAGCAGTATATGGTAAAGATGAGGGAAAAGAGTCAGAAATTCTGATTAGAGTTATTGATACATTGTTCTTCAAAATGCCCAAGAATCTGACCACAATTTAACTGTTAAATTTAATTTGTTCAGCTAATGAAAGAAAATCCTGATAGATTCTGCATGGTCAAGACAGCAAGAAACCAAAACATGTTTTCACCCAAGTCTCAGAAAATAATTTTCTGTTAAGGATTTTGAGGTGACAACTATTTAATATCAAGAATTTACCAAGCAGTGCCCAAACTAGGGAACCACTGCATGGCTTGAAAGAGCAACTGGGTCCACCACTCTTCAGCATGAAGAAACACTATCATCTCAGTCATCTGCTTTTCAGACAGAAATACTCTAGAATGGCACAGACGAGCAGCTTTCACCATCTGACAATGTTCACAGGCTCTTTCCTGAGAGGTCTCTGAGGCCTCTGCAGCTCCAATGCCCGGGGCGTGCCTGCACAGCCTAATGTGCACCTGCACCTGTCACAGGAGTATCCACAGCAGATTCCTGACTTGGGTCTCACATCTGCCAGTGGCACACCTCAGCTACACCAGTTACAGCCAGACTACCCACATAAATCCAATGTTTCTCCTGTGGACCTTCCCAAACAAAATCTGGGCTCTGTGAATATCCTCTCCAACCCATTTCCTTCTCTACTAGCTGCTGCCTCTGTTTCTTACCTGTTTTTCCTGAGCATGTTCTGACAAATTCTCTGTTGCAATGCCAGGAAAAAATTTTTTTTGTAAACTTGCCTCAGACTTCCAAAAAACTCAAGCCAGGACGTTAAAATGGTGTGCCTACAATACACAGTGGTCTTTAAGGGAAAGCCCTGGTGTTTCCGGATTCCTTTGGGCTTTAAAACAGACATACACACAAAGATTGTATAGACTAACTATAAGGAAAAAAAAGCAAACATCAAAAGTTATGTGATTAAATGAAGTTTTCCACATGTATGCAAAAAACAGGGAGGCATGAGATTCCAGGGTTTCTGGAGTGCTAAGTCATCGAAACAGCACAGCAGCTTTAACAGGAGGGCCCCACAAATACTGTCTTCATATCAGCTTTGTAGTTCATGCAAGATGCATGAGAATGTTAAAAAATATTCGAAAAGGATTCTCCAGAATGGAAAGGAAACCTGTGGAACATTCAGCAGCATTCTGAACACAACATGCACTGTGCCCACTGGCAGTAGTGCAGTGCCTCACCTCCTCCTCCCTGCTGCCATACCACATAGGGATGGGGAATGAGTGGGGAAAGGGTCACCAGCCATTTGTCCAAGAATTAAGGTAACTGCGAGTAGAGCTTATCCCACATTGAGTAGCTGCATATCCATTATACATGCAACTAAGTTTGTCTATTCTTATTTTGTCTTAATGTAAGCGCTTTTAAAAAATTTGGACATTCCGTTTGAAAAACATGCCTTGCAACATCCAGAACAGTAGCACTGTGTGGGCCTCTTTAGTGTTTAGTTGCATAAAGACGTGGAAAATGATCCCTAGAACAGATTTTTCAGGCTACTTTCAAGATTATCTATATTCCCATTAGGCTCAATTAATCCAAATATGACTATATCTGATTTCAGACTGAGGCAGGCTTTTGTTCCAAACACACTGTTACACTTCCTGACTGGCAACAGGAAACAACTTTAAAGACTAACATTCAAAAATATCTCCTCCTCCTTTGTTTTGCATCTCAAGTGAAATGGGCTTTTATGTCTCTCCTTTGTTCTGATGCAAAGTTCTTCCTCTCCAATAAAGCAAGCTTACTCTGATGGGGCAAACAAGGAACAGCATCAAGGTCCCAAAAACTTTAATGGATTGTCACAGACAACTGAAAGGCTCTGGTCCAGTTTTGACTTCTAGTTCCTGCATCGTGCTGTCACTCTCAGAGAGACTACTGAAACTCTACAGCCCAGTCACAAGAGAGATTTATTCAAAAGGGCAGGTTTACCTGCAGAGGAGTCTGGCCAAAGCTGAAGTCAGAGTCCCCGAAGTTTTCTCCGTGTAGAATCCAGCATAGATAGGAATAAAATTACTATGCCCCTTGGCCTGATAAAGCTTCACAGAGACCACAGGGAAACAAGTGACAGAAGGCTCTTCCCTCAGTTCTCTGGCAGTATCAGCAAGGAACCCACTAATCCCTTAACTGGGGTGCCACACACCTACATTGTGCTGGGAGGACACAAGGCAAGAGGCTGGCACACCTTAGGCTGCCATGGCCCAAAGATGCTGTGCTTCTTAGGACAAAGACCCAAACTGGAAGCTAAGTCATGCAAAAAAGTTCTAAAATGCTCTGTAAATGATTCATTATGTGTAAAGAATCTTAACATTATTTCACATTCACTAAATGAATTATTCTCATCATGAATGTGTGCTAGTAAAAAGCAAGATGATGCTAAATTAGCATGATTGAAGCATATCTGAGACAAAAATGAGTGATAGCCCTGAACAGAAAGGCAAATTTGGTGCTTGTCACTAAAAGCACAATTGATTGAATTCAGTTTCTGTGTCAGAATCACCATTAGAAATTCATTATTCATACCTGTATCATCTAATATTCATAAGCCTATCAGCTGAGCACTTTGGCCAGTTTTGGTGTTTGTTCCTTTAAAGCATTCACATACTGTCCCATGGGAATCCTGATGTGTCATAAGTTCCCTTGCAGCAATATCCCAACAAATGACAATTCACACAAGTTGCAGCCCTTTTAGCTGGTTTGGAAATCTGTCAGCTATAGATCATGAAATGTAAAAGTCAATTATTGAGACATCTGATAAGTCTCCTGGTTTTTAAAAACACTGAGAGTCACTGTGGCCTTAGGATACTTCTCCATGGCTCAATGCCAGTTACAGGCCAGTCAAGTGACTGTCACTGTTGAACTAGTAGTGCCTGAGAACAGAAAAATTATGAGTTCCCAGTATTCCACGCCTGATATTTCTGAAGTAATTACAACCAAAAGTTTCATGGATGCCTTGACATTTCCTCCGTACTATAGTATTTTAGTTAATTGGGTTTTTTCCTGATGATGGATGAGTTATATCTGAGCCTCATCTGAGTTTGCTTTGCTTGTTAAGGAAGTTAGAGTGAAATACTGTGGGTCATTATTCAGATTTCAAAAGAATGGGTTCTACTCTTCAACTCTGAACTTCAGCTTCACATTGGCAAATTTCTCTGGCTTTGTAATAACTTCTTACTTACTCACTGTGAAAACACAGTACATGACACACATTCAAAAAAAACCAGATACAGTCAGTAGTCACTATTCCATGTGCCACTGACAACCATAAAAAGCAAAAGCTTAGAATTCATAGGCCTGGTACAAAGGACTGTTTCACATTCTCAATGCACCATCTCAATGCATTCTCAATGCACCATCTCAATGAATTAGACAACCACTGCCTTCTGCTTCACATTTTATAATACACGTACATGTAGGTCCCTACGCTTCTTACCCCAACCTGACAGAAATGCAAATAGACACATAAGATGCAAAACAAAAATTAATGATTCAAATTTGGAAAACATCTTGTGGATTTTCTTGTTAAAAGGTCAAGCAGTGAAAAACTGACTTGAATTTGCTGCTTAAATTGCCAGCAGATGATGTAACTTGAAATCCAGGACAAAACGGACTTACATAAGTGATATTAATCTAATTGTGCAATACCCCAAACTAAACCAGGCACTTTTGTCTTGCTAAGTACAGTTTAAAAATAAACAGTCTAAACATGAGATCTCTGCTGGACCAAGCACACCCAAGAATTCACAACATCAGCTAGAAGCCAACAGAGTTCTACTTAAAATGCTATGATTTACACTAGGGATTTTGAGTAAATTTAATTAGTTTCCTACATTTCAGCACAGTATATTAAGAGCAAATGAATTCTCTCAGCATAAACAATGAAACAATGAAGAACAAATGAGTTAAGTCATCTTCATAAATCAATTCATGCTAAAATATGTGCTAATCCCAATCTGCACTATAGCTAGATATTACCATGTGTGTACATTCAGCAATTTTAATTTAAATTGCCTGCAGCTAATCAGAAAAGGGCAGCAAACCAAGACCACTGTCATCATTCACATTTGCTATTGCAGCATCTCATCTGTAAAGAAAAAATGGCAGAGTTGCCCCAAACAACTGGATCTTCTAAAATGCTACGCTTAATCCTTTTACACGACTCACTTGCTGTATGACACTGATCGAACATGTGCAGCCCTCATGTTGGTGAGGAAAAATATGAGAGGAAAATCTCTTTTCCAGATTTACAGAGTCCAACAACTTTATAAGTTTTCCATTTACCTTTAAAATATAATAGAAGCATGTGGAATTACTAATAGTTTGGCTCTCTCAAGGGAAGGAAGCTGATCGGAAAATGCTTGAGGCGCTTGCTCAAAGTTCACTCCATGTTTTGAAATCAAGATCTGTCACTGGATTGGATTGGAAGTGCTGTAATAATGGCTTATTCTCCTGTTATTTCATTACTTTTCACAACTCTTCCCAAGTCAATCTTCTAGTTAATAAAAAGCATTAAAAGACAAGGATTATTTCACTGGCTTTTGTAACATAAGGATTCAACTGGGCTAAAGAGATTCTGTCCTGCAAAGAGCATATTTCTGCACAAAAAATATTTTTGCTGGTGATAATTGATATTTCACTTATTAGTTGATATGCCCATTAACAAAACCTTTTACTAACAAATTAATCAAGATAGCCATAAGATTTTTTAAATGAAACTTTATCTCATTGAGATTTTTTAACAATGTCTGAATACTCAACATAAATCATGTTCCAAGGCTGAATTTAGACCCTCAGTTCAATTTAGTGGCATGGGACAGAAGCTGAAATCAGAAACCTTAACTTTTCAGTCTGAAAGTGGAATCTTGGTAATTTCCCTAGATGAAAGTAAAATTCAACAAAGAAGTCTGATGATTGCGACCAAACTGAATTAGCCACCTCCAGTTAGCTCTATGGTTAATTGCCTGTCTCAGAAAATTACTTGGATGGGCCATTCTCATTCAGGGACACACCCCTCTAAAAATGTCACAAAGTCAAGTGCTATTCTGGGAGTGCAATCACATTTTAACCCAAATCAAGCATTAAAGAGATATTTTACTGAAGAGGGTAGAATTATCATCCCATTTCACAGATAAATGCATGTAGGTGGATTAAACATCATTTTCATGGTAATTCCTGCAAGTTTGTGATAGATCTGTATCTACAGCCATGTTTTGACATGTGCTGCAGCCTATAAACCCCATTTTGTCACTACAGAGTTGTCTCCTTTGAAAGAAATTATGTGTCCAGCAAAGGAAAATCTGAGATCCCTCTTACCTGGCAAAAAATGATGCTGCCACCGAGGTGCCTGTGGATACTTCACTGGCAACATAGGTGCTCTGGGAAGCAGGGAAGCTGTACAGGGAGGGTTTATCTGCATTGTAGCGGTTCAGTGCTGCTTCAGTCAGGCCCTCTCGACTGGTCTCTGTCATAAGCTGAGATATCTGAAGACAGAAAAATACCAGAAGTGTCATCAGCTAAAGCTCACTGGCTGACCCCTCCTAATCCAGCAATGCCTCCAGACTGCAGATGGAGTAAGAGAGAGGCATTTCATTCACTCCCTCTTTGCTGCTCTGTGAACAAGCTAATTGCTGCTTTCATGCTCATCTGCAGTACTTAAGCTCAGCTCTAACCTTGTCTGCATTAAAGCAAATGGGATAAATTTGTCCCATCACTAAAAATGTCGATAAAGTATACAGTTTTCCATCCATACAGAAAAGAAAGAGTAAACCATAATCTTTGCTTGGTCTTACCTCAAGATTCAAGAAAGACATCTTAAAATTGTGCAAAATATGTATATTTTACTTCAGGGAGTAAAAAAATTAAAAGAACAACATTTTTTTTGTCCTCATAAAATAACACGTATTTAGTGTATTAGCATTTTTGTTGACCTTTCTCCAGCGAACTCAACAGGCAGCGCAGGAAGGAGTCCCTTGGGATCTTGGACAATTTATCATCTTGGGATCCTTACTATTCACTTTCACTGCCTTTCTTAAAACGTTTTAAAAACCATGTGATTTATGCTTCTGACATCTAACATTTTTTCTTGTTAGTAAGTCTCATCTCAGTCTTTCATTTTCTGAAAAGAATCAGAGTTCCATCAGACTTGACCCAGCTCTCCTCAAATCAACTGAAACATCTTTGATTTCAGAGAAAGCTGGGTCAGCTCTACTGAAGCAACTCCTCAATACTCTGAATTCAGTTTCTTGACTTCTTCTGCATGAATTCACAATGCTGTAATGTCATCTCCCATACTTCATACAATTCCTAACAATTTCCCTTTCCTCCTTTCCTCATTCCCACCACAAATACCTTCTGTTCACTAATGCATGTCACAAAATTGCAACATATGCCTAAAAGTAACCCTCTCAGGTCATTGCTAGAAATTATCCATGGCATCGTTTCTTTCCCCCTGCAAAAAGAGGTATTCTCTCACCTGTTCCATTTCATACCTCTACTTATCACCACAAAAACAACAAAACATCTTTGTGAGGTACATCCAAAAAAAGCATTTGAATTCATCCTGAAGTTCTTTTTCCACTTAGGCTTGCCTTATTTCACCTTTTAAACATTTCAGTAATTAAAAGCAAAGTTGAAGAACTGATTTGTATCTGTGAGGGAAAAAAGACATGATAAGGCAACATTTTTTAGGCCAACTAACACGCAACCTCTGTTTCTCTCACAGAGAATTGCTATCCATTCTGCTATGGCTAAGAACATAATCTAAGTGTTTATGCTTATTTTACATACTTTTAGACCAACCAACTGTAACACTTTAAGAACAAGAATGCTAAACTAGCCTCTGTTTTTATGAGGAACCAGCAGAATTGCTGAAAGTGCCCCCATCGTGTTAATCCCATGCTGAGCCATTCCAATTTACAGGACTCACTACACTGAACGAGCAGTGCTCTCGGAAGGCTATAGCTGAAATCCTGGACTTAAATCATCTCATAGCACTGGAAGAATCCAGGAATTTAGGCTATCTGCCAGGATACCTCCTTACATTTCCAGTGTGCAGGCAAACAGTTCTTCAGTGTCCTGCTACCCCAGGTATGTCCACCTGAGGCATCCAACACACTTGAATTCAGTAAACACTATTTCCTTAAATATTACCTAATACTTGATAACTCAGCTATTTATCTTTGCAATGAACTAACACAAGATTTTGCTCTGTCCCCTTACATTATCCTGAAACCAAATTCCTCTTCCATGTGGGGAACTGCTACACAGACAGCTCTCCCTTCAGAGAAAAGTGCACATATAAATCTAGCCTCATCTTAGTTCATCCAGTTCATAAATCTGAAAGCAGAATGGATCATTAATTAATTAATTACCATTGCTGACCATGTCACTAGGAAGTGCTACTCCCATGGCAAGTGGACAGCAGTTAAGAAGTTGGTGAGTTGACTTATCTCAACTGCAATCATAACCTCCCCCTCTTCTGCCAAATAAAGATTTGCAGCTCCAAATATGAATTTCCACAGCCAGTGCAATACATTTCTATTGGTGTCAGCAGATCTCCTGAAGTTATGAGATGGTGAGGCTTGAGAGAGGCCTTTCAGACAATTGCAAAACAGGAAAGTATTTGCGTGTCTTGGTGTTTGCAACTACATCAAAGCCATGTCACACTGGAATCATGGTTTCTGCAATTTTAGAGACTTTCTGATGATCCTCGTCCACATCCACAAGTCCAACATGAACTGCACAGAGCAATAATATGCCTCAAACTGATTGTGCACATTGCCTGAAAAGTATCACTCTCAAGCTTCTCAGAAATTGTCTAGATGATTGGTTGCTGAGTTTTTTGGATAACTAGTTCTTAAACACAAGCACTCCAAAATAATCACTTACCAAAGAGAGATAAGATTCCTTTAGAAAGATATAAACCACTGCCCTTCACCTATGCACTCAGACATAAATAGATATTAGTCAGCAAATAGAATGTTAATGCTTTTTAATAAATGGGGATGGAGATCTTATAAAGTCTGTTATTTAGGTCACATTTTCTTCTTGTAAACTACAAAGGAAATTAAGAAGGTGGAAATAATCAAACATATTCACAAATCCCGTATTTATGGAGTACCACAAAAAGAACAGAGAGAAGTGAGAAAAATAATACTTATTTCAGTAATTGCATATACTGTGGGCAGATGCAGAATGGGGTTGTTCTATATAATTGTAGGGGGCTCAGTAATATTGCTGTTTTATCACGTGTCCTACACAACAGTGCAAGTACTACAGGGATGGTCAGCTGCTCAAACTGCAAGCTCTGAAACATCTGTATGGTACTGACCACCAGTGCCTGCTGGACAGGCAGCAGCTCTCCTTCCTGCTCAATCACACCGCTTGCTTTGTTGCAGAAAACAGGGAGATATTGTTTACATTGACATATCATCTGCAAAAAGCAGCATCCCTAAGTGCCCTCCTAGAGATGCCCTGGCTGGACACTCATAAAAACAGCCTGCTGGGCTCATTATGTATCCTCTGGATCCTGAGGGTCCAGCAACACTGCCTGGTTTTCTTACTGATGCAGGCACACTTCCTAGGCAAAAAATCTGTTTCTTAGCAGGAACTCGCTCAGAACTAAATTCCAAATGTACATAATGTCTATCCTTGCACTCCACTGATTTACTCTTTTCCTCAGCAGGGACACTTCTTAGTCAAGAGTGTATTACAGGGATATCAAAATGGGAACATATCTAAGACATAGA
This sequence comes from Drymodes brunneopygia, assembly GCA_013400955.1. Classification (NCBI taxonomy): domain Eukaryota; kingdom Metazoa; phylum Chordata; class Aves; order Passeriformes; family Petroicidae; genus Drymodes; species Drymodes brunneopygia. Next base: position 258,001 of record VZTZ01022835.1, on the reverse strand, counting down.
AAAATCAAGATAAAATAAGAACTGGCGTAGCAGCAGTTCAGGATCTCCTAACCTAGAAATGATCTCCACTTTTAGCACTTTTTACTTTCTGCCATTGTGGGATTTTTTCAACAGTGAAATGTCTCCAGAAGCAATGAAAGCTGAAATATTAACCTGAATTTCAGACATTCTCAAATTCCTAATCTGAGAAGCCTGCAACACTACTTTATGTCACACAGATAAAGGCCCACAGAAATTTCTTGTCGAACTGCAACACTTGTAACCTCTCACAGGTTTTGTCTGAACAAGTTCAAGTCACTCTGTTGCTTTTTCTTACATCCCTTTGGTCATGCAGCCAGTGGAAATGAAAGGGAAGGGTGGTGCTGTGGCAAATTCTGTGCCACACAGTGAACCTTTTATGCATCCAGTACCTTCCACAGTATTGTTTATACTTCACAAATTTGTATCTGTGAGTCAATCTGCAGTACCTCACTAGACACCAAGATGTGTGCCCACAATATTTGACTAATAAATCTTCATTTATTCCAAGAGTCCAATACATAAACGTAAAGCAGAGGGTAGAAAGGAGCCCAGCATATTCACATATCCAAAGACTACTGACTTCAAGTCAGTTACTTTGCATTTCTTTCTTTTGCCTCACAGATTAAGAGTGAAGAAACCATTCAAACTATTAAACCAAATTGAAGAGTGGGATTTGGAGGCAATCTTACCATCTCATTTACTCTGTGCTCCAGTCACAGTACCAAATTAGCTCTTTCTCTTCTGGCCTTGCTTTCTGAAGTTCACGCGTACAAACGTGAGTAAATCACCCAGGATATACCACACATTTAAGGAAAAATACTCATAGAATGGACATTTCCAAAGCTCTTGGAGAATTTCTTTTTTTCCCCATCCCAGTTCAAAAGACATAGTTGAAAATTACATTTTGAGCACTAACAAACTCAGGTAGTATTGGGGGCCTTTTTTACCTTTCTCTTTTTCCACACTAATGTATGCCTGGCAAGCACAGTTCATGCAAATCTGCCTCTTTAGTGTCACCATCTCTCTTAGCAGATGCTGTTTCTGGACTTAATGGGGAAAAGACTTGATTCCTAAATTCTCTCTATTTTCTTTTCTGTGAGTACCCACGTAGCATATATATGAGGTTTAAGATCAGTTAATAAGATATATTTTGCGGCATTCCTTCACAGAATTGTTGGCAGTACATCACTGCCTGGATAACCAACAAAAAGACAAAGCATGAAACAATGCAACCTTTCATGCCTCAATAAAAACCTTTTAAGTGCACATGGAACAAGACAGATGTCCCTCCCAAGGCTCCATTTTTTCCTTCTGTCTCATAAATGCAAGGCAACCATTAACCTCCTCTTTCACTGCTTTCTGACACTATACAGCAAGAGCTGGAGATAAATCATGATTTAAATTCTGTACTTCATAGGAAAAAGATGGCTCTGCAGTTGGCTGTCATGGCTCACAGGTGTCAGCCGGGCTAGATTCTCTTCCATTCCAATTACAGAGTCTCTCTGTGCATAAGATTGGCTACCATGCAGTATGAGGTTAATTATATTTACATAGGGTGTTTTACAGCCAAGCTCATTAATGATTCTAAACCTCCTAACTGAGGACTCCCAACTGAAATTACCTTACAAATGAAAGTTAGCATTTATGAAAGATGTGAAATATCCGTTGCTCTGGAGGTAGGGAAGCATTCAGGAACATCCGCACAATCTAGCTAGAATCAGTAACTGAGGAATGAACTGGATGCACAGAAATGTGTGAAATATATCCATATCTGAAGCTAAATTCAAGTTCACTATCAAGCAATTCTCAGTGTCCAGAATTTCTAACCTCAGGAGAGAAGCTCACCAGCAAGAAGAAACTGAAGGTAGAAAGGTCTCTTTCATAAACACACATACACTCATGAATGACTTCTTTGGCAATCCACTCTTTATTCAGAGCAGCACTGAATTTTCTGCCCAATAAATACTGACTAAATTACTTCCTGGGTTATTTTAGACAATAAATGCCCACATTAACCAAGAAAAAGGTTCTTCTTAAAGACTCCCCTTTTAAGGATGAGTTGAGGGAAGCACTGAAGGACACATCTTGCAAAGCTCTGCATACCAAAAACATCATAAATTAATATAAACCTGTTTATAACATAAGCTTAACAAGTTAATACCACGTTTTCCATTACGCACAATCAGGTATTCTGGCTGTTTTACAATATTAAACTTCTGCTTTCCAACCAACTCCTTTTGGCTCATCAGTTTCTTCTCAGTCATAACAAGATGAAGTTATTCTTCCCATTTGGCTCAAGGAGGCTGGTTCCTGGTATATGGGAGTGATGAAACAAGCAGTGGGAGGTTCAACTCACAGCACATCCTGCATGTGGTCTTTTTTGTGACACATGCAGAGAAAACCAAATCTTTCCTGAGAACTAAGCAACCCTGTTTCTCCTGGGCTTGACCTATTAATTCTTAAACATTTAGGCAAGACTTTATTTTGAAAACTGAAAGAATTTGTCCACTTCCTTTAGCGCTCACTGTCTGATGTGACAGTGCAGTAGATTGCAGAATGAGATAAAAACCAGAAGTTTTCTGTCAGCCACCAGCTTCCCAGCCACTAAAACTGTCAGTGGAATTACAGTAACTTGCCTATAGGAAGCAGCATCAGAAAACAAACGGAGCAGGAGCTGAGACTTCTTGGGTCTCTTCAGAAGGGAGGTTAATGAAGAGAATATTGGAATTCTACCTCACCTAGAAAAGGCATTCCTCTCCAAGGGAATTTATCAATAAGTAGCAGGTTCTCTTCCCACAAGTTAGTGATTTTCTCTGAGCCCTTCTGGTAATAATTATTTCATCCCTTTTGCCTAACATGGAACTTCTGCATTAAGTTCTGCGCAGTAACAGAAAAGTGCAGCATAAATTTATGTTCGGTAGCATTCAAAGGACAAGATAACAGCTGGGATTTGTTGTAATCAGTATAAAAAAAAAGACAAATGTGAATAATTTGACATTTATTAGATTTCATTTTCATAATTTTACCATGTTGTGGGGAGAAATTAGCATGTGAAAATAGGAGAGATAAATAATAATGGGTCAGTTTCAAACATCCTTGTTAAATACAGCTTCAAATGTTTTGAAGCAAATCTGGTAGAGTGTTTATTGAACTACCATTAAACTGAAGTGAGATTTTACAGGCAGAAGCGGAGAGAAAAAGAGGAATCTGGTGCTGCCCACACAACTATCAAATTATTAACACATCCTTCACAGGGCAAAAAGGAACAATTACACCATTCAATCAGAGCAACTTGAAAGTGGTGGTGATTTCCAAAGTCATTCATCTTTTAATACACCACAGAGTACCAAGGACATACTCTGCATCTCTCACAAATCACTCACTACAACAGAAGACACATTTCAAGAATTATTCAGGACAAAGTTCACCTTTAGAAAAAAATAATTTGGAATCAGAAAGCAAGTTCGTGTAGCTAAGGGCACTGACATAATCCTACAGCATTCTGCCATTTTATTATGACCTTTTTCTCTCCCAGTAAAATACTGAGCGGCTCTACAGCTAGAGACAACTGGAACTACTGATACAGACTCTGTTGAACAAGAGCACGACAGCAGATCCTGATAGCTCTTTCCCTGTCAAAAGAATGTGTTCTATGAGAAAGCAGCTGACAAAGGACACGCATAATGTCTGCTGCATTCAAACTCTTTCTCGGATGTAGACACACTGAAGCTGCTCAGCGAAGGCAATGTGCTGTTCATTGTGAACACTGAAAACTCTGGGGAGTATCTCTGGGCACGCTTTGCTCCTGCTCTACACAAACTTGCACACAAAATCGGATATATTGATCCAGCAGAAGGGACTACTGTAACAGCATAGATTGTGTGTAAACACAAAACAAGGCACCTTAGAAAGAGTGAGGTTTTTCAAAGAGGGAACCATTGGCATGGTAAGTATGCTGATTGTGCTTTGTATTTAACCAGAGTCAAGATTTAGCATAAACAATTTTATTTAAACATAAATTAGTTACCGTGACAGCATGTAGAGTCTAATTACAACCTCCTGCTTCCTGCTGTCCAAAAGAAAGATGACCTTTGACTGTTGCAGCCACCTCCCATGTCCCGCTATAAGGCAGATAATAATGATGACAACACTTAGCATCATTATCTCTATTATCATTATTAACACAGATCCAGTGCACTCTTCAGCACAGATGAAATCCAAATTTTCGCAGGTATGGGCACATCTTCCCATCAAACCTGCTATGTTATATTTAGTTCCATGTCACACTTAAGAACTCGTTAAATTAAACATTTTGCCATGAATCCCTGAATGTCTCAAGGTCAACTACTTAGAGGCTGATCAGACGTCCAAATAATGGTGGATTCCTTTACTTCTTAATTATCCAACTATTTCCTGAAAGGTAAGGCCTCTACCTTGTTACAAAACCACAACAGCTATCAGAACTACCTTTTTCAATACCCTCAAAGTTTTCTGATGTCCATTCAGGATTATGCCAGCCTTTCCTATTCCTCTCCAAGGAAGCTACAGCCTGGATAGCCATCCTGAAGTATAAATACGCAGGTCCTCCTTGCCCCAGAGGACCCTCAGTGAAGCACACTTGCCACAGGCAGACTCCTGCAGGGCTGTGAGCCATCCCTTTCAAGTAAAGCACCATCAGTCAGGCCCACATATGCCTCTCATTCCCAAAGCTCCATCAGCCAAGCCTCTGCTGACAGAACAGCAATGTAAGGTTTCCCCGTTGGCATATTCCTATACCAACTCTGCAAATGAAAAGTAGGAACATCAGCTAGCAAAGAGAGGTTCTGTTCTCAATTTTGGGTCTCTAAGCATTTTAGCAATGCAAAAAAACACTGTGCAACAACACAATAAATCTGCTTCCTTTCTCATCAAGAAGACAGCAATAACATAGCAATCTATTGGAAAGCTGAGGCTGCCTATAGCTCACAGAAGGTTTTTTTTAGATCTACTTTTAGTAGTTGTTAATTCTCTCAATTACCTGTACATCTTGCTGCATTACAAAGCTGTGCAGCTGGAAATTAATTGGATCTTTTTCCACTATGACTTATTCTCTATCAGATTAGTAACATTTTACAAGAGAAAATGCCTTTCTTTTGTGTGACTCAATTAAAGTTGATTTCATATATCCAGATTCAGCACTCTCACTGTAATCCCTTGTTGCATCAGCTACCTTTTGAGTCCTCAGCAGCCAGGCTAATTGTGTTAAAATAACTAGTGCAGTAGTCAAAAGAGGAGTATGTCTGACTCCTGTCTGTACATGCAGGGCAGCAGTTAAATGAAGTGGCTGCATTTCTGAAGCTGAGGCACAGCTCTATTTCGCTGCGTGCAGGAGTATTGCATTTGTTATGAAAACAAGCTTTCATTTCTCTGATCAGTTACTAACTGCCAGCTATGTCAAGACATCACAAGAAGTTCAAATCTGACTGTAGCTGTTTCCTTATCACAAACAACAATCTGTGAGACACTGACCTTTCACTTGTCAGCTGACAAGAACAGCTCTAGAAGCTACCAGAGTGTGACAGCATGTGGATTTACCTTAAATGGCATTATTGACCCAGAAAGGAACCTCTTGGTGCAGCTAGCAAGAGAATAAGGAATAAAAACCACAATTAGTTTATCCACACATAGGTGGAATCATTGGTCTTTATTTAAGCAAAGACATACAGTTAAATTCTATCACAAAAATACAAGGAGAGAGAACTACTTCATTTCCAGTATGGAAGAAAATATCTGACAGGCTTAGAGATTCCTGCAATGATTACTGTGTAAGAATATGGCATAATTCAAATTCAGTCCACACACATAATCACCTCAAGATCACACCTTTTTGGGGGATAAGATCTTTACACATCTGATGGGTGTCTTACCAACCTGCTCATGCAAAGGTGCATGGGTTTGACCCCCAGGGATCTAGCAAGTTTCTGTTTAGAAACTGGTACCATTCCAATGACTTCCCCACTGGAAAGAAATCATGAGTATCAGCTTTTTTATAAAGCTCTGACACAGGTTTAATTATATTAGTGCTGGCAGATACCACAACAATCCAAATTGCCCTTTTCTGTCCCTCCTGTAAGTAGTCCCTCGAAGATGCTGCTTCCTTCATTGTGCCAATGTGAAGATGGGGCAACAGCTGATATCAAGTTATCAGTGCTCCTGGGAGCAGCCATGGATGGAAGTGTCTCCTTTGCAGAGGAGTCTTTAGCTTTTTTTGCCAAAGAAAAAAACCCTGACTATTCTGCAGAAGTTACGCATCAGCAGGAATGACCTCTATAAATTTAAGAAGGTTGGTCTTTGTAATCTCTGTCACAATACATGAACACATCATTCTTTCGTGTTAATAATAAAAACATCCTGCTAACATTTTAAAGGTATTTTATTGCAGCAACAATTATAACTTTTAACAGGAATACATTAAAAGAATTCAGAAGGTTCCAGAAGAGCCTTCAAATGAGACCAGCAGCTGGACAGACACAGTTGCTTCCTGCTCTGAAGGTGAATGCCTTAAGTCATACATTTGGTTGCCCTATTACCTGAGTTTGCATAGCTACAGCTGTTATTAGCAGTCATAAAAATCACCCAACTGTAAGCATTTAACACAGAGGCCACTTCCTGGGGTGAATTCCATAGGCTGAGAAGATGCTCAGTTATGCTATGCTGTCTTCTGTTTGCTCTAGATTTATTTTCCTCTCAGCTAATAAAAGCAAAAAAAAAGAGGAGAAGCACATCCTCAACTGGACATCAGATTAAGTTTGGTTAGTGCATACTGTAAATCGTTAGTAAGTGGCCTCTCTCTGTTCTGGTTCCCTTTCAGTGGCACAAAGGGATCAACTTGCGACCAGCAGGACACAAACTGGGTATGGCACTCTACTTGGAATGGGATGGATCTTTCATACACAGCACTAAACAGCCTCAGCTTTTTATATATGCTCCTAGACTACTTCTATTTTCCAAGCTAATCATGTTTTTGTCTCCTCTCATTTGCTGCAACTTCTATCATGTTTTCCATTCAAATTGTTTGTTTCCACTTTGATTTGCAAGCCTTGAAGGGATCCAAGCTAAGCACAGTTTTCCAGGCTCTAACTCAACACTGCATTATCCAAAGCTGACCTAGCATTTAATTCAAGTGCACACAATAATCTTTCCCCAGTATATGCAATTTGCATTTTGGTTTGCAGGAACCCTCATAATCTGTCTTTGCTATGACAGCTTTACAGTACAAAGATGACATTCCCCTGTGTCCCCTTAGGGCCTCTGTATTGTAAGAACTTTAAACATGCCAACTATCCATTCTCAGCTTTAGTTTTGTGTATATTCACTTGCAGATTGAGTAATTAATGCCAATCCCCACCTCCACTGACCAGATAAATAAGGTCAGAAGAAGAACAATATTTGGCTCTTATCACTGATTTTAAATGATTGTTTTTCAGAAAATGCTGAGACATAACTCCTTTACTTTTTTCAGATGGTTTTTAAAAAATCAGTGACCAATTTGGAAGATATAAACCACAGACATGCATATTCTCAAAATCACACCATTCTGAAAAATTAACTACAGAGAGGAAGGGGCACAGGCTTTACTCTGGGTGTGCTCTACAGCTGTGTCTGAAAAGGCATGAGAGAGAACAACTGAATATCCATTCAGCACTGTGCAGCTCTAACAAATGGCAATCATTCCTCAAAAGATTATATTCTATCAAATTCCATCAGTATAACCTATCACGGCAATTTTGAGTGGACAAATAACAACCTGATTCATCAGGAATTATTTTCCACTAAAACAGAACTCATATCAAACCAAAAGTGGATTCCATACAGATTTAATGATTGTGTATGATTTCGTGTCTAGAAGTGCTGTAAAAGACAAATACAAGACATATGCAAAGTCTTACGTATCTTGCTACCCAATGCATTTAACTCTGGAATGCAGTGCACACAGTAAATACAACCAGTTCTCTACTCCTTACTCACAGCTACACAGTGTGCATACTTTCACAGAAAAACTTGGTCACAGTACATATCCTCTGCATGCTCTTCCAGCTTTTGTTATAAATGATTGCCAGTCTCTGAACTACATCAATCTCAGGTAGATTTTGTCAATTTTCCAAGACTCTTGTCATTTTTTAAATTTTTGCATCCTTGTAGGCTTATTATTTCCTAGTTTTAACTAGTTGGATTTGCTCATTTTTATTACTCTCTGAAAGTATACTATGAAGTCTTACAACTACATTCATTTCTTTCTCCTTAAAGTCAGCCTAAATTAACTTCAAATGGCACTGTTGTACTTATTTTTCTTCTTTTTGTCTTTTTTTTTTAAACCCTCTGACAATGAATATAAAGTTTCTTCTGCACAGGACACAAACAATAACAAAAATTCAGTGCCCCAAGGACTTTCCACAAGAAACTAAACTGACAAAATGCACTTCACTATTGTTTAAAAATAAACAGTGATTAAAATCAGTGCAGGAACAATTGGTTGATATTTTTTATAAGCAAACAGAAGGATTATACTAACTGGCCCCTTGGGGATAAAACAGATTTACAATAGATTTAATTAAATGTATTTAATGAAATTCAAGTATAACAACAACAAACTGGCACACCATCAGAAATTATGCCTGAACTCTAGTAAACTATTCTGAACTGTAATAAATGTCTCATTGTTATCTCCAGTTTTAATTTTGGCTGACTGCACGGAGAATTTTTCTTTGCACATGAACTGTTTTGAATGCTTCCCCTTCAACATATTTAGTGGGTTTGCAATGTAAAATTTTTAGAAATTACTTTTAAATTAAGTTTTGAAAGGAACTCTTTATTCTATTCTAATTACTTATTTAATAGAGCATCATGGACTGATTTGTTGCTCCATAGTAACATGTGAAAAGAAGGATCACTGACCACAGGTCAGTGCAAGTATAGTGCTGTAATGTGTATAACTGAAGTAAAAGGTCCCACTGTCTCTTCACAAGGTTTACTATAGGCACTTCTTAAGCCATCCTGCACAGACATTTCCTTTAGGACAACGGGAATACAAGATGGGCATGAACCAGCTCCCAAATGTAGAGTGGTACTACATATGCAGGATAACAAAGAACCAAGCCTTCTAGAACTAATGCTTGCTGATGCTTACTGCAGTGTCCCTCATGGACAGTGGGGTTCATTCACACAGGGCTCAGTCCTACCCAGCATGAACAGATGATTATAAAAATCCCAACAACAACAACAAAAAATACTACTGTTTCAAAGTTCCATTTTCCAGCAGGAAAGAAATACTGTAAGGTTCCCCAGGAAAAAACAGAGCATTGTAGGAGAACGACAGGATTTTAATATTTCCTGGAATTACTTTTATAAAGTCAGAAATCAAGGCAGAGTAAACAAGAAAGATATACCCGAGACTCGGGAGCTTTTTGAAATATGTTTCAACAATGCTAAAACCTAGAAACTTCAGAGGCCAATTTAGAACTTCTGCAGTCTTTTTCTTTCCCAAGGGCATGCTTTCAAGTGAATCCCACCAAAGCAAAGTCCTTATTTGCAACTTTCTTTTCTTCTCAGAAAGCACAGTAGCAGCTTGTTGTAAAAGGCAGAGTGTATGAACTCTGTGCAGTTGATAAAAATTCCAGCTCAAGCTGTATTTGAAGATAAAAAACAATCAACCAGCAAGATATTTTTAGTGAGTCCCTTCTGTTACCAATGTTTTTTCAAATTGTTCTGAGCCCTTATGATTTCTGTTTCATAATCCACTCTGATATTGATTCTTTCAGGCAGGCATAGAAAAATCTAACCTCAACATATGAAATGACAAGATGGCCCTTTTTGTCCTGAGTATAACAGGAGTAAAGGTTATTCTCTCCACTCTTCACAGACTGCATAGCAGCCATCTAAGGCATATCCTTCAACTTTCCTCTACATCCACTTCTTAACACACAAAGTGGAACACAATAATTCTTTTTTCCTCCCTCCAAATATTTTTGATCATTTTAGAGATATGGATTTTAAAGTCAGCAAAATATTGCAGTTACCAATTCAAGTGGGTCTACATTCTATATTTCCTGGTAAAATTTCATTTTTCCCCACTCTATGTCCATGCAACATTTAAAAAGTCTTGGGAGCAAATTCTCTAATGGCCTAAGCACAAACCATTCTCTTGCTGTAGTAGAGTTGTGGCTACTGACAGGTCCTTTGACTTCCTGTGGTTGCATCTACAGATTCTTCAAGAAATTATGAGGAGGCATTTCTACTCAAGGTATTCAAACTGGGCACAAGAATACTAGCAGCAATAGCATTACCGAAGAAATTTCTTTATCATGAATCATATAAAATTTTCCAGGAGATAGAATGGGATACCGAGAAGCAAAAAAGTTGTTTTCTAGTATTTCTGTTAGGCATTTATAACTAACTGGCGCCCTCCCACTCTCTCACACTCAAAAGGAAACCAAGCCATAATAAACCTCCACTGCCACACTTGAAATCACCTTCCCCGGAGAACAGAGGAGGAATAAGGTGCTTTATTATTCATATTCACTGAATCATAAAATGCCTAGAGGCTAAAGAAGTAATGGCCCATTGCACCAGTGCCAACTGTCCCTGCCTCAGAGACAAGGCATTGAGATGGCAGGGAGAAGTAGCAAATATTCATAATGTATGGTTAAGGTGACTGAGCAGTTAATGGAAAAAGAAGCAGAGAAATCCACATCACTGAGATTGGAAAAATCTCATGATCTGCACATAACACCCCTATCTTGAGCTCTTTTCCAGAAATCTTGATCTAAAGCAGGTCAGGTGTCTGCATTTCACCTACTTTTACATAAACAGGAATAAATCTTGATAAGCTGGGCTGTGGCAATGTTTAAAAGGATCATTACAAAGGTTCTGAAGTGCAAGACAACAGTCAGGAGATCATAAGCATCGCGACTAAATCCTGGCTGCAAATGGTGTATCTCAGCATTTAGGATTAGAGGCAAAGACCCTTGTGATGACTGACTAAGGACAGAAAACAACGAAAAGCCAGTAACATGAGAACCAGATTTTTCCCTCCAAAGCACTTAGCTGCATGAAAACAACTTGATCCCTCATTCAGCATTGATATCTAAAAGAAAAATAAAATAGATAAGCTTTAGGACACCCTCTGATGCTCTTGTAATTTGTCGAAGAAGCGTGGTGGCCAGGAACCTTTTGCTACTTTGGTCTCGTAAGTCACTTGAATAGTATCTTGTTATATTATTTACTGAACAGGACAAACAATATTATTTTTGGTTTACATTACTTCAAAGCAAAAAAATTAGAAATCTCCACAAGCTTGCAAACTAAGCCTCAGTTAAACCTACCTAGCATTGCAAGACTCTTCAAAATGACTTCTGTAGAAACTGGTCCAAATGTAGACAAAGCTTTCTGAGTGCATATTCCCTGTCAGTCCTGCCTTTGATCATGCCGTGATATATCAGAATTGTACAATTACAAATCATATCACATCCTTTTTTACCTCCTGCACACTGGCAACAAACTTCACATAAAGTCTTCCGGGGTCAGAGAGACTGATCAATTAAGCACTGATAGTACCTCATTACCATATATTTTCTTGTGATGCACTCTATATAATTTCTTTAATAGCACTGGAATAAATTTTCCATTTTCTATGTTGCACTGCAATAACTGAGAAAATATACAAGAATAAAACAAAGAGATGACTGTGCTTATGATTTGTGTTTAAATCCAGCCTGCCTAGCTCCAGCAGCCTGAAATCTGTTAGGAAGGAAAGCAATAATAAACCATATCTGTCAGCCATCTTTTACAGGAAAGAATATATCACTATATGCTTCAAAAGGGTGTTTTTTTTTTACAGAACTAGGCCTAAATTCTGCTTTTATTAATAGCCTTGATATAAAGAAATGGCAGGATTCACATTATAGGTGTTTTATAATTATCCAGTGACACTAAACATGCAGCCACAGTGAAGTCAGGAAACCAGAAGCGATTTCATCAAGCAGAGCTCCAGCTTTTAATTCTTTTTCTGCCCTTCCCTCTAGCCAAAAACCTTTACATAAATTTAGGAAGATATTTAATATACACATATACATGCCACTTTCCCAAGTTAAAAAAGTATCAATTTGAAGTAAAGCTTGGCAGATGCACGTACTTGATTCAAAGAGCTCTCACAATAGAAATATTTCACTCGCACACCAATCCACACAATTGTGACCTTGCACTGGCTGCAGCTTAATCATTTGACACTCCCATCCACCAGTCAGACCTGAGACTTTCCTGGTGTACAGAACCCAAGTCCTCAGGTACCCGAGTGACAGATGTGATAGTGACTACAGTGCACCCATACAAGAAGGAGCTATGGATCCTTCAGCTGAGATTTGCTAGCAACATTGACCACAATGAGCACCAACCAACCTCTTCGAAGATGAAAGCTCATTGCCATTCCTTCAACATTTGGAGAAGTTCTGAATTCTGCTTGAGAGGTTATGTGGAAGTGAAAGGTGAAGCACAATTTAATTTCTTATCAGAGTAATTTGAAGATTTAAAAGATGTTTTCATTACTGAGATGGGCTTTTTCTCACCCTTGTACAGATGCAATTCTTCCTTTTTTTTTCTTCACAAAACACATCTTGACACATTCAAAGTTCAAACGAAGCTGGACAATCAGGTTTCTGCTTTCATTTGTCAAGAGCAGCTCCAACAGACTCTTCAGAGCAGGGTGAGACAAGAAGACTATGGACAAAAAAAGCTTCCCTGTTTATCAACCAAAAAGGGAAGTGGAATGCACAAGATACCGTATTTGCTCCCATCAGCACAGCTGTTCTCACACTCTGGCTGATCAGATCTTACAGGGCTGATGTTGCTCTCACTCTTATCTGCATTACATCAATGCAGCCATGTCAGCTGCAAAGCCATTATCCTGGAGTGAGACAGAGAAGGGTCTGGTCCCAAATGTATTCTGTCTGACAACACCCATCTCTCCAGCCCTCAATGCCCTGGAATATAAGCGGAGAACCAACCACTTTAACTCAAATCCACTGAATTAAAGAGAGCTGTCCCAACAGAGAAGTTGATGCTCCCTCTCTGACGCCATTTCAGAAGCACTTTAGAGAAAAGAAAACAATGGTTTTACATGATAGCTCTGTGGAATCACATTTCAGAGTTACACAGTTCTCTAGCCATTCATTCCTTACTTCCCATAAGCACAGCATAGTATCAAAGCAAAAATAAATTTAAAATAAGTTTATTTTTTGCATAGTAACATACTTCTTCATATATAAAGTCTCAAATACTTTTCTAAGAAGCCAATGTTAGAACAGGATTCTACCAAAGGCACAAATATATGGTGTTTCTGAATCTGATCTTAATTCTATGTCCCATTTATGCAAAGCAATGTGAGAAACAAATGTCTTAGTCAATGAGACAGTACACTGATTTGTGACTTTTTTGAGTGATATTCCTTATGAATTTAAAGGGAAGCTCTTAAAAATTGCTTTCCAATTCCTTTGTCATCCCCTCCTTCTGATCTCAATTAGAATGAGTTGCCTTTGGTTTAGTATATTTCTTTTTCTTCTCTTTGCAACAGATGTTGAACAATTAGTAACATACAGGATTATCAACCACAAGACTGATCTTTATGCAAAAGTAAAGACCAACATGTTGCTCAGATTAATGATTCAACACAAGAGTCCTTTTAAAATCTTTTAGAATCTTCAGATACTTCAGTAAGAAATATAATAAAATTTAAAATAATTCTGAAATGTACAACACTTACATGGAACTCTGGAATTGTTGTAGAAACTGTTGGAAAAGCACTTTTCACTGATCTGTTTATCACAGGCCTCCTTCCAAAACACAGCACCTCTCATGCACTTTCAGAACAGAGGGACACAGAGTTCACCCAAGAACTGAGCATCCTCCTCCCAGGGAACCCAATTACACCTGTGCCAGCAAGATTCACTGGCAGTTTCAGAAATTCTAGTCTTTACCTATATATTGGATGTACCCAAAGAAGCCTTCTCAACCGATTATAGAATACTGAATACCTTACTCTGTACAGCAATTTATAGCCTGTTTTTTTATCCTAATTTCAGAAAGAAGGGACCTTTTTATTGCCCACATAAACACATAATCCTTTTATGAATTTTCCTAAGCTTTTGGCCTCAATACTTTTTCTAGTAAGTTCCAAAAAAACTGTACATTGCATAAAAAGTGTATTTCCTCTTACTTCCAAATTGGTTGTATTAGGTCTTTATGTTCTCAAAGTATGAAATAAAGCAGGAGCTGACCATTTTTCTCTCTAGTTTTGTGCCACCTTGTTTACATCATAGGAAATAAAAGGACAATTTTGTCAGTGTTATCAGTTTGTCTTCCCTCTTCTCTATCCCATCTCTACATCCATTTTCTCACTGTTAAAACACCTCCTCTCAGTTTATATTTTTTTTCAATTAATGCAAGCAATCAGCACAGCTATTATTTAAGAAATTAAACTAGTCTCACATGTGGACAAAATCCTTAATCTACAAGCAGGGAAGGAAACCAAGACTCCAAATCCTCACTAATTGTGATCTTCTGGCTTTTGCTAATTTACAGGATTAGCTCACTCCTATAATAGTCCAGATTTCTTCCTCACATCACAATTGAGTCACGGGGTTTTCATATTCACAGGATAAGCCTATTTAGCTCTTTTCAGTCCATGGGATACCCTTTACCTCTTTCTTCCCTTGGTCACTCCAGTATCATGAAGGGGAAAAGTAATGATTCTAAGGTCATTAAGCCATGCATAAAAATGCCGTAAGAGATCAAATCATGCCAGAGTAATGCAAGAAAATAAACCTCTCCTACAGTTCACAAAGACTCCAGTTTCCCCTCTTGATGATATTGGAAAGCAGTATACAACTGGGCTGTTAGCTGAAGGGGTAGACAGGAGGAATGAAATACAAATAACCAACTCCTGTAATATACCAACCGGATGATCAAACCATCATGGCAAAATGTCAGCTGATGACATAGGCTGACTTTAGTGGGGTCATATCTAATTATTAGTGACTCGGTTTAAAAAGGCTTTTAGTCAGAGGAAAGCTACTTCAGAGATAACAACTAATGCATGGGGGAAGAGGGCAACAGAGATAATCAAGCAAGGATATAATTTCAGTGCCAATGAATTTGTTTGACAATCTGTTTCTTGGCCCAGTCAAACAACCTTTGTTAGCAGAATTCTTGCACTTTCAGTGTACAGTCTGATTATGGAGTCACTTTGTTAAGTGTCCAGGTCACAGAACAAAAAAAAAAAAATCAGTGCAAGAATTTGCACACATCTGCTCAGCATCATCATTCATGAGCTCACAGTAATAGGAACAAAAAGGTTTTTACTACATTCAGGGAGCCACCATACACAAATGTGGATCTCATATATACGGTGACTGAACTGCTTTTGCAACATAAGCCATCCAAAAAATTCTGGACCAAAGCCTAATTACACAAAGACAAAATACCTCCAGCATTGGTATCTCAGGGAATTGTGTGAGGTTGCATAAGAACACAATACTAGAAAGGTCAGTATACAAATCTCTCTTTTTTTTGTTGCTAAGATGTTTTGGTAACATAGGTTTGGCTCTAGGAAGCATGGAATAATTACAGAAGACACCTGTTAGTGTGCAAATGGAGTGAGTAACTTGATTTCTGTACCTTGCATTATACGCTTTGGATCTATTTAAATTTAAATCCCTGGCACCAATGTAGGAGTCATTAACATTTTATCCGGCTGAACACTAAGAAGCAACAGAAGCAGCAGCAAACTGAAGTGAAATAAATCATACAGCAAAGACTTGGAAAAAAGCTTGGAATCAAAATCCTGGATGGCAATACCTCCCACACAGGCATTGGCCCTCCATCTTGCACCCAAATCTAATCATTACCAATTTCTTTTTAAAAGCCTGGACCTGAATGAACTGATGTGTTATAAGACTGCCATGACCTAAGTAAACTCCAAACAAATCATTCATCACAGCAAAGCTCCAGAACAAGCTGGTACGTTCTCAGAGAACTGTTCTAAACACACGTTACACATAAAGAGGAAACAGAAAGCACATACTATGGGCTTTCATCAGTTGTACACAAACAAAGCCTTTTATAATTCTGAATAGCCTTGAGATCATTACACCCGGAGCCAAGAGGCTCTCAGTAGTTTTAGATCTCATTTTCCAAACTTTTGGTCAAAAGAGTCTTTTTAAGTGCAGGGGAGAAAGGAACACTTTTTCCATGAATATGTCGTGTTCACAATGTCCCTACTCAAATCCTTACATGCACTGTTGTTGCTTACCAAAATCAAACTTCACAGCCTCAAGGTCAGGAGCAGGAGGTGCTCACCCACATCAGCCTCCACATTTTCTGTTACTCATCATTCCCTTTTATGGCCTAAATCGTTCCTGGAACTGTTGACCTTCTCCAGTTCTTGGGCTCATTCTGACCTTCCTGTCACTCACATCCACCAACCACACTGTGCTAAATTTCCTTTTATTTGCCTTTTGAAATTATCTACTTCAAGACATGAAAGATTCTTGTGCAGATCCAGGAGGGTAACTAGAAGAGCAAGGGAAGGCCTACTGTTTTATGTTCTGGAGCTCCCACTATGATGAAATTAATGCCATGCTTTTGGTTTAAAGGCACATCAACATGAGAGAAAAGCAGATAATTTAATATTTTATTAAAAACTGCAGGACTTTGACTCTAGAAAAAGTGCAACCAGCTTAATCTGGTCACTATTATCGATTCCTTTCCCTTTGAAAGCAAATCCTGAACCAGCCTGAACTCCTCAGGACTCAAATCTTATTCTTTAACATGGTGGTTTTGTTTTAGCTACTTTATCAGCTTGGGATAATCAAGTAATAAAATGCATTGAATTTAATATTGCATTCTCTACAAAAATGACAAGGAGCAATAATTTCATCAAGGAATTGTGACTTTTCACTCCTACATTAGTACCCCAGGCCCAAAGGGTTTTTTCTCTTTGAAAGTGTTCAGTAATAATTGGTAAATAACAGAAGTGTACTTAACACTGTGGTATCCTGCAATCCATACCAGCAGCAGCACAAATAATTACAGACCTTCTCAGGTAAAACTTCAACAATTTGAATGAGTTTTCTCTGAGCAGGAAGGACTGAAATCCCTTTGAATGACAGGGAGATACACAAAAGTGTTTAGAAGTGTTAAAACAGTCTGATCCACGGGGCATACAAATGCTCCCTGCCAACAAGCATGGAAAAAGCACTGTTTTCAGACTGAATCAAATTCTACTGAATTTTGGCTGGTATTTTCTACATGTATTAAACAGAAATAGGTCAGTTTTACACTGACCATTTCAGCATTCCTGTTTCCATAGAAGAGTTGTAATGGGCTGTGCTCTTCATTTAAGATCAGTCAATTCCATTTCCCTGCCTCTGATTCCCTGTTTTTTAAACACCTGTCACCAAAATTTGATTCAGCCCCTTTTGAGTTAGGCCTAAGGGACATCACAGATCTTTAAAATCAGATTTTTGTTTCTGTTTCAAGGAGTACCTAAATATGGAATCACATAAAAGAGGGACAGTGGGGACTGATGGGGTCATCTGCATCATCTCCTAATCTCCAGGTAGGATCAGTCTTGCCTAAAAAACTCTTAGTAGCTACTCCTCTGATGTTGAGGAGACTTCACGGACTAGTTCCAATTATGCATTCATGAAATTACTAGAAACCTTTTACATCTGACATGCATTGCCAGTTGAAGATGGTATCATTTCCAATTTTTTCAGATTTTAAATGTATAAGATATTACTAAACCTGGTAATGTATAAATTCCATTTGTTTTACTTACTCCTCATGGGAAAGTGCTCTTTCTGCAAAGTTAATTGAATAGTGGCATTTCATTTAATACTTGTCCTAAACTACTGCAGCAGTTGAGCCTTACAATATATCACAACATTCCCTTTTATATTTATTTATTTATTTATTTTTATTGTTTTTCTGCTGGAGCGGAGATAAAAGTAGTGACTAACTGCCCATAACAAGGTTTTAATTTCAGGCAGTCTGGAAGGGAAGATGCTAAAAAAGGAGTCCTACAACTTACAACTGTAGGAATACTTTTTGGTGCTTAAAATTGCAGTGAGTCAATTCTGAGCCATAGAATGTCACTTTGAAACTAATGTTTTGTCTTTTTTTTTGATGACACTTTAAGGAAGACATCACAGTCAGTTTTCAAGGTACTCAACCATTTCTTTCAAGTTATCTAGACTGTCTAACAAAAGCTGATTTACAGTGGGAGGTGTCTACCACAGGTGCCATTAAGTCTAGAGCCATGAGACTGACTTCTCCCTGTACATCTATTTAACAAGATTACAATGTGGAAGGGTCCTGCTCTTCTCTGTGTGAAGTGCAAGGCTTTTTATCCCAAGAAATTATTTTCTACTCCTCTTAGCTAACGCACAATGAAGTTTTTCTAATTGTTATTCTTAAGGGAAGGCAAGAAAACTTTATTAATATGTAGACATTCGCAAGTAAGTAGGCTAGCGGTGCTTTTTTTAATTCACCTCCAAATCAATAAGGGTCTTAATTAAGATGAGATAACAGATTCATCTTCCTCACACTCTTCCCCAGCAGAGTTTTGCAACTGTAAGTGCATAACAAAAAAGTATTTATACAGGACAGAGATCTAAAATGCTCTGAAAATGCGCAGCAAGTAAGACTGGTTTCTGCACACCCAAAAGCAGAAAAAAAATCAAAGCTTGCATCTTAACCAATATTTGAAATTACAATTAAATTACTTTTCAAACTTTTTTTTCTTACTTGAATAATTCCCGCTCTGATAGAGATACTATGTAAATAAACACTAAAATCCTTTTAGTGTGCTTAAAGACAAAAGCTATCATTATTATTTCTCAGATGGAGAATTAAATGTGGCAACTTGAGTATAGTGAGAATTTTAACATTTGAGAGTAGAATCTTAAAGCAAAAAGATTACATTTTTGATCAACATATTCTAACACAGACCAGCATTGCTAGGTTCATTTGGGGGTTTTTTTGCTTGTCATTTTTTGTCTGTTTTGCTGTTGGTTGAGGCTTTTGGTCAGGTTTTGTGTTGGCTTTGGGATTTTTTTGGCTGAGGGGCGTCTTGAGAGCAGGCAATCTTTTCTATTTCAAGGCTATTGAAAGTCAGGGGTAGGAAAGATTCCCAAATTTAACTGGAGCCAAACTACAGAACTGGTCTGGACAATTCTGAATATTAGATTCTTCTTAGTGAATATTTTTAAGACAAAATTTATCATCAAGGAAATGCAAACATTATAAAAAGTAAACAACACTCACATTTTCACAGAAGATGAACCTAAAAGATTGTGAATACAATAAAATTCAGCTAATTTCCCCAATACAAATAACAGTTACTCAGTTGGTTAAAGGTGAATTCTTTGTTTAGTTATTTTTTCTTAGCTGAAACATAGATCAGATTTTTTTTCTTAGATCAAAACTATGATCACATACTGACCTACCCAAATGTGATTCAAGTTCATTAGAGCATAAATCCACAAAAGCATAAAGTCACATATTTTCCAGATAAAATAACTGTACTTCATTTCTGGTTTTACCTAGTTTGCTTTGGTGCATGACAATATCTTAATGCCTATGAATAACATTGTTTTTTTCTGGCTGTAATATCAGTTAGTCATACTAATAAAAGTTAAATATTAATTTAGGGATCTGTCTTGCAAAATGTTCATAATTTAGTAGAAAGACCAACTTCCAAAGTTATTTACATGCCTAAGGAAGCCAAGGGGGGCATTTGTGAGAACATGTGAAGAACAGGCTTATGTAACATCTGCAAGTGATGGGTGCTTGGAAAATCCCACCAGCTGCAGTTAAGTGTGTCAGCCCAACTCCTGCCAAAAAAAAGCTTATTCTGTGCCCTCTGGTGTGGATGGGTTCTACAGGTACTTACAGGTGCGACGTACTAGACAACAGCAGACCAAAGAAGAGGACAAGAACATGCTGAGAAGTGCATAAAAATCTCCCAGAACTGCTAGATTCTGGAGATTACTGGACCCATTGAATCAATGGCATCAAGAATGTAGGCAACTTAGAACATGTCAAGGAAGTTAGTGCCTGCTGTATGTACTCAAAAGATCATGCACACAGAGGATGGAATAAAAGATCACTGGATCCTTCCTGAATACCAGCTCAGAAATCCCTGGTGCACTAGTGCCACTTTTCACTTGGGACTAAACAAGTGTGGCTGGCTCCCAGCTGTTGCTCCAATTGAGTACTCTGAGAGAAAGCAAGTGAGGACTGTGTGAGCAAATAATTGCAAATACTGTAGTGTACCTGCCACTAAAACAACAGCTCAGTTCTGCTATTAATAACAGCTGAACTAATATAAGGTATTCTCATTAATAATGCTTTTGATCTGTGTGTCCCCCAAGTGAATGCCCTATCAGGTAAACAGTGATTTACAGCACTTCTGGTTCTAGTGCTCACACAAGTGGCTGAACTTCCACAGTGTTTGTATGCCCATGCCAGCTTCAATGGGAAGGAAACAAATATGTTCTGTTATTTGACAATACTTACTTGGTAGGGATAGAGAGTGACTCCATTTGTTCTTGACAAGGACCAGGTGCCATCAAGGTATTGGTGTGCCTGGATAGCCACAGAGTTGAGAACGTTACCATTGCTGGGGCTGGTGGCCATTTGAAAGCTGACCTTGGCTTGGTGTCCAGGAGAGCCATTTTTTTTCTCCACCCCATTTCCAATTCCTAGACTGTTGGGTTTTCCACTGTGTTTGCTGGCAACAAAGCCTGTATAATTAGATGGAGCAAAAGGAGCAGGCATGTATGCCCAGTCCCTGGGCTGCAGGCTGCCCATGTGCCGGGGACTCACCAACGTGGGCACATTGGATAGAGGTGGGGGAGAGCTTGGAGAGGCATCATAGTGTTCTGAGTTGGCAGCCTGCTCCAAGGTCAGCACCATCTGAATGGCCTCTTGCTTCAGCTGGTTCAGGTGTGTGGCACAAACATCACATCTGTTGTCCTTCTCATTCCACGCCTTACGAATGGTATTGGGAACTTGGAGCTTCTCATGAATCACCGAAGAGAAACCTGGGTCCTAAAAATCAAACAGAGAAGGGTAAGGGGGGAGACAGGAGAGAAATGTTTAACCATGGTCACCACAGGGAAACATTATTACTGCATTTCAAAAGTAAATTTATGAGATAAGCTTAGAATGCAAACAAAGACCATTAGATATAGTCAACATATGCCAGCAGCAGAGCTGAACAAAACTGAGAAAACTAGATTGGGTTGGAAAGGAAAAATTCTTTTACTGATAAGTGGCAAATATTATAATTCCACTGCAAGCTTCAATGCATGGCAGAAAAAAGGAATTAACCTGCTTCACACCACTGCACCTAATTTCTGGCTTGAATGAAATCTGCTCTTAGTTACACAGGTGAGATTAAGAGCAACTCCACTATAGCCAGTGGACTTGTAGCAAGGTTCACAAATCCCTCTACTCATCAACACCAGCTTTTGGTATTCAGAAAACCCAGGAAATGCTCTGCAACAAAAAATTTAACGCTTTAAAGGCAGCAGTAAAAAAAATTTTAGAAGTACCACCACTCTCTCAAAAATCCTTTTCAGAATTCAAAACAGATGGACAGTTGATCAAGCCATTTACCAAGAACATAGTTTTCAGCCAAAAACAAACAAACAAATGAAAACAAACCACCTTTTTGTTAATTTAATCTTGTACCACTATTTTGGGTAGCTGTTGATAACATAAAACAAAGTAACAATTTTCTTTAAAAAATACATGTATAGAGTTAATAACCTGTAAAGAATTATTTTCTTCTCTGAAAGCACAGTTGTGGTGCAAAACCACATAATCAGGTTTAGAGCCTCTTGTCTCATAGCCTTGCATCATGGGTAGATGTTTGAACATCAGTGGTGCTGCCCACAGGGCACCAAGCACCCTGATCTGACCACCATCACTGAATGCTGGCCCAGATTGCAAAGTGAGAATTGTGAAGCCAAACAGCAATCTTAAAGCAGGCTTGTCACCAAACGTGCCTGGTTCTCACAGTATCACACAGTTTTAAAAACTCACAGCAATGTGTGTGTTGCTCAGAGCAAAAAGTGACAGCTACTTGATGGAAATATTTCTTGGAATTTTCACACCACATTTCTGCGGTTTTACAGATCAGGCAGGACAGACTTCACCTGCCACTCCCTAATTTTTAGAGACTTACTGGTGCATTTTCTTATGAGTAGTCAGAAAGTTTTAAAATCAAGACTATCAGAATCTTTCTTCTCTTCATCTTTGTGGCTTCAATAGCTTTAGCCACAAACTAAAATCAGAGTGCATGTGTGTGTAATGGAAAAAAAAATCCCACAAACAGACAGCACTCCTATCAAGTAATTAAGTAATTTGATGAACCCCATGCATCGAGATAGACAAATTTCATGTCTTGATAGTTTGGCTGGGAAAGTGGGTAGGGGGTATAATATGGGGAGGGAGAGAATTCATTGGTAGAGGGTCATATTCATTATGATCCGTCTTTATTATAGACTCAAGCATTTTATTTTCACTGTTTAACTACCGTGAACAGCTCCTCAGCATGCAGTGATTAATTGATTCATAAATCACGGTGCCTCTTTATGCACAGCAGCAAAAGAGCAGTTCCAGCCACAGAAGCCCAGGAGAGTCATAGAAGCTGATGGGAAACAACAGGAGGCTGAGGTCTGATCAAGCCTCAAGCTGGTCATTTCTATTCTACACACAAAGGGGGTCAGAGCATCAAAGTGTGTCAGGAAGGCAGGAACTGGATTCTGCACCAACCCTTCCCCCTTCACCTTCGGGAAAGGGACTGGTGGAAATCAGGGGGAAAAAACAGGATGCAAAATATGTCAAATCACATTTTCCATCCCAGACCATAACTAGGTCAACAGATCACATCAGATATAGGCATCCACTCCATGATGCCAGGTGTGCAGGGAAATGATTCTCTATTTTCCCCATAATGAGCTAGACAAAGCTGCCTATATAGGTGAAGTGAGGTATAAGTCTTCTTTCTAGGCTGCTCCACATCAGTGCGGGAAAAATCCTTGCCAGCTCTTCCTTCATCTAGTGAGTGCCACAGAGGTGGTTGCTGCTCTTTGAAAGTTAACTTCCCTTAGGCAACTGGGCTTGGACCCAGGTAATTATACACAACATTCAGATCCAGCAGCAGTTCAACATGGAAATTCCTGGATACTATGATAAATATTCCAAGGAAATAAAGCCTTCTCTAACGTAAGCAAATGTCAGTATGATATAAATATTCAAGTAGCACACCAACTTTAAAGAGTGCTGGACAGCAGTGAATTCAGCTTCATCTCAGTGTTAAAACAAACATCAGATTGTTCTCTGGTACAACAATAAACAGAGGGAGAGAGGGAGGGAGAGAAGAAGGCAGATTGTTCCTCTCCAGGAGCAGAAAGAAGAAACAGGCACAACCTGAAGTGATTACTCCCAAGACTGATCTTACTAATCTATCAGAATCTACTAGATGGATAGTTCAATCCTGGATCCAAGTCCAGGATATGAAACAGAAAACTCTATGGACAGCAAATAAATTTGGGTAAACTCAGCTTCCAGAAGGACATTAGTCACATTTTGTTCTCAAAACAAAACTGATAGAGCCTAGAGAGTTTACTTCCTTATTCTGCACTAGCCAGCTCCACTATAATTTCACAGAAGTGGCTGACAGCCTTACAAACATATTTAGCACGGAAGAGGCCAAAGCTGAATAATCCCTACACCCTTGCTTGAAGAGCAGATACACTACACTTGCTGCTTCAGTATTTCATCTGCAAGCAGTTGTCTGCACACATTGCCCCAGGAATGCTCATTAGTTCAATAACCAGTATCTTGTCCCATACAAAAGTGACGGGCAAGCCTTGCTGAATAAACGCTTTGAGCCAGCTGCACCAAGCAGCAGGAGTTGAAAAAGGTTATATTCTCTACTGAAACATGTGAGGTCTAAGAAACTCCACACTGCTTGGCACAGGAGCAGATCTGCTTGTGAAATCTGAGGCTGACACTGGAAATACCGTTTATGTTTTGGCACTCATTCCCAGTACTGATGGAACAAAGCACAGTGACACTGAAAACTGAAACAGAACTTTGAAAATCACAAAAGAGTTTGCTTTAAGTTCAGGGCAAAGGTTCATGATGGTTTCTCTTCTTGCTGCAATGGTTCACCCAACTTTAGTATAAACAGCATTACTGTAAACTCCTATTCCTATAATAAACAAATGAAGGCATGTAAGAGGTCTGAAGGCTTCAGGAGATCAGCCACAACACAGACCATTGCATAAATGCACGAGGCGAGCAGCAAACTAAACAGAGTGCACATTGAGCTGTACTGCAAGAAGCCTTTTCACGTTACCTTTGAGTCCTCAAGGTCAAGTAAACACCAAGATAGTAACTAATCCCTGATCTTTGTTCCTGAGCTAAAAACATACAAGCATACAGCAGGCAGATACTAATGCAGGTCATATTCACTAAGATTTCATACATAACTGTATCTTATTTGGTCAATGACAGTCTATGCAAGTTAGACATGGAAGTCTCACATCATTACCTCAGAGAAAAATCAAATATACAATGGATCTCAAGACCTTCTTGAACAAATTGTGTCCTTCAACACCAATATTATTCATTGCTCTTTACAGAAAGACAAAGCAGTCAATACTAACTAAATCACAGAGGCCAGCTTCCACTTGAAGATGCTCACAGAAGACTCATGGAGTTCTTTTGTTTTTGAAAGGGCCCATGCAGCAATGACTGCTGGTATGTAATCCATCACACAAGGGAGAAGCAATCAAAGTTCTTCTCAGGAAGTAGTGTGTTTTCCAGATTCTCCCACTCCACAGGCAGGGTGCAGAAGAACTAATTAAGAAACTTTAGTAGGAGGGTAGCCTTACCCTGATAGAAAAATCCATGTTATTCCATGACTATGCAAATATCTCTGCTCTAAACACAGTCCTGCTAGTCCATAGTTGGTCTCTATCTAGGAAAAAACAGGCGGGGAAAAAAGAAAAAAAGAAATCTCCTCCATTCTCCTTTTTCTCTTGAGGGTGCACTTTCCAGCTCAATAAAGAGCTTATATTTATAATTTGCTTTTCAGAGGCACTTGGGCTATTTTCCCAGTGACTCTGCATCCTAACTTAAACATATCCTATCATCTTCTAGACTGCATTCAAGACATCTGCTGTTTCCAGTATTCCAGAGCCCCAACAGTTACAAAACAGCTCCTCACTGTTACAATGGCACCACTTCTGTTAAAGAAAAATAAGTCCAAATATACTGAAGTCAATGGGAGGTTTTATTCAAAAAAGCATGACAGGATATACACTATGACTCTAAATTAGCAGCACCACACCATCAAACTGAGCTGGGAACCCTTGGATAAAAATCAGTTCACTTCAGTAGATAAAGACTGAATCATCTGAATTATTTAAGTTGTTGGGATCTCTGCTAGCACAAGCAGTCTTCTGGTAAGTAAAAGACAAAGTTGCACATGAGCAAGACCAAGGGAGCAGCAAGGTGGCCTCCCGTGTTCAATTGCTCCATACACAGCAGCTGACACCTTCTGTGTGGGCAAGACCACACTCCCTGCCAGAGAAGTCATCCCTCACACTCAACACATCTTCAAATAAGCCATCCATTATCACTCCCAGCTGAGCTAACCATCTCCTCTGCTAGAAAAGAACAGATTTCACTCTTCTCCTTCTGAAATTCTCTCCTTTCCCCAGCAGGAACATCCCCCACTGTTACTCCATGTTGGGGACAGTAGAGAGGACCAAACTGGAGAGCTGTAAGTGGGGAACTTGGGCAAAAGGAGAGACAGTGGTCATAAGGAAAGCATAGTGGAATAAGAAAGAGCCACTTTACATTAGCCTGTTTCCAGAAAGCCCTTGTAAAAGCACTGTCTTACCAACTGCAGTAAAAACCTCATCAGTATTATTATGCCCCACCTCTTTAACTATTACCATTCTTGTCTGTCAAACTCGAACATTCTGCTGCTCACTTGAGCCTTTTCAAAAAGGCAATGAGTACACCCTGTCCTACAGTCAGTATCTCCAAAACACATCTGGGAGACCAGTTCTTTTCAGAAAGAGGGGGAATTCAAAAATGAAGTCTTAATCCTGTCTGGTCTAGCCCTCATAACATTAGTATTTCAAGGTATTTTTCTTGAGCTGGCACACACAACTAATATTTGGACTTCTATAGTTTAATACTTGTTAGTATTAACCAGGCACTCTGCAGACAGAAAAATGTGTTCCTTTGGTTTAGGCTTTTTCTTATCTGAAAGAGACAGAAAGTCAGAGCAGGGCTCACCTTACAAACTCGCAGCAGCAGGAAGCAGAAGAGAGAAAACCCTGGGAAAATAGAAGGATTAAAAATGGGACAGAAAAAAGAGGAGAAAAAAAACCAAAAAGTGTGTTCTAATTGCTCCATGGATTGGCTCATGACTCTGCTGATGGATCAGCACTGACAGACTTACAGCTGTACACATCTGGCACACAGGTGTTTGTGTTAGCATTTGATAGCTAGACAGCAGCCAGATTTTTAAGTGGGTAGGGAAGAAGAGAAGAAACAGCAGCAGAAAAATCTAAATACACATTCAGTGGTGCAAATCCAAGTCTTGACCAATGAGCTCTGCTATGCAGTTTTCT
This sequence comes from Drymodes brunneopygia, assembly GCA_013400955.1. NCBI lineage: Eukaryota > Metazoa > Chordata > Aves > Passeriformes > Petroicidae > Drymodes > Drymodes brunneopygia. The sequence continues at coordinate 231,221 of VZTZ01022835.1, read as the reverse complement.
AGATCTCTGCAGCCCAGACTGTATCTCTGGCCACAGCATGCACAAGGTCTCCTGGAGAGAAGATTCTTCTACAATTATGTGGCAGACAAACTCAGCTGCTGCTGAAAGAGCAGCATTTGTCCGCACATAGAACTGACACATAGATAGAACAAAGAATAGAAGCAAACTCAGAATTGCAAAAACCTCAATCCTTATGCTGGAAAAAGCAGCAGCTCTCTGCTCCCTTCTTTGTATTCTACTTTCCTGACTGGATGTGGAGAGATTGCATTTGCTTTCTTAGCCACCAGAGCACACAGTTGAGCTTGTGTTCAACTGATTGTTCACCTTGATCCCCTGGTACTTTCCTGCATCATTGCTATAAGCATTTTGTGTCATGCATGGAGCCCAGATGTACTTCAGATGCATTTTTGCTCAGGTTTCCAGTCACTTCACTCAAGTCAGTGGCGATTGCTGCATCTTCACTCAACTGAGGCCCAGCTACAAATTTGACCCAACTATTGTTAAGATTAGATGCTTCCATGAGCTTACAAACTGTTAGTATTCTCAACCAATACTCTCACTCCTCACCATAGTGGCAGATCTGATACCTTTTTGACATAAAAATCCCTCTAATGCCATTCACAAAGACATTATTCTGTGTAGTTGGTATCTTTTTACCCAGCCTTTCAAGACCATCTGGGATAAGCATGAAGCATGACTGACCTATGATTACATGGGCCAGACATGTCAAAATACTGGAATAACATTAGTTTTTCTTTGATCCTTTCAAACCTCCCCATTATTAGAAGCTTTGATAAATATCATATCAACAGATCACTTGAAGTTCTTTGAGTAACCAGGCTACAGTAGCAATTCTTGTTCTGACACACCCCCAAATTTTCAAAGTTTAGCTTGCTTTTCCTGAGAGGAAAGCCTTAGAGTTCTCTCACAAATGCCAGCACTGAGCTACTATTGACACAGTAACCAGGGATTTCTCAAAAAGCTGTCACACCTGAAGTGGGCTAACTAGATACCACAAATAAGAAGGTCAGGACAGGATTTGTGATCCCTCTATGCTTACTGTTCCCCTGACTTAAGAAGAGGTTTGTGGCAAGCTAAAACCACTTGTAACTGCCTTTCAAACATAAGAACCTTTTATTTTAAGCAAACAATCATTAGAAAGATTATTGTGGGGTTTATTTAATGATTTAGCAATCTCAAAAGTACCTTTTAATATGTAATATATATTAATCAAATCTGTTCAGCTTCAGTATGTCTGCAATTGGCAGGCATCAGAGAAGCAAAAACTTTTGGTCCTTTTCAGCTAACTTTTGTATCCTGCCTTTTAAAACCATTTCTGCAGCTCACTCTTATGCTTTTTTCTCCTCTCTGAGAAGCATTATTATCTTTAAAATGCATGCAAGACCACTGTTTTGAAAGAGAAGAAATAACCACAAAAAAAGGAAAAAAGTCAATAGATTGATACAGGTTGTTGGTGGCTTTTACAGTGGTGCCTTTGAATGTCCAATCTTCCTTTTCATTTTCGGTTATTGTGTTCTTCTGTTATTTTAATTCACTTGACTTTTGGAAAGAATTTTACCATTTTGTCCACTTAACTCTGAAGTTCCAATGAGGCGCAGCAAAGCTACCTTTCGTTCATCCTGAATATACTCTCCTCAAGCAACATTCATTCAGGTTCTCTTTTCCAGTTTCTTTTCTGCTGCTATCAAATTTCTGCCCATCTCAGCTTGACTGGAGTGGTGTTGGGAATGTCAAGAACATGGACTGATTAGAATTAGAGCATTGCAAGTCTTAGTACAGAACTAATCAAGGACAGTTAAAACCTGAGGAGTTGCAGTTTAACAGGGCCACTTGCAATTCACACTTTAAACTGATGTTCTTTCATACCCTTGAACATGAAAACACCAAGCAACCCAAGACATCTTAATCTTAGCAAGGAGAAGTAAACTTCTGCCCACTTTAGTCAAGTTAGATGGAGACTATGTGCATGCCATCTAGGAAACAAGAGAATGAATATTGTTCTTAACTGGGAAAGGAGATCACAAAGAACAACAGCCACTTCACAGTAACAATGAAGTCTCTCCCATGCACATTCACAGTGAGAAGCACATGAAAAACTGAGGATATATTTGCCTCTTGTCTTTGTTTCAATTTTGCATCAGATAGATAACATTGCTAAGAATATGTAATTTGGAAATAGGAATGAGTCTTCTCTCTGCACTGGCTCTCAAATCCTTGAGCATGCAGAGCATTCCAAGCTGCACACAAGCCTCCTCCTACCACTCAGTGGCAGTCACATCTCACACTAGTATTGACTGGGGATTTCCATCTGCTTTTTATCTCAACTGAACTAAACACACATCTCAATACTCACTGAGCTGGTACATGCCTTCTTTAGAAGATACTTCTTTCATGGGAATGCACCCAGGATCGAGCAAGTAGGCATTGAGAAAGCTGGAGGGTTAGTTAAGAGATCTTGAGATGCTGAGAACTGTCCTAAGATGACTGTACAATCCTTTAGACTACAGAAGAAAAAGACAAAAATCCTACTTGAAGCTGATGGTGAGACTGGAAGGGGATGAAGGAGGGAGACAAGAGAAATCAAGGCGAAGACCTTTGAAAGGATTTTTTTCTCATAATTTCTGACACAAGCAATTTGAAGGTCTCTTGATAGGGTAGAAAATTGCTGACCTAGAAGGAAGATCACAACTTTCCTATTAATGAGTTGTATGCCACTCTGCTTTCCCAGAAGACTTTACGCTGTATTTTTGATGACAGAAGTTGCGTAAGAGCATCCTGTAAACAGCACTGAGGTTTGACAGCTCCTGTGTGAAACATCCTCCTTGACACACACCAGGCCTGCAGTGGGCTGCTGCCTTAAATAGAGGTCACATACCAAGTGCTGACAGTCGCTGCACAGGCAGCCCAAGTCCCCTGCTGTCTAGCCATACAGGCTCTCACAGGCTCACTGCCATCTGGTAGATCTTTCCCCCTCAATAACATTTGGCCTGTTATCATTATCACCTCCTTCTCACCCTAAGCAATTCACCCACAGAAGGGCTGCTCTGCTTCCTTCTCCATCAGGATTCTGCAAACTCCCATGGTGTCCAAGATCAAACTACCTTTCAGTGACTCAGCCTCTTGGAAATTCCCATTTTACCTCAGAGAGGGAAAAGCACCACCATCCTGTTCCTTTCCTGCCAGCAATACAATGGCCATGCTCCCTTCCTGGATTGCACAGCCTTTTGGAGTCCAGCCTCAGGCTCATCAGGTGCACAGCTCCCAAATGCAGCAGATACCTTTCAACCCTTCTCCTGCCCCTCACTCTGTGAGCCCTTCACCCCACCTCACTCTGCGCACTAATCCCAGCTCAGGTTAGTTGATACCATACTTACTACTTTGGGTGTGCATAATATTATTAATTATTTTTTATTAGCACTTGGGTTTGTTTTTATTAATACTGTGAACTGAGAAAAGAAAAATCCCAGTGCAACCCAGTGAAATTTAATTCTAACAGTTTTACACTATCTCAGGGTGAGTTATATTTGCCTGTGAAAGTTCCTCAGCTTTCATGTAATACCAGACAGTAACCAGATATAGTTTTGTATTTATAGCTGTTTCCATTAGCACAGTTACAGTAAAAGTTGTTAATGATCTAGTTGTCAAATTGTCTAATTATGGTTTTGCCTAATTTCTTTTGTGCACATGAAATTACTTAAAACTACTGCCTGTGATCCCTGGAACACCGAAAATGAGGTGCAACACATCGAAGACTTCTCTTTAGAACTGAAATTTGTATATGCATGTACACTTCTTTCATCACTTCTGATCTCACCATATTCTACAGATTTTTCATGTACAATAGTTTAGATATATTGACACCATTTTTATGCTTGCTGAAAAATATTACAGACATATGAAAACAAACAACTACCTTTGAGGGTGTTATGTGGCCCTAATCTCCATGCAGCCAAATCAAAAAGCATTACAGCAGCCATGAAAGAACATTTATTCTACCTAGGATATAGGGCAGGAAGCAGGAGCACAGCTCAGCTTTTCAACTGGGAATAATTTCATGAGCAAAGTTGTTTGCAGATTTCCACTCCAGTTGTAAGATCAGCTTATGTTTTATTAGCACAGTATAAATATTTGTGATATGCAAAGGGGAAGAAAGAGAAAAAAAAAAACAAAATCCTGAAGAAACTAATGAAAGTACCAGGAATCTGAACTGCTCTCAGTGCAAACTGAGTAACTTTGTCACAACTGACATACAGCATGAGGACAAAGTGCCGTGCACAGGACACCTTTTCTCCAGGCAAAGCTCTTTTCTCCAGCCTTGGGGAAGTTGCACTGTTTAGCCCTGCCAACACACATGGCAGAGAGTGTGTTATGACACACAGCCTTTTCTTCTTGAGTCTGCTGCAAACATACCTGCTAAATTTCATTACACTATGTCAGTGTGTGACTTTCCACCCAAACTATAAACTCATGTGTATACTTCAGCATATGCTTCAGCTCCAATTCAGCAGACTCTGCCTGCATCTGCTGAGGCACGAACTGCACGGGTTTTGGTATTTTGTGCCAAGAGTAGGTGAGAGAGTCTGGCTTTGAGGGGCTGGTGAGTGCAGGAAGATGTGTGGCGAAGATAAGAAGCTGTGGTCAGGGTGGAAGCTGTTGGGCTGCTGAGTGTGGCTTTACACGACAAGAGGAGAGCTCCAACTTCACTCACCATGGCTTTTGCAGAACCTGCATGTGGCTGCTTCTGTGCCAGGTGATCCAGAAGGCACCTACTACACCAGCACTGACTCAAGCTGATGCAGCTGCATGATATAAGGCTGCCCTGAGGGAAGGTACTGGCTTGGGTCCAGAGGCTGATGGGCTACTTGGCTGCCAGGCATCGAATGATGTGGGTATAGAAGAAACCTTCATCAATCCGAAGCCAGCTGAAGCTGGTATAGAGTACAGTATGATCCTGTGGGCCATGGTCAGCACCCTGAGACCACTGCTGCTCCTGAGTACTCAAAGCCAGGAGTAAGCAACATGGTGTAACATCTACCACTGTGCTTTTCCAGGCTGGTAAATGCTCTATTTCAATACAGATCTTTACAGACAGAGTAGGAGAGCTTTGGAGCATAGCTGATAACCTCCTGTTGTTGTCACTTACTAAAAAAAGAATAACACAAACTCAAAAAGTAGGCATTGTTTCAGTACAGAACTATTTGGTTTGTTCAAAATTACTCACACTGTGAAACCCCTGGCTGTCACAGCACGTTTCCCATCCTCTGCACCCTCACAAAGTCCCAAGCAATTCAAATGGTGAAGGATGCAAGAGAGCTCAGCTGGAGAGAGTTCTCACCAAGGTCTCAATGAAAGCATTCAGAGCCAAAGGAGGCCAAGCACTCCCCTCCCCACATCCATTCACTCAAACAGAACAGAACAGAAGCCTCAAGCCCTTGCTGAGGGACCACAGGGGACAGGCACATAATGAGCCCTCACCGCCAAACAGCTCAGTGTTGCTGGCCCCCCATGACACCGACCTACAAGTGTGGGCTAAAAACATGCCTAACCCATTCTCACCACAGCTCACGTTCTGTCCTGATTAAGCTGACTGCTGACAAGCCCAAGAGGGGATCAGCCTCTTGACTTGTGTGGTCTGATGAAGGCTAAGATTACAAACCTTTTTCCAAATAGTCCCCAAGTGAGCCACACACACAAAAAAAAAATAGAAGGAGGGGGAAAAACTTCCAGTAGAGTGCTGGTAACATTAGCCAGCCTTAAACAAAAATACAGTGTACCTCGAGTTACAGTTTCAGATGAAAAGCTCTCTAAGCAGTGGGGAGGAGTGTGGATTTCCAACTTTTGTAAAGATTAAAAGACACTGATCATGACTTCAGACTAACACAGGACTTCATGTGCACCCAGTCACAGCATAATCAATGGGGAAATGGGAGTCACAACTGAATGAACAAAGCTAATAGTTCTAGAAACAGTCACTGCCACTATGACACTGCTCTCGAAGTACACTAAGGCTAATAATCACCCTCTCTCCTCTACCCAAGGGCACCTCACACAATTATCTACAGAGTAACCCTCTAAATCAAGCTGCAGGTTTCTCCACGACTGATTCAGGTCTTAGATTCGGAAACCAAACCCAATTTAAGAAAAACAAGACATAACTTCTCAAATAAAATTCATTTACCATCAGCAGAGTAACCCAAGGACCTCTCAGAGTACTTTCTATGAATTTCACAACCACTGTTTAAGTAAACACATTTTAAAATCTACATACATGCATAATTCATGCAACGTGAAAAAAATCTAATTTTTGTTTTTTATTGACAGACAAGCCAACATCTGGATTTAGATTTTAAAAAAACCAACTAAACAAACAAACAAACAAACAAACAAAGACAATAGTGTTAACATCATCCAAGAAAGATGCTTCAAGGAAAACAGTGCAAGGAAGGGGGAAACAAGAAGTTATTTTACTGGTTTAAATTTATTTTTGTCTGAATAACTGAAAGCTACATATCAAGAAAGAAAACAATTTTGAGAAAATTCTCCTACTACTGCATTACCTTATTTTCCTTAGTTCCATTTCCAGAGCTTGGGTCTCATTTTATTATTAATCTCTATTTATCTCTCACACATATCTTTACTCTTTCTGATCCAAGCAGACCCAGACAGTTCCCATCAGAGATTACTCTTCTCTGAAGGAGACAAGGCACAAGCTAAGGAGTATAATGTCCTGGAATTAGCATCAAATCTCACTATTTCTATTTTGAGTGCTGGAGCAGAAGAGTTGCACTGAGATGGAGACAAGATTGAGAGTCTGAGGGCTAAGGAGCCTGAGCAGGTCAGCAGTGATTAAAGGTGCCAGTGTGGTTTGAAGCATCTGCAGCCATTTGAAGCATTTGCAGCCAGCTCCCACAGCAGTATCTGCACCCCAGACCTTGGTGCCTCCAGCCCTGAGAGAAGCCATGAGGAGCAACGGGGACTCTTGAACAGTGACACCTGGCAGGGAAGCACACAGCCTTGCAACGAAAAGCTGACAGGCATGAGGTTGTTTATTGCAATTCCAAACTCCAGGGCTGTTCTACCAGGATCATTAGATCCTCCCAGACTGCTGAGGCAGCTGGACCATTCTCTCCACACAGCTGGACCCCTTTAGGCCACACCACTCAGCAGAGGAGCCCCCTGGGACCTTAAACCTCCATCTCCTCAGAAACTGCACTGTCCATCTTCATGCATGGCAAGATAAGACACACTATCTGTTGTTCTTGCAGGTGTGCTGCTGAGCAGCCATCTCTTGTGGCCCCAAAGTCTAGCTCACTGCAGCAGATGAGAAAAGAGAAACAAGCAAGCACGAAGTAATTATTATACTACAAAAATGAAACAGATTGTTCACTTCAACCCTTCTACTCAGGACCTGAGCAAAGGTTAGAGATTGCCCTACAATAATTCACTCTTAGTTTATATTTGCTTTTTCTTATGAGCAAGGAAACACATGCAGAAGAACCCTAGGATACTGCACTACTCACACTAGCAAGAACACAAGCTGTGTCCCACAGGAAAAACAAACTGCATTTGCAAGCTGGAAGCTGCATGCAAGGACCTATTTCCTATATGCCACCAGACCACTTTGGAAGTATCCAGTGGCTCCATCTAGTATGTTGTAAAGTGGAGGAGATTTTTTGTCACTCATACTTCAGTTTTGCAGATGGATATGTAGTTGCACATTATTTGACATTTATTAATTATTTTGACATTTTTAATTACAAGCATTTTAGCTGTACAGTTTGATATTAATAACCAGAACTGTGGCTCCAGCTCACAGTATCTGTCTGAAATTATTTTATCATCAACACTATACAAGCTACATGTAAAGTCTTCTAGGCTTTTCCAGATGTGATCCTAGAACACTGGGATCTTGTTTTATTAATGCTTACAGAGTCCCCATTGAGGACTGCACTGATTACCAAAGGGACTGGCAGTCTGGAGTTATGGGGAAGTTCAACTCCCCCTCCCTCCCCTAATTTTAAATACTTTTCGTGTTCTCAACTAAACCCTGCATTTAGTATTGTAATTTAACTTACTCTCCCAAGTTACCATCCATTGAATGTTTTCTGGCATGCTCACAAAATTCCACCAGAGACCTTTTCTGGCATCCACTTCTGTAGCATTTTCTGAATTTATTATGCAAAACTTAAGGGACATGGAAAGGGAAGGATTACAGAGACATCAGTTGGTATCCAGTGCAAATATAACTAATGAAATCTGACGTGCATACACATTCAGAGTTCTTACAGCATTTAAAAAATATATATATAGAATACACCACTACTTATTAAGTTCATTTTATTTCTAGAGAGAATTATACCTGCACAGCTAGAACATTCTATACCATCTTCCACAACAGATGTGAACCTCTCATTCCCCACCCAACCTTCTGCCCATGTTCCCAGCCAGGCTTTGTACAAAATTGCTTTCACACTTATACTTGGCAGCAATGTCAGACATATCAGATGCATAAGGTGTTTGCAGTCCTCTCACACACAAATAAGCACTGAAATGTCTCTGTCTTGAACTTTGTTATGGTTCATTTCCTCATGTCCATGTTGGTATTTTTAAAAAATCTACACAGAAAAGCTCCTTTGCTATTTAATAGCATATAAAGTCAGCAGTCAGAGGGCAATTCAAAAAGAAATCTCAAATATCTGAAGACAGCATAAGTTATTCCTCTCAATCACATTTAGAAGCGTTTTTAACTTCATGAAGGAAATCTGCAATGTAATGAATAAATAATTCTGACCCCTTCTTGCAAAACCAGTCCCAAACAGAAAATGCAAAACCATGCACTTCCTATACTTTCCTTGCCCAGGTCCCCAGTTCTGGCTGATCCAAGAGTACTCGTAGGTTCTTGAGTAAGACAAGCAAAGCAACAGAATCACAGAACAGCTGAGTTTGGAAGGGACCCCTGGAGGTGATCTCAATACAACCTCCCTGCTCAAGCAGGACCACCTAAAACAGACTGCCTAGGACCAGGTCCAGACAGCTTTTGAACATCTCCAAGAAGGGGAATCCACAACCTCTTTGGGCAGCTTGAGCCAATGCTCAGTCACCTGCACAGTAAAAGTGTTTACTAATGTTCAGATGGAAGCTCCTGAGATTTTTCCTCATTTATTTTGGAGCAATCCAGAGCTGTGTGGGCTTTGGTACCTGGTAGAACAAATGTTAAAGTCATCACTGGGACACAACTGCTAAAGTTCCCCCATCTTTGTACATATACTCACTACACATCACAGCAACCACTACTGAAAGTCATTAATCTTCACTTCCTCAGATGAGGGAATCCTCAGGGTTCCTTTACAGTGACAGAGCAGAAATCACCTGCTGTACAAGTACAAACTGGGCTCAGAACTCACACGATCAAGTCTACTTGATCAAATACATTGTGACACACTCCAAACCAGGAGCAAACATGCAAAACAGTGCCCTGCAGCCCTACGGGACATGCTCTGCCTGGGTGGGAGGCAACTATGGTCCTGCTGACAGATTTGGGACACTGCCTTAAGTCTTAAGCCTATTCTTGATCCAATGCATTAAAATGCCTTTAGGTTGCATCTCAAGAAAATGATTCCTGTGTCATGTTTCATTTGCAGCTTTAGTACATCACTCATGAGATAAATCCATGAAACAGGTTGCCTAAGTCACTACAAGGAATGTCTAAAACAGAATTTTTTAGGGTAAAGTCAGTAGTCTGTAACCCAGTGATTCTTCATGTAGCCAAATAAGGTAGTAAAGGGACTTCCACAGGGAAGGAGATACTTGAGTCATAATGGCTCATAATGTGCAGTAACTTACAGAAATGCTGTCCCTTTGTATTCTACAAAGTATATTTAATTTTAAAACAAGTCTGAAAACAGAAGTAAATAGTACAAGAAACAGGCAAGATGATAATTCTAAGTGGTATCACAGCAGTCCTATCTGCAGAAAAAATCCCATGTGAGGGAAAAGTGTGTCACAGCTACCACAGAGCTGTACAAAGGCTTGGCCAACAAACACTGTGTCTGGGTAGCCATGCTGCAGACCCACAGCACCCTGCTCACAAGCTGGGGTGCTCCCTGACTGGATCAAAATTAAGTTTTCAGAAGATGTTTGCAATGCCACCCTCTCAAATCTGTTCCTGGAGAGCACAGAGGCACCATGCAGATGCAGAGCTGTGCGTGCTGAACCGGCCCCCTCTACCTTTGCTGCCATTACCCAGGGTTTTCAGCTACCAGAAACTTTTCAGAAGTCAAGATACCACTGTGATATGTAAGTGACCAGAAAAAATAAAACAGAAACCCTATAAAGCTAAAAATAAATGTAAACTCTTCTGGTATTGCCTGGGTGGGGCACATGGGGAAGTAAAACACAGTAACAAATCCAGATATTATGCGACTTGCTCCGTGGAACATCTTTTCTTGATTATGTTTATTAGAGAGCTCCTATCCAAAACCTCAAATTACCCTAATTTGAAACACATGAAATCTTTTAATGTAAAATACTAACCAAAAGAAACTAAATCTTGCAAGACCAAGAAGGAATCCAATTTTTTGCTTCTAATGATAAACAACTTTCACTGCAGTCAGAAAACAAGAGCAGGTCTTTAGCTCTTTAATGTGTTCTGAATCCTTTAAAACACTGAGGGCCTGGTCTTGCTCACACTAATTCTATTAGTACTGAATTTCAGGACTGCATCTTTCCATTTTCCCGCCACACACAGTCCCAAAGTTTTCCTTTACTCCTCACTCTTCTATAAGTACTGCAGAGACATGCAACTTCACTTTCTTTCCAGCCTTTTGTGAGTTAAAAAGAAACCCTTCCATAAAACATAGGATTTCTTTGTACATGGCACTTCAAGACACTCTCAGCAAACATAGGACACAACAGTTATCATGAAGAAAATGCTAGAAGATCACTGCGTGCTGAGAATTAACTCCTTTTTCCACTGCCTCTGAAAAATGAAGAAAATTGTGTTCTCATTTAAAATCAAGAGAAGCTTAAACAAGGAAAAACTGGGTTCTTGGAGCATGTTATTTTCCCCTTTCAAAAGGAACAAACAGAAAAGCAGGTTTCTGGAACCTTGTCCTTGACCATGTTTTCCTTCCATAAGCAATGTTTGACTAAATAGCTGAGCAAATTAATACCATCGAATTAGTTGTTTCCTCAGCATTCACTTCTTCAAAACAGCTCATGAATATCAGCTTCTCAACTGAGGCATAGTTTGAAAAGCTCTAACTTTGAAAGAGCTACTACTCAAGATTTTAACTTTTATTAACAGAGCTTCTAACCAACATCCCGCCAGCTTAGCTGTGCACATAAAGAAGATTTAACAGATAATTTATTTTTTAGGTATGATGGAGAAACATTAATAGATGGAGGGTGTTGACTGAAGTGAAACACAAACACTAGAGAGCAGACGTTATGAAAGTGGATATTTGGACGTTTTGCTCTGCCTAAATTGTACTACACTCACCACTACAGTATGCAATCATCTTTCAGCTCTAAAATTAAACTGTTAGTTTTCATCTTCTCTCCAGATGGAGAAGCAAATAAAATAAGAGTATGAACACTTCTTTTGACATACCAGGTGCTGAGACCAACAGACGTCAACCACACAAATCACAATATATTCAGCTAGAGAAAACCAAATCAAAGAAATTACTCTTTATGTGAAACAGGCTACAGGGAGATTTGCAATGAATTTTACTGCGACACACCCTCAGGTTAAGTGCACAAGGGCTATATTTCAATCAGAAATAAGCAGTTTTGTAGTTTCACTCTGACTAGCCTTGGATATTCAGGACATTTCTACCCCAGAATTGTAATTAATAGCTCAGTTAGGCTAAGCCCACTCACTGAGCACTCCCAAGTGTAGCACTGTCTTTCACTGGAAGTCATTGTACAGAGGGGAGAGCAGGTTGCACTGCCAAGGAGCTAGGCTTGAGCAGTAGCAGAAATGCTTCTGCAGTATTAGAAATGCGTCAGACCGGAGGTTCTGAGCACTGCACATTTCTTTATGCAAATCCATTTCACCTTTTAAGTCTAATTTAAATCTTTAAGCTATACACAAAAGCTCAAAGTTACAGATTTATGCCATCCAAGCTATGTTCCATGCAGTACAGACTAGCTAACAGATACCACTCAAATTCTGCTAGTTCCTCTACTGGATTAGCACTCATAATTCAGAAAAAATAAATTTGTTCTCTGCTTTGACCTCCCTAAAGTTAAGTGTCTCTCAAACCCACAGGCTAGCAAGGGTACACTGCAAGTCCTCATCCTGTATGTTACCATACAGATCATCACTATGTTTGACAAGTGACCAAAGCCCAGCCATCAGGGAAGAGAAGATGATACTAAACACAAAACTAGAAGCAGTTACACCCCATCTGAAAGCCAGATCCTGTCCAGGTGGCAGATCTACTAGCACTTGTCTGAGTAGAGGGAGTACATTAATTATTTTTTCCCCCCTATCAAGACTCCCTTTGTAAGCTGATGAGATACCCAGTTTTCTCCATCCAACATAAGATTTAGAGCATCTTACGAAGCAGGCTGTTAATCGAAGACCAGAAACTCAGTGTGATGAGGGGGATACAGTAAGCCAGTACAAATGGAATTCATGCAGGAAGTTGAAGCAAATGGAAAAGAAAATCAAAACAGTCAGCTAGGTGAAACTTTATTGACCAAGGGAAGGCTCATTCATCACATAAAAAGTTCAGCATAGAAAACATTAGCCTTCCTGACCTGGAATCTGTGATAAGGTCAGTATCCCTTATTTAGGGATCTCTCAATGACATGTCCAGCTACTTCAGAGATAAGATTTTATTACTGCTACTAAAAGATAAATAACTGGGACTGGTTTTTGCTGGTGCAAGTACACTTTTTGTCTTGAGAACCCATGTGGAGTCTGAGAACCAGATCTTTAAATTATAGCAGTGCATACACTTGGCAGACTTGGGGGCACAGCTACAAGTCAAGCTGAATTATTTTGTGCCTTTCACAGTCCTGTCACCACAACTTTAACCTGTTCTGAAAAGCTGACAATTACACATATCTCAAAAGAACAAAACCAAGATCAACAGTTCCTCACTGACACAGCAATATGTACAAAGGTAACATCAGGCATGAAAAAAGACAAGACTTAAAAGATTCCAATTCAGTTCATATCAGAATAGCATTTGGACAGCATCATAAAGCTATATACAAAGATGGGATACTCTGACATCACTTGAGCCTAAGTGATGAGCCTAAGTGATGACTGTAGAGCCTAAGCCTCTACAGTCAGAGGTCACCTTTAAGAGTGTCTGAGTTGGTAAAGTCACCTTTGGAGAGGACTGTGCCTTCCTTTGCTGACTATAAAAATACCCTAAATACATCAAATGGTTTGACTAAGCAAAATACTGCATGTAATTTAGCAAGGCTACTAAAATACTGAAATACATTCCAAGTAATTTTCTCCACTGAAAAAGCAAAATTGTTGCTGGTGATTTATTTACATGGATTGCTAATACAAACACCCATCCTGAAATTCCCTAAACACCAGGGAAAAGACTTTGCTTTGACCAGCTCTGCTTACATTCTCCCAGAAGTATGGACACTCCATATGAACAGTCCAAATGGTATCTATGCAGAGGGAAGGTCACAGGTAATACAAGGAAAAGAAAAGTACTTTATTTCACAAATTGTGAGAAAATTTCACAAAATAATAAAGCATAGAAGAAATACTACACTTCCCTCTTTCACAAGCAGTTTGAAAAGCAGCATGGATTAAACTTGATGACTCAGTCTAGCACCAGATAAAGTCCACAGACCACATCACTCTTGTTTCAGTTTAGACTCTTACCTTATAATTATGAGGTCATTTTTTCACTTTGAAAAACATCACCAAGATAAAGGGGCTCTTGAGATCACCACACAAAGCACATGTTTATGTTCTGAAGAATCATACAGTACTGTCACATACAAATCACAAACAGGCAACTTACTTCTACCTTAAGTACCAAAGAAATGCGATTTCTGCTTGATCTCATCCTTTAAATGAGTTTAGGCACTCAAGAATAATTCCACATGCTGCTCAGAAGAACAAAGGCTAATGGGATGGTTTATGGCTTGGCTCACCTAGTTCCTAAATGACCAGAAGGCTATTCCAAAAAACATACCCTTTAAAGTATGCTCATTAACACTAAAGCCATTTAAATTATGAAAGAAATACAGCAAAAACTATAAATGTTAAAATTAGGTATAGATTTCTGAATTCTGCAATGAACACTAGTCTCACACAAATCTGCTTTATGAAATGAAGATGGCTCCTTGGGATGTGAAAGCACAATATCCAAGCAATACAGATGTTATATAAGAGCATGAAAGAAAAAAAGAAAGCAAACAACCCCCCCAACACACACTTTCCCATTAAAAAAAAACCTCACAATAATCAAAAAACAGGACAGCAAACAACACTAGTGTATTAAAACAAATTTTTTTTAAACCCACTGTAAAATTGAAAATTTACAGCAATTTCCAGACCAGTGCAGCTAAAACTTCTGCAATAAACAGAGTTCCAACCAAAATGGAAGTGGCCTTTTCTGCTGGCTGTGGATTGATTTTCTTTGGGCTTATCCTTGAAAGCAATATATCTTCCTGAATGGATCTCTTTCACTCCTGTTCTCAGGAGCAGCAGATTAACAATTTATCAAGGTTCTTCAGCAAAATGAAACTGCTTCAGCTTTAGCATCATTCACAGGATCAACCCTTACAAGCATTGGGACTTCAGCACCTACTTACAAAAAGAAGAGAGAAAGACCAGTGAATTTCTGATCTGAAATTCACTAATAACCTGCTTGCCCTCACAAACATGTTCTGACAGTTACAGTGCTGATACAGATCAGCAGAGAGTTTAGAATCACAGAATCATTTATTTTGGAAAACACCTTTAAGATCATCGAGTCCAACCATTAACCCAGCACTGCCAAGTCCACCACTGAACTGTGTCCTTCAGTGCCACCTTTACACATCTTTTAAATACCTCCAGGGGTGGTGACTCAACTGCTTCCCTGGGCAGCCTGTTCCAATACTTGCCAACCCTTTCTGTGAATAAGCTTTTCCTAATATCCTACCTAGACCTCCATTGGCACAGCTTGAGGCCATTTCTTCTTGCCAATTTTTATTAGGAAAGAGAGACCACCGCCATCGCACTACAATCTGCTTTCAAGCAGTCGTAAAGAATGACAAGATCTCTCATGAGCCTCCTTTTCTCCAGGCTAAACACCCCCAGCTCCCTCAGCTGCCCCTCTTAACATTTGTGCTCCAGACCCTTCACCAGCTCTGTTGCCCTTCTCTGGACATGCTCACACACCTCAATGTCCTCCTTGCAGTGAGGGGCCCAGAACTGGACACAGCACTCGAGGTGTGGCCTCACCAGTGCTGAGAACAGGGGGACAGTCCCTGCCCTGCTCCAGCTGGCCACTATTGCTGATACAAGCCAGGATGCCATCGGCCTCCTTGGCCACCTGGGCACACGCTGTATGACTGAAGTTTGGCCTATATCTCTTACACATTTTGTTTCTACAATTCAGGTGTAATTTCTCAGATAATACACAGCTCTTCAATAATTCAACTCCACACTGGAATACATTTAGTAACAGGAAGAAAAAGTTGCATTTAATAAGCATCTCTATACACAGCCTACAACCCAGTGCTGCCTACATCTGGACAAAGTACAGCAACCGATTTTAGAAATAGAAGGTCTAGGTAATACTCACATGGGAATCCTATGTACTGGGGGGGAAAAACCCACATAAGCTATTGAGTATTGGGTCACCACTGAATATCTGATGAAAAGGAATTAAAACTGAAACTGTCTATATGCAATGGCATATTTAGCTACAGGGAGATGAGCACTGCACTTTCAGACACATTACAGCCTAAGTCTATCATCTTTGCCACATTAGAGCAGGAACAACAGCATTAAGGAGCAGAAGGATGACCCATAACAACACTAGGAATCAAGACTCCACTCATCTTCAGGTCTTAATGAACAGAGAGCATGATTAGAAAAGTCAGGAAGTTAAAATTGTTATCTCCCCCATTTCTTTAAAAGTAGGACTAGTGCAACCTAAATGGTGCTGAGGAGAGTAAAGAAGAAGTACTACGAGTCAGAAAGAAGCAACCTGCAACACTTCCCTAAGGGACAGCTTTACTGCCAGCTCAGCACCCAAGGTCTCACAGCCCCTCATGCTTCTGGTAGAGCTCCTCTCTATTACTGAGCACCATGATACCTGCAGCCCTGGGCTCTTCCCCAACAGAGTTCAGCTACCAAAAAAAAAAAAAAATCTAAACCCAGAGGATGGAGATCAGGAGACAACAAATGGACGCTCCAGCTCTTAGCTTGACAAGTTGGGTGAGTTTGGCCAAAATGGTAGCTCTGCTACTTGAGCACTTGATACGCTGCCCTACACACTTAGAAACAGAAAGTTAAAATAAATATTAAAAATGCAATCTTTCAACCAGCCAATGCATCCACCTTGTCTGAGGACTTATTCACAGTCTTGCCATGTTGCTCCACTGCCCTGCTTTCTTTGCAGGGCCACGGAGTTACCTCTAGCTAAAAGGTAGCATCCAGAAGTACACAGGACGTGCCTGTTTTATGAGATCAACCAAACTAGATTGCAGCCTAAATACAACATGGCAAAGTTAAATGAGGGTGGACTGGCTCTGGTATATAAAAGGATGTCAAGTAGGCCACAACCTCTACACTCAGCTGCAGCTCAACTGAAATTCTGAAATGGAAATTAAAAACTGAGGAGGTTTATCAAGTGAATTGCAAAAAGCACTGTGAAGAGGGCTTTAGTAAGTTGTCACTGGAATAGAGTGGCTGTCCATATGGCTTTAAAGACACAAGTCTCTAAGTGACAAGAATAAGAGGAAAGTATGGAAGAGGGCACAAGAAAGAAGCAGAGAAATAGTTCCCACTGGAAAAATACCAGTCCCTCCTCTTATTGCACCTCCTCTCAAGTCATTCTTCTTGGCTTCAGCAATACCTACCACAGTGAACTGAGAGTCAGCCAAACTGTACACAAATTCCAGCTCAACACAGTGACAAGAGCGAAAATTTGGATAAAAGGTGGTAGGGAAGCAGGGATAAAAATGGAAACCCATCAGCCTAGCCTCTTTCAATCAATTCCAAAAACTTACTTGTTTCTAAGTTGTCTTCTCCAGCAGTGGTAGAGACTTAGCACCTAGCTTTGGAAGCAATTTCTGCAGAGCAATCAGGCTCCAGGGAGTCCCTTCACAGGAAGTCACAAGAAATGTCCCAGGAATTAGACCTGAAGAGGTTGATTGCAGCCTGGTAGATGTTTTTCAGTTTGTCCTCTGTGGGTCAGCAGAGAAACAGGCTAAAAAGAGTGTTTTCAGGCACAAAAACGAAGCATTCCTGCTCCTTGCAACCGTGTTAAGAGGAGTCTTTGTGTCATTTTTCCTTTTTTTTTGTTTCCATTTCAACTAAGTTAGCACAGTAATTACCTTACAGAGTGCAGAAGACATTATAGTAAAGAAACCTCAAAATATACAGGTTGGATGGAGACTAAAAATCCAACAGTCCTTAGTTCCAAGCTGCTTTCATAGTTGGCTGTTATGCCTGGCATGTGGACAAAAAAGAGGAGCTTCTTGGTGGTGGTGCTTCTCAGGGAGTTGTATTGTTTGCTTTTTTCCATGAAGACTGAGCAAGCAGCACAGCCAGACATTGTCTCCTGCAGTTCAGCAGGCTTCCATTTATGCTGAACATCACATACCTGGGCAGGCAAATACAGAGCTGTAAATCCCACCCAGGTGCATTATTCATGACAGGTCACATCTCTGAAGTTGCCCTATCCCATATCCCAGCTGCAAAGCTGCAATGCTCACGAGTCCCCTGCCAGCCCTCAGGTGGGGTTTATCCTCTCCCCTTCCCTCTTCCAGCTCCATTAAACCATCTGTGCTAGAGTGAAATGGCTCCCTGCTTCTGATAGATTGCATTTATGGCTGCCCCTGGAATACACTAGTTGTACTAAAGGGATGCCATTTCAGCATCTCCATCCCTTACAATTTTATTAGCATCTGGCAGCTACTGACTGTCTGTCAAGTGCAAGAAAAAAATGGGTACAAAAGCATGTCTCTGGAACAAAAAGATGAGCTGTGAAATGGTGGGGGTTTCTTTTGTTTTAACTAAAAGCCAGTCTCTGAGGTTTCTTCCCATAAACTTAACTAGCAAGAGACTTTCACTTTTAGAAGCAGAGGTGAACTACCATCAGCTTTGAGATAAGTAGGTACTTTGCAAGCAGCACCAAGAGAGAGTTCACAGAATCTGTTCTCTACCACATGCAGAACACAGCCCAGCCACCTGTGGATATGCCTCAGCCTCCAGAGGCAGGGGGCCTTGTCCCAGTTCTTGAGCAACAGACAGCTGTCAAATCACTGTTAAACTGCAATTTCATCCCCACCACCACCATTCTGCATACATCTCAGTATTCAGCAGTAGCTCCTTTAAAATTATGCCAACATCTCTGCTTCACATGTTCTGATCCAGTCCTTTGAATTCTCTCAAAACCACAAGAACTGTACAAGAGGGACCAGAGCCAGAGCCAAATCTAGGCTGCTGTGCTTCTCAAGATTGGGACTTCCAAGAGAACACAGCAACTCCAAGTCAGTGATAAAATTGTCACTGCTGTCAATAACCAAAGAGTTTGGTCAATGCTGAAATAGTCACCTTACTTGTCTGCTGATGCAATACCTACCCTTTTTTGATACCTTTTCTCCCACAACTTCCTGCTGAGAGATTCTGCAACCAGTATCTATAAGGTGCCCACCAAAAAAGCCTATCCAAAACTTTTCCAAGCAAGACATGCTTGGAGGACAAATGCAGAAGGGCAGAGCTTGCAAACCCATTTACAGAGCAGTGGGTCCACAGGGAATGCCATTGCCAAAACTACAGAGTTTCAGACACCAAAGTCTGGCCTGCTGTTGTAGAGAATGTCTTTGTGCCACTGCTAATCAGATGGAATGAGAATATCTCTCCAGAGTTTGAAGAGTCAAAATACTTTAGTTCTTGTTATATATGCCCATGAAATACAGTATTTTGCTTCTAGAACTTGTGTCCTCACCCCGCAAAAGTCTGGATGCTTGAGTAAGGCATAGGCTTTTTCCTACCATCAAACGCTTACATAGAACATCACTGTGTCAACCACCAAGCAATATACTCAGTTGCCCAGGGAGAAGTTTTATCACCTCATACAAAACGGTTCTAAAATGGCAAACTTTCTCCAAAGTCCTTTGATGGCCACTCTAACAACACATTTTGCTCTCAAGAATCTTACTTTCCCAGATGTTGCACCTCAGACTCCAGGAAAACACTTTCCCCCTGGAAGCTGTGCAAGCACTTTCCACATCAAGTTTGCTCTGACAATGGCACTATCCCACAAAAAGTTCGTTCAAAATAAAAATCACTTAATATTTCTGACTGCATAAGGACAGGGGAAAGGAAATCAGCAGTCCTCAGGTAGTCACAGGTCAGAGGGGTTGTGCATGGCCAGTCTGCCCTCCAATGGCTACAGAAACAATAGAATTTCTTCCATAATGGACAGCTTAAGGACTAGAGTCAGGATCTATACATTATTGCACAGGCAAGGTTCCTTGCCTGAGCCCGCTAATGGTAACGTTCACATGGAGCGCATTTACATGCACGTAATATTTGTGGGATGTCTCTCATATCTCATCTTCTCATAGGTTTTTCTTATTTTGTCTTTGCAAGATGAAATTTTATTTTGAATATATAAGATCCAAACACCTGCTGATAGGATATTACCTTTTTTTTTTTTTGCCCATCCCCCTGTAAGTTCATTCCAAAATGAGAAAACTTAGTTAACCTGATGGAAAAGAACACACCATAACAGGATTTGATCTCACTTCCTTTGATATGTGAAACAAATACAGTTACTCCAGGAGGCTTTTAGAAACACTCATGGAAAATTACAGGTGATGAATAACCCACAGGAAGACTTATTTTGTTCCCTGAATGCAATACTGAGAATTAAAATAATAGAAAAGAAAGGCTACTAGATCAAATCATGTTTTGGTTTCTACCAAAAGCTATTTGTTCCAGTTCCCATGATGTTTTCCATCTGTTTCCCTAAGCTTTGCTTCATCAAGTATGAAAATAAATTTGGTTAATCCATATGCAGGTCAGATATTGCTATTGCTTTTGTTCAATACCTAAGTATTTCTATCACAAACTCAAAGAATAAACCCAATTTGCCTGGCTCACAAACACTGTCCTGCTGTTTTCCCGTGGACTAGCCACAAAAACAAAGAAAACAAAATTTTTCCAAGATGAATACAAAATTAGTATTTTATTCTTCTTCGTTATATTTTTATAAGCAACTAAGAATCAAAGCAGTGCCCATTCCAAATCCAATACAAAACAGCCACTACTGAGAAACAGAGGGCAGAGAGCCCAGGACCAGTCCTTGTCCTGTTCTTTGAAAGAAATGGATCTACCAGCCTAAAAAGAACCATGGGGTTTTACAAAAAGCAGCATAAAATACATGGCAAGTCTTTTCCTGTCTGACAGTTAAGAACTTCTTTGTCAACAGATGAAAATTTAAATTAAATTAAATTAAAATCTTGATTTAAATTAGAAAAAATTAGATCTTTAATGTTTGTTGCACACTAGTGCATATGTTGCACATACATCTGGTGTATCTGTCTTTATTAAATAATCACATGAAGGACTGTGCAACGAAATTTCCACTACAAGAGAACAGAAATCCAAGACAAACATGATCTGACCAAGTCATACATCATTTGCTTGTAACAGAGCCAATATAGCACCCTGACAAAGTCATCTGTTACCAAGCTTGTGCTGAAGACTTCAGGGATCACCTTCATCACAGCAGTTAACAGCGCAAATAAATCTTGTGATGAAACTCACAGGATTTTTTTTTTTTTTAAGAAATATAAAATGCAGTAATTCAAGGCTTCCCAAAGGCTTTCACAGAACAGTGTATGGCTGCTGGAAGGAACTTGAAGACACAGTCCCTACCACCTCCTCTCACACAAACTCTGCATCTCTCCAAGTCATTATTTTGTGATAGTCCAGAGATGATAGGAACTACAGACTGACACTAGGCAAGGGCATCCTGTGTGTGCCTTTCTCTTAATGTGAGTGGCAGCTGGAGACAGTCGTTGCCACAGGACCCAACTGCTCCCCTCTGACTACTAAACAAGTATGCTGTGAGCCACAGCTCAGGAACCACTGTCAAATTTAAACCTAGCAAAAGCAAAAAATGAATTTGTTAACACTATGCTGTCATACTAAGAATGCTCCATATGTTTAAGATCTCCTGTGATCTTAAGACAATGAACTAATACATTACGCAGACTTGCACAAAAATAATAAACGCAGCTTAGCAGAACCCCTTCATGTGTGTATATGTATTTGACAGAAGTCTAGTCACAGATGCCTAGCAACATAAAAATCAGACAACCATCTCAGTCTAAGGTAGCCAAATAAATGCTAAGTTATGTTAGGCCTAATCTCCTGACACTACTGATGCCCCTTTTCCCAGTTCAGATTTTAAACAGCATTGTGCAAAACTATCACAACAAACTCCAAAGCTAAAAGAAACCATAAGGTATAGACACAAGGTTAAACTAAGGAAATAAATTAGCTTTGCTCAAGCCATTGCAGTTCCATTAAGAGTCCAAGGTAAAAGGTATCCCCTAGGTAAGTATATTTTTAGAATTTTTTTTAATCACAAACCCAAACAAACTGTGTTTTGGAACACCAGACCAGATGGTTTTACCATCTCTCCCTGCTTGAGATTCTGGCCACAGTAAACAGACCACAGAATCATTCTCTTGAAGCAAAACAAAAGCAGGCTCCTATTAAAAGAACAAAAGAATAGGAGCCCTAGATCTACTCGCCTTAAGAGAAAAAATTTATTCCCCAGTTTCCCAGGCTCACCAGCCTGACACCCTACTACCAAGTTAGAAAAGTAGAGCATACACTTTAAAGTCCAGTTTCCATTTCAGAGGAAACCACATAACCTCACAGACACACACGTGGACACAGGGACTGTCTAGTTTTACATGAATCTTGGTTTTGTTATGTGGGTTTATACACAATAAGTAAAATCCCACAAAAAATAAAGAAAAGGCACACTATCTACTGCTATGCAGTCTTATAGTGAAAGGCAGCAGCCTGAAGAAAACAAGAGACCCATCCCCGTAAACAAAGTTATTTACAAGGTTCACCATAAAAATAATTTTTGTAACAAGTCATTTCAATATTAAAAATTGAAAACACTGAAAACTATTTTTCACATTAAAGTGGGCAAATTCTCCAGCAACACATAAAATGGTAAGTCTCCAGACTGGCATTCTTTAGCAAAGAATATTTCAAATAATTTATCTTATTAATGATTTAAGATCTAAACTGGGAACATCCATCTTGTTTCCTAGCCCTAGCTGCAATCAGAACTGAAATGGGTGCCAATCGAGCAAAGAGCACCAGTTGCCACTACACTTCAAGGGTATTACAACAGTGTCTCTCACTTTAGAACTTAATACTCTCAAAAGATAAGTACTGAAGTGAGAGATATTACTACTAAATTGCAGTGTTAATATAAATTTGCTGTCTGTGATTACATTCAGTACTCTTGGAGAGCCCACAGCTGATAGAAAACTTCCACAGAAAGATGCTATGAGCCACAAATCATGATGCAGAAAGTTGCACAGTTGGCTCCATGATTTACTCTCAGATTGAACTTTTTCATGCCACCTCTAACTAGCTTGAAGCTTCACTGACAGATTTTTGCTTCCCATTCAAGCAAATGAGAATGTTGGGTGCCTGAGCACCACCCACCCAGCCACAGGGATCTCCAACCGTTCAGCAGAGACTTAATCTGACAAAGATGAGCTACCTCTGATGGTTGACAACTTTTACGCCTTTGATCTTTCCAGTCAGTGCTAGTTCAAACAGCTGCAGGACGTGCTGGATGGCATCTTCTCCAACTGGCACACCAGCAATGCCCAGGACAAACTGAAGGGATGTGTGACTAAGGCTATGATGCCTTGGCTTTGTGAAAAATAAGAGCAATGAATATAGCCAAGCATTTGAGACAAGTTTTGTAAGAACTTTAGAGGAAATGCAGACTTAGTCATAATCCTGTTTAATTTACTGCAAAATAGTTATCTTGATTTGTCCACACACACACACACACACTCCTCCAGTACAGGGTCAGATTCACCACATGCTGACATCTTTCCAAGGACCAGTGCTCTTACTCAGATGTGGTTTCCAGTCAAGCAAAATCTGATAGCCAACCACAAGAGTATATGTAGATTTAATCTGTCTCACTTATGCAACATTTTATTACAGGGAAAAACAAAGTTTGACGTTTCAAGTTTCAGAGAAATTTTTAAAGCTACAAAAGTAAGAAACATCTCACAAGCATTGACTAGCAATAGGTGCAGTATTAAGGAAAAGATATTTAATAGATCAAATATGACATTGCCTCAACAAGTTTGATCCAGAAAACAGTCTCTAGATACTTTTCTCATATTAATTCAAGCCAAGACACTAATTCACAACAGATATAATCTGACAAATCTACTTCACATTTTTTAGTGTATATCAACTATGAGTCTCTTTTAGAAATTATTCCATAGTGCTTTGTCAAGATTCCTGCTCCACAGAATAATTAGTGTGTTGACCCTATTTGATGTGCAGAGACTAATTCTGACCCATGCTGTGTAACAAGGATTGGCTAGAAAAGTCACTTGAAATATTTTCTGGTATCTGACTGGACTGAATTTTTAAAGCACTTCCAGCATGAGCAATCATGCTTAGTAATTCCAAATAGGATTTCTGAGAACTGCTATGGATGTGATTTTCAAATTAAAGTTGCACTTAAGCAGAGAGCACATTTACTGGATTATTTCAGTGTCCAGAGACAAAGAAACATCAATATCACAAGAACTGTTAAGAGCAAGTTCAGCCTGAATTTTGGTTGCACATATGGAAAGAAATACAAGGAAAAAGAAAGCTTTCGGTATATTCAGCTGCCTCTATTTTTAATTGATAGCTATTTTTTCAGAGCTTTGATGAAAAGAGCTATTGAAAATTTAGAGAAAATCCAAATTACTTCTGTTTTCTTTCAAACTATTTACATGTAGAACTATCCAGTGAAACGATAAACTCGTACCACTGTAGTGTCATTGGACTGTTGGAGAAGCAGAATTGCTAATATTGCCGACTGAAACATCACATTTCAGAGCTGAATATTAAGTGAGCTGAAGTGGCAAAACACTCTTACAAGCTTTGCTAACAGTCCACTCCTGCCCAGCAGGACCCTACCTCAGGCCCCTTGGCACCACATAACCCAAGCAAAACCTCCATGTAGGAGTGGCTCAGAAGCTTGGATAGCTGTCCATGCTTTCTGGTGTCCTCCTCTGGGGTAAAATCCTCAGTCAAGTCTTCCCAGCAGTACTCTGGGTCTTGTATCAGTTTCCCTCTCAAACACTGATCACTACCTCTGTGAGTAATACAGAGAACCAGTACTGTAAACTCCAATTGCTTAGTTATAATTTTAGATCTAAAGTGACTTGAGTCCAGATGCTTTTGTTACTTTGCACGGTTGCTTGCTTACTTATAAGTATGCACCTAAAGGGAATGAAGGAGTAAATCCAAAGTAAGTAATCTTAGTATCTGTCAAGACTGCTCTGCTCTCAAAGATATGTACAACTGGAAACAACAGCAGTAGGAAGCATATTCCAACAGAAAATAGTAGGAACCCCATTAAAAGTTTAACAGCAAAATATATCACAGCAGAGACACACACTGGAGGCAACCATCTTTAATGCTAGAGAGAATAGTTCATGGAAGCCCTCTCCCTGTTGAAAACTCCAACACTGAAAATTGAATTTATCAAACTAGCAGAAACTGTTAGCTGCTGAAATTTTAATTATAGTAAGTAGAACAACATATAGCCTTGTGGGAAGGAACCCAATAGAGAAAAAGATAGTGGATTAAAATTAACAGTTCACCAAATATTTTGGAATGGTAAACACTTGCCAATTAAGTGGATGAAGGGAGAATTCTGGCAACTGAGTCACAATTTCAATCCAAGGTGCTGAGGAAAATAAAAAAAATAATGATCCCTCATTCAAAGACATCTAGCAGCCACATCATCTCTAGGAGTGAAGAAACACTGTTCAAATCTAAAACCGCAGAGCTTGGATCTGCCACTGCCAGATTTATAAATAATTTTTTTTTTTTAATTTGAACCACTGTGTTAAATGGTTACTAAGAAATCCAGTCAGAGCTGGGAATCTCTCACAAAAGACTGCTTGAAATAACCAGGTTACTCTGCTCTTCCCAAGACAGAAGTTCTCTTTCCTATTTATTTCCCCATTAATTTTCTACCTTCTAAAGCTGACACCACCTTGCTCCCTTTCAGAGGGACTGCCAGGCACAGTTGTGTCAGTGCTGAAGAACAAAGCCAAAGGAAAAGCTACAAAGCAGTAACAACACCCTGACCCTCCCTTCCCACTGAAGTCACTCCAAAAAACAGCCATTTGCTTCCCTGGGGATCCATTTGACCACAAAAAACTTGCTTACATTTTTCCAGGTTTCCAGAACCTCCACTGGGCACCATTCACACCTATGTCAGAAGTACAGCATAGTCCTACTCCCTGTAATCCATCAAACAGTACGATTTTTGAGCAGGACCGTTACAATCACAGTCCAACACAACAGTTCTCTCTGTGCTGCACGGCAGCTGTACTACACCACCAACATTCTTGGGTGTTTCTATAGAAATAACTGAATACAGCAGACCCACACCAAGAACCATCCTAGGCAGATGATGCATTACTCTGCAAGAAGCCCCAAAAGACACAAACAAAGCAGAAGGAATAAAATAAACAAGATTTTCTGTGACCCTAAGGATGGGATTATAACATATTTTTTTTTAAGCTTGAGCAGGAAGCCTTTCTAAATTACATTTCTTGGATTTTATTGTATTATCTTCATGGCACAGTTATTACACATTAAAGGTAATGACTCTCTTCTGCAAGTAACCTAATATTGAACATGATTGATAACCCCTATCTGGGCTTTAGAGAATGCTGAATTTCCTAAATGGAAGGAGGGAACTGAGTTGGATGAGGTGAATAGGGAATAGCTTGAGTGGATTATGTGCATGCATATGAAAAACCAACTGCTAGGTTTTCACTAGAACACAGTATTTTCTTGAAAATACCCACTAATGGCAAACAAATGGGGAAAAAAATCCCCAGATCTTCCATTTGTGGGTAATTCTGCTCAGACTACAAATACATATATTATTGTTGTTCTTACCCATTTGATAATTTTGTAAATGCACATACACACAAAGACACACACACAGTACCTACATGTGTGCACACTAATGCTCTCAAGTTGACAGGAAATTCAGGTTCAGAATTCATATTCCAAGGGAAATGTGACCATTTTGATTTCTCTTGTTCCTTTAAATTATCTTTGTGGGGTAGAATCACTGAACAGAATACTGATGCCTGATTATCTTGAGAAAAACACCATTTCTCTGCTAGATCTGATGACTTCTGTCCTTTTAAGACTGGGTTAACCATCATCTCCAGTGAGTAAGAGGCAAAAAGAAACCTAGAGCCTAAGGTGGAACTTCAGAAACTGACTTCTATCTCTCTCATTTATGTTAATAAGCATAGATTGGCCTTGGTATTTCTCAGGTCTTTGCCCATTCCCATAGTAGCTTTCTAACTCTCTAGCCCACCTACTTACTAATAAATCATATCACTGCTCCAGCAAACCTGGTCAAACTATCTTGGCTATATTCATTACATTGCTTTCAACTAGGGAAGAGAAAAAAAAAAAGCCACAAAAAGTATTTTTTAAAGTAGTAGTTAAATTAAAATGGTTCAATTACAAAACAGAATTGGTTTTTTGTGAAACAAAAAGTATTACTTGAAGGTCTGGGGTTTTGGGTTTGCTTTTTTTTTTTGTTTGGGGTATGTTTTGGTTTTTTAATTGAAGTTAGACCAAAGATCTGATAATCCTTAAAAGGCACTATACAATCAGTTAATAGCCTCCTAGTCATGAAACCAGAGCAAGCCACTGACAAGGAACAGTCTCTGGTGTAACTGCAAAATACATCAGCATTTCTAGCTGCTGTCACTTCTTTGGCAAGTTGTCCTATGATTTTTAAAGCTATTTTATTCATTCAAGGACTCACATTGTTAACTCTACCCTCAAAAAAACACCCCAAAATATAGTACATTAAACACACCAAGTCAATAGAGAAACTCTGATCCAGCAGAACCTGTTTGTCAAGGCTTTGGGAAGAGCATTTTCCCTTCTTGAAGAGGCAGAGAACATTCCTCTTTTCTGCCCAGCAGAGCAGGCATGGGGGGAAAGGACAGGGAAGATTACCTGGAAATTGTTCCCTTCAGCCCTGTCATTTGCCAGAGATGGAACCACCAGCTGCTACTCATCCTTCCCAAGATCTCAGCAAGCTCTGGGAGGGCAGCAGGGTGGCTGCAGGGGAGAACAGTATTTGTTAGATCTTTTGTGGGGTCAGCATGGTGGCACTACCAGGAGGTGGCAAAGGATATTTTAGAGACACTGTACCAAACTTCCAGAAAATCGGAACACTATCCCCACTCCTCCTCCTCACACAGACACTGATAAACTGCAACATTTTCAAGGTACTTTTCAAAATTAAAGTGTCATATTATGGAAATTGGTATTCATCATGTCAGTCTTTTGATTTTTGAAGGCTTGGTGACTCTTGTACTTGAAATTATAACAATCAAGTTGTGGAAATATTTTTTCTACTTTAAAACTGCTTCTAGTAAGAGTTTCTTGAGATGTCCCCATCAATAATAGCCCAGATTATTTCTCCTTTCTTCATAAACTTGTGTCAGGTACAAACTGGGGCCTCTATGACATAGACTATTTTCCAGATTCAAGAGCTAATAAACAGAACAAGCTCATGTATTCAAATACTAAAGAAGGGAAACAATGAAAAATAAAAACAAACCCAAAAGCAACTGCTTGGAACTATGGAGAAGGAAATAAGTCATCAGTTCAGCAGCTCTTGACATTATTTATTCTCTCATTCATGTTACAAGGGAGGACACTGCGCAAAAGGGGTTGAACAACCGATGACCTTCAATAACTGAGTGAGGGAAGAAGTTTTGTCCCATGCAGGTTCTGCAGATTGTCCATTTTCACAGACACTTTTGCCGGTGTATCTTTCAACACAGTAGTTTTGCATCTTTACTGTGCCAATAATCCCATCATGCCCTCTAAAATAGAGGGGTTCAGGAGTTTTTCTAAAATTTCTTAAGAGCACGAATTCTCACTTTTCTGTTTTTAAACTATATCCAGAATGCTTACTGACTTCAAAACTTCATGCCCCAGTAAGTTCATCAGAGGAAGGCTGAGGTCTGAAGCCTGAAACACCAAATGTTCTGGGTTTACCTACAGCAGCCCCTAAGCAGCCAAGTACTTATCTGTGCAAGCAGATCCAAAGAAATCAGTATAGCATGAAGCATGCAAGAGATATCATGAAACAGACAGTTTGCAGTTTACCTGTAAGGCTAAGTGGAACTTGAAATGGAATATTTGGAAGTGAATGGAACAAACAGAGAATGTTATCCCATGATAACGAAATCAACTCGGGTGACTGAAAAGCTGTCTACATAAATGATATGCAGACTGCTGGACTAAAATCCATGCAGAAAGACTAAAATGCAGGCTGTGGCATAGGCTAAAAATTACAGCATTATAATTCTGCATTATTTCATCCTTCATGTTTTGATTTTTTCCTTGAACTGCTCTTAGAATCATTTTTCTTGATGGAACCTTTCCGTTTAAACTTGAATAACCTCACTCTTCTTCTAAACTGTCTTTCTGAGCTTCTATTCCAATGCATCAAAAGAGTAATGCATGATCATAGCAAGTAATTTGCTCAAACCATACTCTCACTACTCAACTTCAAATTAACTATACTCAGGTATAAGTTTTTGAGACTTTGTTTTCTCCCTATGCTGGTTTTAATGTGGTAAACTCTCTACACGAACTTTGCTGCTTCCAGCTTCCCACTCTATTAGCTCAGAATATCAGCCTTACACTACAGTGAAGAACAAAGCAGCTCCCAGCTCGCCTCCTTACCAGAGAAGCAAAAAACTCACATCATACCTTCACACACTCTACTAAAGTGTATGAAGACTAAGAAGCAGCACATGGTAACAGGGAGATCTAAACTAACTTCTAATACGCTGCTGGAAATTAATCTGAAAATGTACATTTTTGCAATACTAAAAAATTTCAACATTCAAAAAACAAACAAAAATATCAAAGTAACGAAACAAAACACCCACCTCCACCCACTTCTGCTCCTTGAGAAACCTAAGCAGTACTCAGCCCCAAAATAAGAACCATTTTTGAATGCAGCTCTTTTCCAACAAGGGAAAAACAGAGGAAATAGGAAAAGTTACATACAATAGAATTATTTTTCCCCACTTCAGATGCAAATAACTAACCTACAAGAGCCTGTAGTGACCAGTGCAGGACAATCAACTAGGTATGGAACTTCACAAGTTATTTCTACCCCTACATCTATTATTAGACTTAGTTTCTGAAGGGATATGTATTGGGCTTGCAATATCAAAGGAGTACATTTAATGTAGTTTGACATATATTTCATTCATGCTAAGAACTACTGTAACTTTTGAAGTAAGCCAATGTATTGCAAATTACTTGTAATTTTGGGAGTAAGGGAAGAAAACTAACCAAAAGGTTACCAAAATCAGCTTACCTCTCTTAAGCTTTCTTTTCCCAAAATGATTTAACAAATACCTCTACCATACACAAGCAGCGTGTTTGTGGGCAACTGAAAGTGAGTAGTTGAGCTCTCAGACTAAAACAGAAGTGATGAATGATAAGAAAGATCTTGGAAAGGGGTTAATCTGTCTTTCTGACAGCTGAGTTAAGATAGGGGTCATTGAAGTCTCTCTCAGTCCTACAAATTAGCCTTACATTCTCAGACACAAAATTTCAAGGTCTACCAAAGCCATTGTAAGAGCAACTCAGTAGAATCCTTTACTGAGGTTTTAAGTAGTTTTCCTACCATGCACACAGAGCCCATCTACCTTCTGCTGAGAATTACTTTGACTCATGGTACCATCCCCTCTCTCCAGCTTGCTGCCCCAACCAGGGCAGTTCAGACATATCCCCATCAGCTCAATGTGTTTCCAGTCCCACAAATCAGTTTTGAGGCCCAGTCAAGCTGCCCACATGAATATTTAATGAAAGGTAAAGACTCAAGCAAAAACTCAAACTGGAACTTGTCTGGCGCACACAAAAGAGGGATTCCGAGCTTGGAAGGAGTCAAAGCAAACTGGAGACGCACAAGCTGGGGGATCTGCAATAAATGGTCATTTGTGGACCATCCTGCTTGGACAGGAAAACACAAACAGTACGTAGGCTCAAAGGCTTTGAGCCACTAAAGCAGAAATGACTGAAATCAAATCTTGATAAACATTTCCAGCTATGATCAGAAAACTGCAAAGGAAACCCTGAAAATACCAGTTAAGCAACTTTTTTCAAGTTTACTATTTCTTAACACATTTACATACAACATCTCTTGCTTGTTAGAATGCTCTGAACTCTTGAACTCTATAGGAAAAGACAACGTCATTTCAAATAACTGACTTCAACTTATTATCCTGTTTCTCACATCCCAGTATTTATGTTGAGACCATAACTACAATGTACTGACAAGAACAAAACTATACTTCATTATCAAACAGAAAGGTCCACGCAGGCTATTTGTATTGTCTATAAACATGATACCTTCAGTGTGCTCTCTGATTTTAAAAAAATATACCTAAAACTCACAGGTTCAACTCAGACAAAACTCCAGACCTTCATATTTTCTTCTGCTTTATTCTTGTCATCCCTTCTTCGAGAGGTTACAAACAGCAATCCACCTAAACAAATATGAATATCTCATGGAATGCCATGAGTCACATTTTTAATTATCTTGATCTTCTCCACACAAGGCATTGCCACCATCTCATAGGTATCCCTGAACAACGGTGAGTAGACTTAAACCACACAAACTCATTTTATGGCTGCTCTGTAAATCAGCTCTCAGATGCCTACACTTCCCTTCAGGAAGTCAGACTTATCTTCAGGACAAGTTCCAAGTACAGCATATGTGCATGGGTCCTTACAATTGACTTACAGCATTCCTCTTCTTTTTTCTAAAGACTTATCTAGAACTGTAGGAGTGGAAAAAAAACACATTAAAAACCATCTCTATCACTGCAATTATGACCTTCTCCTGTATCTAATAATGAAAGCCAAACCACCTCATCTACTTTAGAAAAAGGGAATAGAAATATAATAACTCTTCCAGAGTGATTGTTTTTTCAAATGCGAACTGGCATTCTGGGATAGTAACTAGTTCTTGATGCTCCCCAGTGCTACACCTAGTAACAGAGGATGACTTAGAAACAAAGATTAGTTTTGTTTGTTTGGGGTTTTGTTTTGGGGGTTTTTGTTTGGTTTGGGTTTTTGTTTGCTTTATTGGTTTTGTGGGTTTTTTTAAATAAAATCATCACATAAAAATAATATTTGTGCTTAGTAGTCAATACCAATGTTCCTAACACAGAAAGAGCTTAATCTTTTCCAGTGTAATCAACAGCCAACTGATCGTTTAAGATCTAGATATACTACCAACAGTTCACAATACCACAGTAGATCTTGCTGACAAGAAAATAAATCTGTAACCTAGACTTGTGCAGAACATGTAGGTTTCTCAAAGGTAGAAGGCACGCAGATTTGCTTCAGAAAAAAAGGGCAAAATCCAGCTGGGGTTTGCTTTAATATCTTTGGCATAGTTTGGTTTTCCCTAAAAAAGGACAAGCTGTCAGGGAAGGTAGGAGAGGGAAAGAAAAGAAAACAAAAAAACCCCACCAGAGATGTGAATTGGTGCTGTGGTGGTCTTAGGA
Source organism: Drymodes brunneopygia (assembly GCA_013400955.1). Lineage (NCBI taxonomy): Eukaryota > Metazoa > Chordata > Aves > Passeriformes > Petroicidae > Drymodes > Drymodes brunneopygia. The sequence goes on along the minus strand of VZTZ01022835.1, from coordinate 199,103 downwards.
GAACAACCTCTCAAGGGGAAGCCAATACCAGAACGACGTAGGAAATAAACATTCAGATAAATCCAATATTTAATATGGAATGAACTTTACAATGAAGATACTGTGTGCAGTTTAACCTACCACATGTCCTATTTCCCATTCCTTACTAACAGGGAAATAGAATTTGATGCACAAACCTTTAAATCAAGGATTACTGCAGGTGTCACACATTACACCAGCTCCTAGTTCCGGTTTTGACCCTGACTCTGCCTGGCATTATCCACACCAATTCAGAATATTCTCTGTGTGTGTGACAGGAGTGCCATAGGCACTATGTGACTTTCACAGCATCCATTCTACCAACAGGCTTGTCCCCAGCCTCGGCATCTGGAGGCTGCACTGCACATCTGCCCTGAAGATACCTGAGAGAAGATAGATAAACATGGGAGGACATCCTGCTAGCACTGTCAGACATGGGGGAAAACACCACATAGGAAAACACTTTGCACTGGTTTCCTGGACCCAAGTCTGTGACATTACCATTCCTTCTGCAGCAGAAGGAAGACTACAGGAGAGCCACGTGGCATAACACATTAGTCAGTACAGACCATGCAAGGCCTTTATAACCATCTATTCAAGTTCATCAGCATGCAAAGAGTGAATTAACTGCTAATAATTTCTCATTTATTTCTAGTTCTAAAAAACACTGTCAGAAAAGTTTTCTAGTGAAGGTTGTTAAAGAAACTAAATCACTAAGTAGTAAGGTATCTTGGATCAACAAGGAACCAACACAGAAAAAGGAGCCAATAATTCAGTACAGCAAAAGATCACCTGTAAGGTTTGAGGTTGCCTTATTTTAACAATTATTTACCTGCAAGTGGGCATCCAGAGTCACATTTGCTGAACACTGTCTCTTGCTACTTTGAAAATTCAGTTGCAGAACCTGCACATCGTGCAGTTTGGTAGCCCAGCATGAAAAAAATGAAGCCTAGAAAGAAGCCTGCTGCTAATCAAGGAGACCTGAAATTACTAAAATGAACGCTAATCTCTAGTCACTAACCTATTTATTCTTTAGCTATTTAAAACAGAAGAAAAGAGAGCTTTGATCCAGCTCCAAGATAAAATGTTGTTTATATACAGTGTTCAATATGTTCAGCCATGATCTGGAATTACTTCAGAGATTGGCTGCATATTTCACAACTCTTGCTATTAAACACTCAAGACTCTTCTGGATCAGAAACGCTGGACTGACTTTCTTGCAGGTAAACATTCATTTACCTGTAAGGAAAACAAACTTTAACAGCTGCTGCCAGATCTACTGAAAAGACTTCTAATAATAACCTCTCCAGAGGCTAAAGAGTGTCAAGACACAACTGGTACCAATGAATTTAAGGAAGTATTTGAGTACAGATAAAAGAAGGTGGACTGGGCTTGGTAACTATTGTTTGGAAAGCTGTATAAAGACAGACTTGGATTGATTTTATTCCTTTTTTTTAATTCTATGAAACCTTCAATTCAATATGATGATGATTCAATATTTCTTTTAAAAACACAGCTGGAAGGTTGTTAAGTATTTTACTGTATAGCCTTGAACACACCTTCACATTGTACAAGAACTGTCTATTATCAGTAGCTGTTGGCATTTAGTAGAAACACAAAACATTTGTTGCATGGGGAATAAAATGAAGGACTGCAAGAGAAAGCCATTCCCTTACATATTTGATCTAAACCAAAGCAGTTTGCACACAGTATTCACTGAAGCAGGAGTAGTGCTTCCCAAAGATTTGGGGAAAATGCAGTTCCTACCTGCACCAGACAACAGATTCTGGTGCAGCCATGGTATCAGAAATGAGGGTGCCCCTCTGGGCAGGGCCTTGCACATTTTCAGGACTCGCCATGCAGTTCCCACACCAAAACTGAAATTTGCCATCTTGAGTCAGGAGACATCAGGCTCTATTTCCTCCCTCACCACCCACACAAGTCCTGGCAGCTGTACAGCTGTAAGACCAGCTTGCACTGGGGCCACTCCTCTGCAGAAACAGATCTTTCCTTTTCCCCAGAAACTCTGCCTCTTTCCTCTTCAGTCCTTAAACACCAGCCTTAAAGCTAAAAAATTGCTTTGTGCCTACAGCCAACTGATGGAAAGCCTAGAAAAATATTTTTAAACTCCCCATCTGAGCACAGGAGATGCATGATGGCTTGACCACTATTCTTTACTTTTCACAGTTTGCTTATAGCAGGAAGGAGTTCACAAGATTTAGCCAGACAAAACAAACAAACCAGAAAAAATACACAGACTATTTTCCACCTCTTTAATCACATTTAGTGCTGTACCTTTTAAGTTCTTAGGTGGCGAGCTCTTCCTGTTATTCTTTCTAAACTTACATATCAACTATCTTAGGGGATGTACAATTACACAGCATCTCATGTACACACTTTGACAACAAAATGCATCATAAAGCACAATACAACTCTCCTGTATCTCAAACATATCTTGCCACCACCACTGACAGTCAGACAGCAGCCAAGAAGAAATTATGGTTTAGGTCAGACTACTTTGGAAGGATTTTATTTACATTCAGTTAATACAACCACACAATTAAAATTTTAGATATAACGTCTTTGGCTAAGATTTAATACCTTCAGTTAATGTGTCCTCTTGCCATCCATTTCATTGTCCTCTTGCTTGCCATTTCAAGCTTGCCTTTGATAAAACAGCTCATAAACTCAATATTCTCCACACAAATGAAGAGCACAGACACAGAAGAGAATAAGGCAAACTTAAAAGTTTGTACTTAAAACCAGAAATAAATAAATCAAAGGCACAAATCCCAACTGGTTAAAAGACACTTTAAAAAAAATCATAGAACCATAGAGTGGTTGGGTTGTAACAGACCTTAAAGATCATCTCGTTCCAACCCTCCTGCCATGGACAGGAACACCTTCTACTACACTGGCTTGCTCAGAGCCCCATCCAACCTGGCTTAGAACAACTCCAAGGACAGGGCATCCACAACTTCCCTGGGCAACCTCCAGTGCCTTATTACCCTCATAACCAAGATTTTTTCCCAATATCTAATTTACCTACTCTCAGTTGGAAGCCATTACCCCTTGTCCTGTCACTACATGCTCTTGTAAATAAGACTCTCTTCCCATCTTTCTTGTAGATGCCCTTCAGGTACGGGAAGCCTATAACTGGGTCACCCCTAGGCCTTCTCTTTTCTAGACTGAACAATCCAAATGCTCTCAGCTGGAGACCCCAGATCTGGATGCAGCACTGCGGGTGGGGTCTCACCAGAGCAGAGCAGAAGGGTGAATTCCCTCCTGGCCACTCTCTGATGCAGCCCAGGTTATGTTTGGCTTTCTGGGCTGTGAGTGCATATTGCAAGGTCATGTCCAGCCTTTCACCCACCAGCACCCCCAAGCTCTTCTCTGTGGGCTTCTCTGTTCATCCCCAGCCTGTGTTGACACTGGAGGTTCCCCCCAACCCAGGTGCAGCACCTTGCACTTGCTCATGAAATTCCCATGGGCCCACTCCTCAAGCTTGTCCAGATCCCTCTGGATGCCATTCCATCCTTCAAGAGTATCAACTGCACCACTCAGCACGGTGTCATCCACAAACTTGCTAGGGGTACACCTGATCCCTTTGTGTATGTCATCTATTCCTTCTGAACACCTGCTCAGGCAAGAACCTGCGCACACTGCCTCGGTAGTGCCCTCTTCCTCAGTGTCTGTGCCAGGGAGCCATTTAAGGTTTTAAGAAAAGCTGCTGAATTTGTGGATTTGACTTTTCAGTTATTTCATAAGAAGATGGAGGTCAACAAGAATTTAAACAACATAATTTAAAAAAAAAAAAGGCCATGCTGACCTCTTCTGCTTCTCCAGCCAAACACAGGATGTCTGTTAGATTAGCCAAGGGGCATGCTGTTTGTTAAGTACCCAGTGTTTAAACACAACATGCTTTCATTCTGCTATAAACACTTAATAGCAAGTGCACATCACAAGACACAGTGGAAGAGCTCCCCTACTGGGCTGATTGCTCACCATTCAGAAGCTTACAAGCCACTTGAATTAACTGCTAAATAAATCTCTGTACCTACCCCTTTTCCCCTCCCACAGCACTGTAACCCCCAGTGGCTGGCAGTAATCCAAGCCAGAGCTTGAATTACTGCAGAGCCCAAGAACCTCTTCAGTTGATACCCATTCCCTCTCTCCCCAACTTACATATTCTCTTTTTGACAGAGAATATGAATTGTTGTTAATAAATTGATAACTTTCTGCTTCTCCAGGCAAGAAAGGGAAAGAGGGGGAGTATCTAGAACTGGAAAGCAATAAGCACAAAGTGTATTTGGAAAACCACAGCTGGTGAAAAACACTCGCCGTCTTTGTAATTCAACTACCAGGTGTCTCTGAATTTCAGTTAAAACACAAAGGGATCACCATAGTGTGAGGCAAGATGGAGAGCCTGTTTGCAAAGTACATGTCATTGAAGAGACCAAAATCACACTGCAGACTGAAGCTATGTAACATCTCTCCTTTGCACTGCATCAGGGTCTTTGGAGTCCCACTGCTTTTTGTACACTTAGTCATGGTGCAGAAAAAAAAGTAGGTACTTAAGTACTTCCAGGATTGAAGGCTAAAATTTTGAAACTATTTTGTCATTATCTGAGGCTTACTTAGATCTTTCCACAGCCTTCCTTCAGCATTTACACTAATATTTGGTACCTTTACCTAAAGCATGCCTAGTAGAAATGGAGGCCAAGCCACACAGAACTTCTGCTCTAATCAACTAACTGTATCTTGCTGAGGGAAGATGCAAAACACTTCAAATTCAGTCTGATGTGCAATATATCAGAAGTCACATTCCCCTTCCTCCAGTGACCAGCCTGTCCTAAAAAATGAGGACCAACGTCACATAGCTGATTTGAGAGCATTTGCATCTCACCTACTGCAGCCACAGTTGCAGTTTTTTTCATAGGAAAAATTAACATAAAATAAATAAAGGAGGAGTATCTTCAGAGATTGTTTCAGTATTGTATCTTTACATGTTCTGTCAGTTATCTGCTGCAAGCTTGGTGTAAGCTTGCTCTCATTTTTGCTGCCTTTGTGGTTCCACGGTTAGGAAGAGATTGGCCCAAGAGGTAGCTTTTGATGCTGGGATAGATTCAAAAAATACTTGGGACCCAGGGCAAGGCAAGTACTAGGAGTGCAAATATAAATCAACAGCTGCGTACAGCGCCACTCTGTTCTTTCAGTTTTTCCCACAAAACCACAAATACTGTGAGACACCCTGTTTCTGGAAGCTGCCTCACCAAATCATCTGCAGACAATTAATACATCGATAAAATTCTATCTGTTTCCAAATCATAATAGAAGCAAGCTTGGTATGTCCCAATACAAACACAGACAAGGTTTATTTCCCCTACAACATGTGAAATCCCCTCTCACTGCCTGTACTTCCCAGCAAATGAGGACATTCAAATTCAAGACACTGGTTAGCTTCCACTTTTTGCAATCAGAAGTAATTGAGAGATTAATATGACATAGTTAATAAAGCTGTAAACAGAAACTCAGTTCTTGCCTGTGAATGCCTATTTAGAACATGAAGAATAATTCTAGTAGCACAAAAATAATTGTTTCCTCAAAAGCCAGGCCATATTTTGCCTCTCTTTACCTATAGCACGGGCTGAATCCTACTAATGTCCTCAACTGATTTGGATTTAACAACACATTACAAGCATGCTGGCAAGCAGCCAGAAGAGATCATCAGCAGATGGCAGAATTGACTACAATCTATTTTGTAGTTAGACCACAGGCTATGTCTGCATCGAGTGGGGATGTAAGACTTTCAAAAGGGGAGGAGAAAAAATAAATTGGATTCAGGAGGGTCTGTAGATTATTGCTGTTCCCCTCTCCCTCCCTCCCAAAAGGAACAAATGAAAGAGATAAAACACACATGTGCTACAGAGAAACATCTTGAATGGAAAGCTAAGCTGTAGCCTACCAGTATTCTCTAACAAGTGTGTTCCTGATTTCCACACAGTTGCTGAAGACATATTCCTGGTCAGTCAGATGATTCAGGTGTCATGGGGAATTACACAGCAAGATACCCACCCAGCACATACAGGTCAGAATTAAGAGACTCCTACACATAGCACACAGCACAGCTTCAGTGTCAAATTCCGTTCAAGTTTCAGAAAGATCCTACAACAGTCTTTGAGATGGCTGTATTAGCTGACAGAAAACAGGGACTTCTACATATTATCTCTGCATAGGTAATCTTTGTTCCTATTCTAGAATCAGGAGATACAAACCATCATCTTCAGTTGTATCATGGTTTAGAGAAATCGGATAAAGCCGGAGGCAGGTGTGCCTCATACTTGTTCAAGTGCTCAGCTAAAGATCATGCCTTCCTTGGGCTGCTTGCAATTCCTGTGAAACAAGACAGGTAATATTTCATTCCACCATTTTTTCCATTTTTCACAGATGGAGGAAATGAGGCTCAGCATCATAGCGGCTTTCTCAGCTTAACAGCCTGTCAGGGAAGGTTTTACTACTAAATCTCAGTGGCACAGCTCATCACAAAGCCATGCCCAAAACAAATTCAAAGAATCGAGAGGACAGAGACCAAGTCCACAGATGGAATGAAAACCCACGAGTAGTTCCAGCATGCCAAGAGCTACAGTACATGTAACAGTGAGTAATTCTCCTCTCTCAAGAAAAAGAGAGAATGGGAAGATTGGAGGCATCTGGGAGTGGGGAGGAGATATTGTTAGCAATGTTACCACTGGGTTTCCTTAAAACCTTTTCCAAAAGCATTAGATTGTCTGAGTTGATGTTTTTCAGACGAGGTAACAAAATCTTGCTAAGCTAGGGATCATAAACAGCCTACAACCAGCCAGTTAATCTATACCATTATTTGCAGTTTTAAGCTTAATCAGCACCATGTGTCCCCACAAGATGACTGAATAGCACTGCACAAGGTTAGACCATCTGGAGCTGGGATTTTACTTTCTTTTGATTCTTGACTGTTACCACTAATTCTGGCATGCCCACAGTCTCCCTGAGCTTTAGTCCCTTCTGCCAGATCAAGATCCTATGTATAGATATAAATGCCGACACGGAGAACATTTTTGCCTCCCACCTCCACAATAACTCACAAGCACATAATTTCTCAAACATTTCCATGCCTTACAGAATTCCTTTCTTTACCTTCTTCAGTTTACTCTTCTCCTCCCCTCCATCTCTCCTGATGATTTAGGGAAACAAATGTCAGACAAAGAAACCTCATGCCTTGTCTTCCAATGACAGTCCATGTTGACCAGATGACCCTTACTGAGACTACCTAAGCAGAATTCAGCATGACCACATCTATTTTCATTCCCCAAAAGAAGATCCAATGTCTAAGAATGCCGAGTTTTTTCCCTATTCAATATAAGAGCTCCAATAAAGACAAGTGTGCATATGCTGTTCATGCTCACTCCAGCAAGCATGCACTGTCAGTCATCTCCACAACTTCTAGAATGAGCAAGTTTAAAAACAACAAATTGCATATTCTGGAGCAGGATTTGATATTTCAAAATATCCTCCTCAGTCTAAAACTAAAGACAATTACACTAAATATAAAGCGCCCAATAACAAAGAGCTGTGATAAATCAATTTTCCTTGCCTGCAGTACAATCTGGATTTAGCTACTTAGTACATCTTAATAAACAAGATACTCATTCAAAGCATAATAAATGAAATGCTTTGCCTTGAGGGACAGTTTTACTCAATAGTTTGGTGTTACAATGACAGAACATGTGATCTGTCAGTATGAACATCTTTTGTTCTTGGGAACGTTTTGAATATGGGTGGTCTGTCTGCTTCACACTAGATCATGCTTAAGACACATAGCACCCTTCACACTCATAGCAATATGCTTAAGAGAGGAAAAGAATTTTGCTTTGATAAGGAAATCAAACAGAAATCCCAAAACAAAACAAACAAACAAACAAAAGTGCTTCTGTGGAAAGTGATTCCCTAGTTTCCGAAGTCTGTGATGTACTTCATACCAAGTCACAGAAAATCCATACACAGAAAAAGCTGTTTGGGAACACGATTTAAACAGATGAAAATAAACAAAAAAAACCACCACAGAAACACAAACCAATAAGCAGCTGAAAGGCAGTTGGTACTTTTTCTCTGCATTAGAAAGTTTGATAAAATAATGAACTTCAGAGCAACATTATGGCTGAAGCTTCCATCCCTATTTGCTATACACTTAGCAAACACAGACATGGGAACAACTGAGGAATCTCAGTTTTTCTGTGCTCAAGTAGTCATGTGTCTACAGGTATCTGCCACACAAATATCATGGAATGGACAGTAAGCATGAAGCCAATCCTGCTGGCAAATGCAGAACAACTGGAAAATGAAAATTACTGCATCTTATTTGCCCCCACACATTTGTATTTTCTATGGATATACTTCATTTATAAGCAATATGAAATGTTACAAGGGTAGATTAAAAATAATTCCACAAACCTTGAATAAATTCCTCTCTATGGACACCACCATTAGAGATATTGGAATCTGATCCCATACGCCCCTCACATACATAAATAATTTCCTATCAAGGCCAGTTGCAAGACTGATGGTTATTATGATTATTTCATCCTTATCCCTAAAATACACACATGTTGACAGACAGTGGAAGAAGAAATTATTTTCTTCCCTCTTTCTGACAGACCACACACTAATCTGCCACCTTCTCAAGTTATCAGCCAAGCACAGAAATAGCTGTAGCTGATCACAGTAATGGTCCATCTATCTCTTCTATACCAATTCATTTAGGGGTTCATTTGTCCCTGATGCGTGAGAGTTTCTCTCCTTCTAGATATTTAATCTGATTTTGAGTAACATAAACCCTTCTGGGCTCAAGTTTCCTTCAGACTCTAGTCACCTTAGTTTGTCAATCATATCAAAATTAGTGATCACATTTGTAACCCCCATTGCAACAAATGCCTGCCGTTGCCAGACTAAGTATAAAAGGTATTTTAGATTGAAGTGATTCTGCAACAATGAGTATGAATGGGGGGGGGAAGCGGTGAGGGAGTTTGTGATCCCACAGGAAGCAACTCAGAAGGGAAAAATGAAAAGCTGCTCTTTACCATAGGAGAGTAGCATTAAAAGATCCAACAGCAAAATGTTCTTCTGGGGAAGAAAGTCAAGATATACAACAGCAGCTCAATAAGGCTTCATCAAGAGCTCTTTCAGGATCGTAAAAGTCAAGAAAGGAGAGGTACAAAGATACATTGATACTGGTGAGCATAAAGAGAGACTTACAAGCAGGAGAGATGCAAAAGTCAGAAAGGCTATGGCACAGGCACACTGTGAGCCACAACTACCAAGGGAAATAGAAAGTTACAATAAGGAAGTTAAATTAATAACTGGAAGTGGAATGATCCAGAACAGACAAATCCATTACTGCAGTAAGTCTTTCACCAACCAACAGAGAATGTGAAGAAATACCTGATGGCACAGTTCAGACAATTACTTTTACCTTGGGCTTCACATTATTTTTAATAAGAATTAAAAACTATGATTTTAAAATAGGGGAAAAAATAGGAAAAAAGAGAAATTCTTATAAGTAGTTACAGACTATATATTTAGGCTGGCATGGTTTAATGAGTTGTACCAAAAATGCTAAAAGTATAAACTACTTTTTAAGAATTCATACAAAATAGATAGAATCCCAGAAGGGCAAGCTGAATTACTAGCAGTAGAAAAGGAGAGATTAAAAGGCATGGTCAGTATAGCTTGGATACCCATAGCAGTGCTTAAGTGAAAGAAGAAAACTTACTTAGAATCATGTGGGGAATAACAACAGTCAACAAAAGCAAATACTGTCAAATCAATATATGACTTAAATTATGGCAGAAAAGGATTACATGCAGAACTTAACTGCCTGAACATAATTGAGTTATACCACATATTTCATTCATGGACTATGGAAGTATGGTTTATATCAAATTACAGCTAAAGAAGCACACAGCTGGCTGAAAAAAAAAAACACATTCTTGATCAATAGTTCTTGGTAATTCATTATCAAGCAAGAAAAGCATGAAGCATGCATGACAAGGTTTCACTCACAGTCCAGTACTACATGACAGTATGAAAGAAAGACTGTCCTCACTTGCAGACTTAGTGGACCTTATCAGTCCAGGAAAAGCATTAGGGGCACCTTAAAGGCCAGGGTTAACATGCAACACTATTTCTCTGTTTCCAAATTAAGACATTTCACTATTTCTCCAACTGAAAGTGATTGATCCAGTAAACAGAAAAAAAAAGTCCTCAGATTCAAGGAGTGTTTGAGCAGTTGTCTTGCAGCACTTCAAGAAGAAAGAGTCTAACACTTTCTAACACTCTCATCCTGTTGTTTTGATGCTGTTCTTCAAGCTGCTGTCTGACAAGCAAGTTTGATAGGCTCAGGTTTGGAAATCATTCTGCCAGGCAATGGCAACAATAACCTGATTTAAATTCTGAGTCACAGTTTTATAATAAAAGCTTGAGTATATAGCTTCAGAAAGTTAGTAATAGCTGATCCTTGTATTGACAACTAGATTGACAGCCTAGGCCAAAACACATGTTGAGAGAGCTGCTATCAGGCAGAACAGAAATACTCAGACATAAATAGTTCCATCACATTTTTGAAAACACGAGGGTTTCAAGTCTCCAGAGACACCAAGATGTTAAGTGTCATGATGTGGTTTAAACTGGCAACAAAACAGTTCTGAAGGGCACATAAAAGTATGCCTGCAAAACCATGTTTCATGTGCTCCTTTTCACATGAACAATAGTGACCTGAGGCAAAGAGGATTACTGCCCAGAGATTAATGACCACTTGGAGTTAAAGTCACAAAGCTTCATTTCAAGCATCATCTGTGTCTAGATAACAGCCCCAGAAATGTCTCACTTCTCAGCCATTAGCAGCAACTGTGAGCATCCCTGTACCTCATAAAACACATCACTGGCTAGAGGAGATGGGATGGGTTCTGGGGTCCTGTGACACCCAGAGCTCAGGACTGCAAGCTGGCAAGCCAGCTGCTACCAGACACAAAAATCCCAGAATGAAATGTCAGCTTCTACAAAGCTCTTGCAAGGATTTCTTTCCTATTACTCTGTCCACCACATCAGCTGCTGTTCTCTAATGAAACAGCAGGGACAAAACCAAAAAGCAAAAAGCTTCTTTCAGATAAAACAGTAATTGAGCACAAGAGTTCAGCCTCCCTAAGCAAGATCTGCACATCTCTCTTCCCCCTCAAGTATGTGCTTAAACTGTTATCTCCCCTCCCTCAGTTGTGGAGGGTGAACCATCTGAAGGTCAGGTTCTCCTTCACTCATGCAATCAAATCCCTTTTTCAAGGTCCCATGTCTCCCTTGGGGCAGCAAATCAGAGGAACAGGCAGGAAAATGTACTCTGCATGTAAGCTCATAGCTATAAGAAAAATAGGTAGCATTGCATAAATAAGTAAAGGGAGAATGAATTTACAAACTATCAACTCCACTCTACAGATCTAGACTCTTGAAGACTTGTGATTCAAGATTTTAGAAAAGGGACACATTACCTCATTACACTAATCCCAAGCCTCCACAGAACCTGCAGATTGAGAAAAACCACACACAAAACCTCCCAACAGTTTATAAAATAAGGAACACAAATTTACTGCATAGTAAAAAAGCGTGACACAGGCTTTTGGAAATGTAACTCTTTTATACTACTCAGAGTGTCTGCAGGCCATGGATGACAGAGCAGATGTCTTATCACTCATCCTACAATTTCCTCAGCTCCTGGGACCAGTCTGATTTTGGAATGGCAAATATTGATGGGGCCTCTATCCAGGGCTGTTCTCCTGTTTTCAGATGCTGTATTTCCTACCCAGTGCCAACCTTTTTAAACTTTATATTTTTTAATGTTGCAATAGGTACAAGCTTTATAATCAACACACTAATACCAGTAAACAAGCTGTCAATTTTTCTCCCAAACAAAATTGTACAGCAGGATTATCTGGGAGAAAATCTTATTTGTCAGAAGTGTATGTGTGAGACAGTACAAAGGCTAAGGAGAATTATATTCCTCTGAATCCCAATTCCCTTTTTCATGTTCCCACTCCACTACAAATTCATACTATCACTGAGACTGGCTTTATTTACAAATTTGAGCCCCCAAGGAACTGTTTAAAACACTACACACAGAGACACAAAAAAAGTAACCCATGTACCACAGAACAAGTAGTACATACCTGCCCAAATGGAACTTAGTTCTTCCATATTTATGATTTATGATATCTCACGTTCACATCTAACCACAAGCACAGCTGAAATTATCTTGCAAATAAGATGTTTCTACCTTTAATAGTGAAATACTTTTCAAGGGTGGCAAGAGGACATTACATACTATGACTAAATCTTATTCTTGGAAATAGAAAAATTAACTTTTCTGTAAAAAGGCATAGACTCATGCTTTACACATCAGTTATGTGTAAAAACAGTTAACTTCTATGTGACAAGCCATTCTGGCCCCACAGACCTCCTGAGGATAATCATAATTAAGATTTTTTGGAGGGAAAAAAGTGGGAGGGGGGTGAGAGCAGGGCATTTAAGGCAAGCATACTTATCTCTGTTTAGGAATCAAAACTAAATTGAAAGGCTTCAAGCCACTTCACACTAAGGTAAGTACATCACAGAGGTGCCTTGTGCACAAGACTACTATATTCCCCTGCAAGTACAACTGCATGCTTACTATGTATAGCCTTTAATGCCTGTTAATAAAACCAATCCAAGGTTTGCTTGATGGACAGATATTTAATGCTGTGAATGTTTGCATCTGGCTCTCATTCTCTTCTCAAAAACTGATAAGGATGGACCTTTACAAAAGAAAACTGAGTAAGAATAATACAGTGAACTTGGGGGGAAAAAAAGAAGTACTGTGGTTTGTACTTTGCAGAGGGAGAGGGGTGTCAATGAATTTTCTGGGGCTTGCTTTGTTTTTTAAATAAAGGATTAATCTCCCTGCTCTCTTGCCCATGTACACCTAAGGTGTCATTTTCCAGACATCACAGCAGGTTCTAGCCCACCCATAGCTTCAAGGATTAATTAGATATTCCCTGTGTCTGAAAGAGACCATAATTTCTTACCCAGTGATTACTATTTGCAGGCCTGTTTGATTACAGGTCTCTTTAATAGCATTGTTCCTTCAAAACTGACTGAACCAGCTGAAGTATTTCCAGTGTTGATACCTGCAAAGTTAAAAGAAATCCTTCATTTTTATGGTTACTGCAGCCTTCTGAAAAAGATGAAGGAAACTATGATTAAATGAATAAGTTCAGTGTTTGAGTAACTAATCCCTGTAATCAGACTTGCAAGCTTTTTGTGCTTCAGTCCATTCTTTCTACCAGTTCAACCCCCTACAAGAGTAACATTTTTTTCTCATTTAAGATCTATTTCCTCTTGACGTCCTGTTTAAAGGAGAAGGTAAAGGACAAGAGCTGTTAAACTCACTGTTGGGAGACCTCCCTAATGAGAAAATCATCAACAAATTCATACATTCACAAGCAAAAAAAAGCCCCAACCAATCTTTTATCATCAGCTTCAGAGATGCAATGCCTACATTGAACACTTATTCTAAGCAGTGCATTTCTGAATCCCATATTTCTGCTCCTCCCGACCAAGTCAGCACAAAGGCAAAGCTAGCAGCAGCAAACAAAGAGTGAAAAGAAAGGGGGGAGAGAGATTTACCATCAATTCTTGATTGCACCAGGTAGCATCTGTGGAAACATTCCTGTAATTCGTCAGGTAAGCAAGAAATTCAACTGTCTACTAGACTGTGCTGCTCACAAGAGCTGCACAGTGACACATTTATGTATCATTGAAGGAAGTGAGAAAAACTGTTTTCAGTTCTTTTTCCTCAGCCTATACTACCCTTCATGTGAATTCCACAGCAACTAAGGTACAAGATTAATTTCAGAGCATTTCCTCTGAAAAAGTATCTTTGAATATAATCACTTATTGATTAAGCAAAGAGTTGGATTATTTCACATCCTACTCCTTATGGTAAAATTCAGACATGTATGTTTTGAACAAAAACAGACAATTTTAGCTACCAAGAGACAAAAATCTGAAGAGGGTTCAGCATTCAAGATAGATCCTTGTCAGAAGTTTCCTGCATGCTCTTTCACTATAGAGGGTAATATCAAGTCTGTGGATGGAGTTCCACTAGCCCTAGGTAGGTATTTGTTAGCATTAGATTTTCCCAACAGAAAAATTAATTGTTTAATTGAAATATCTCTTCCTCCTCCCTTGTAGTGACACAAAACATTACACAACACCTAACACCACCTGCAGGAAACTGGCAGTAATGCCTCCCCAGGTATGGCAGCAATTGATGGAAGGGAGACCAAACCAAACTAGAAATCATTCAAATATAGACATTTCCATTAAACCTGTCACAACTGGGGAGAAAGTCAACCCAAAACAGTACATTTACCTCAGCATTTCCTCTATGCCGAAACACAGAGCATTGATGAACAGAGCAAGAAATAGTGGAATTGTTCATTTTCCCCTCATTTTCCTGCAATAGACCGTATTTCCTGAAACCTATAGTATTTGAAAATATTTATGGGAAAATATTTATGGGAAGAAATTATGCACATAAAAGCCTATTCTATTGCTCTGTTGGAGAACTGCTTTTCCTAATATTTTGATCCCAGATGACTACTAGAGCTTCAGCTTTGAACTTTAGCATCAATAAACTTGCTAAAGCAATGCTGAAAAAGAAGGGAAGCATTACATACAACCTAGCACAGTAATTCCTGTTCCTCAGACTGGAGTCTGCATCGCTGGAACATAGGGGTAAAGCATGCATTAATCACAAAATAGGATCACAGCATCCCTCAGATGAAAGGGGCCTCAAGAAGCCTCAGATCCCATTTCCTTCCCAGAACAGAGCCAGTTGATAGGAATACACTCAGGTGAGCAGACTTCAGTATCACTGAGGAACTCTCATACTAATTTGGACCAAGCTCACTAAGGATAGTGCATCCATAACTTCATTGCAAGGAAGACATAGTGGGGAGAGTACTGATGAGCCCTACTACCCAAAATCAGAACACGTGAAGAATCAGCAGCATTTACCCCTCCACCTGACCCTGAAAGTAAACAGTAATGTCAAAGTTTAGGGAGAAATCGTTCATTATACGCAGGACATACACACACAATGAAATCTTTTATTCCTCGACAGACAGGTGGAAGTTACGTGTCCTTGACTTTGCTTCATATGCAAGTTACCAGAACAAGAATTCCCTCAACCACCTCATTGTGCCTGTCACTCCTACTTGCTTGTTCCTCCCAGGAGTGAAGCCAAACCACACCATAAATTCACATGACAATTTAGAATTTTTCTCTCTGCTAAGAATTATTTCCTCCATTTTTTTACTGCACATTCATTATTCATTTTTCCTCAAATACTCCTAACAATAGCATGATACAGAAGGTTACATTTGTAAATGTTTGCTGGATCATGACCAGAAAGATTCTACCATTTCTCACTATTTAAAAAACCACTTCCCTGTGGCCAGCCTTACCACTTTAATTTTTATTAGAATTATTCTTGGTGCCTTGCAGTTAGCCTTCCCAAAACGTGGAGAAACAGATGCATAATAAAAACTCTACTTATATCCTGGAGGAGACTAATCAATACAACTCTAAATTGTGTGTTTATTTCCATTTTTTTAAGGGAAACAGCAATTGAAAAGCAACAACTTGTATCTGGAGGATGGGTAATTATGGACAGCAAGTGTCATTTCAATATAAATAGGGGAAATAAATGTAAATTACACAACACTTAACTCTTACGAATTGGCCGTTAACTGAGACAATAGTCTACAAGATGTTGTTTGGAGTATCTCATTAATAAAATTCAAAATTGTTTTCAGCAATTATGTGCAATCATTGTCATTTTATCACTGGCCAAAAGCAGTCTCTCACTGCATGCTTCAGCATATAATTGTATCTCAGATTGCCAAGAAAACCATCCTGTCTACAGGGGAGATCTGGAGCTGTACCACAACAACATAGAAGTGTCACACACCAGCAAAAGAAAATGTTAGTTCAGAGAAGGGTCTGCTGTTAGAGAAGACCAGCAAATGTTCTTAAAAGACCAATAGCAGCATTTTCAAACAGTGATGAGTCACTTACCTAAACTAATTTTAGTGTTCTAGGAAATGCATCTTTCAGGCCTTGTTTTGACGTAAGATGTTTTTTGTAGCTGGGTTTTTACTCTCAAGATTAATCTTCTGGTGTGGTTTATAATATTAAGCACGTCACACTCATTTGTGAATTACCCTGACAACCTGCTCTGCCGAAGGCAAGTGAGACACCAAGTCTGCAGCAGCACGAGCAGTCCCACCCCACTCAGTCCCTGTAATGGCATTTTTGGAGGGAGATAAGCAACGAACAGCTCTCCTGCAGCCTAGCACAACTAGGATTACCCAAGAGAAAAAGAACCATTTCCTTGATTACTATGGAGGCCACAAGCAGTGCTTGTCTGCTTTTACCTGTAGGAAGCAGAGCCACCGCTCAGTCTGGGACACAGCAGTCTGGGCAGAGGCCAACACAAAACCTGCAGCTGAAAACACCCTATAGCACCTGGATGCCCCCTGTTCCTCTCCCCATACCCCACAGCCAAACCCAGTGTTTCTCCCAAACATCCTAGCTCTATGCCTTACACTTCCAGGCAACCCACATCATAATTCCATCAGTCCCTTCATCCTCCTTGAAGATTGCCAGAGCTTATCCTTCCCCTTGACCTTACACACACCTTCACATCCTACCGTGTCCTTGTCCATTGCTGGCACATATCAGCCTTGGAGGCACAAAGTTAGTGACAGCACAGTTATTTCTGTGAATTAATACACTGCAATGTCAGAATCTCCTCAGTTGGAGCTCAGTTCCTGCCCTTTTTTTTGCAGTGACTTATGCCCATGTAGGCAGAAATAGCAACAACAGAAATAAGCATAAACTCAAATGAGAGCAGCTGGCTACTGCACATCTCCTGCATACACATGGGACACACCGGGGCTTGCCCACATCACTGACGGCAGCAATTCTCAAGTGACATTTGGAGGCTACCTGAAACCTGTCAGAGGGGAAAGATGGAGGTAACTAAGCCTGAAAATTTAGTGGATGTGTATTTGGGAGCTAAATTTGCCTACAATTTTTGTGTATGTGTGTGTGTGTCTTGCTGTATCTTTTATTCTTTACAATACAGTTGTAAGCAAAGTCCTAGAACACTCAGCAAACATTACCAGAAAACTCACCTCCTAAATCCAGCTTTCATCAGCAGTGAAACTTCCCAGCTTTTGCCATCCATTCCCTCCTCACAGACAGAACTTGACACATCAAAGAATGTTGGGAGTCTTCCGCCACTGTCATTTGCTAATTTTCTGAGATTAAAACCTGGTTTTATAAATTTTAACAGTGATGAAAATTCTTTTTTATAAGCATGAGTTTAAATACTTTTAAGAGCCCCATACATTCAACAGAATTTCTTCAGGCTACCAAAAGTATAAAATATACATGTTTCTAAGCAAAATGTACAGCACTTTTATAAGAGAACTGAGGAAAGTTAAAGATAGAAAAATAAAATTAAAAGGTATGGACACAATCAAGGGAGAGATTAACTTCTCCTGTCAGCACTCAATTAACTCAAGGAAGTTGAGTCATACAAGTGAAGAAGAAAACATAACCAGCCTTCTCTTACTGGTCCAAAAGCACCTAAGTCTTAGCTTACCAATAGATCTATCTCCAGCTCTGCAAGCAATGCTCCCTCCAAAAGTCAACCAATGCCTTTCAGAAGGCATTTGTTTTAGGCACCAGTTAAAACTGCAATCCAAGACAGCTGTGCTCTACCTCCCGAGGGGAAAGGGACAGACCAAAGCAAGAGCAGACAGAATAACTGCTTTACATGGGGGATAATGACAGGTAGCTTGACAAGTGCCATAGTGACTTTATAAAATGTTTCACACACACAAATTATGCAATGCAGCTAATGACTCAACGGGGGCGGAAGGAGGCAGGGAAAGCAGAACACCGCTCATTCATTCTGATGTCATGTTGTTCATACCTTACAGAAACATCCGTCTGTGTTTTGACAACCTGCCAGTCCATCACTACCTCAAGCACGCGACTTGCTGGAGGCAATTTGACCCTTTTCTTCCTTTCCTACGCCCTCTTGCTTATTCTGAAGAATACAGGCTCTCCAGCAATAGTATTTGATGTTTTTAAAGGCAGGCCACAGTTTAGGATTATTTTGCATGCTGAGAAAGCCCACAGGCACACTTCTGTGTAATTGCAGCTAGCTCTGTCATGAGGAAGAATGGAAATTATAATTTTGTTATTCAGATTTTTTCGAAGTCAGAACTAAAGTGAGAGTGGGTCCAGGAACTTCACCCAAAATAGAAGCTTCCAGCAGATTCAAATAATTAGGTTAAGTTAGTGTGGATTTTGGCCTTGCTTCTTCACTTCTGCTTGTTCACATAGTTTTGGCTACAAAAGTAAAATTGTGCCTCCAGATATAGAGGTTCACATGCCTTATTTTTTCCACAAGCAGTGCTACCTGAGTAGATGGACAGATGAAGATACCTGGCTGTACCAAGTTCTTCAGTTGCCACTCAACAGCAGGGTTAGAAATGTGATGGGAGCCACTTGAATTACAAGACTTAAGGAAAAAGTAAAGGGTAAGTCTCAACCTAGTATTTGGAAGGGGAGATAAAGGGCAGTACGCTTTCCACCTCCACTTTCTGTACAAATCAGGTATCTACAGTCTGTACCCACGAGAACAGTCAAATAAAAACCATTACCCAAAAAGAACACACTACAACATTTTGCGTGTCTTTTTTTTCAGGACGGAAGTGAGGGGAGATCCTTTTTTTTTTTTTCTTCTTGAACTGCCTTTATCTCATCCAACAAGCGTTTCCTCCTTGCTTTTGCCCTTCAATTCTCATCACCATCCTGCTGGAGGCAAGTTGGTCCTGAGGGGCTGACCTTCCAGCTGGGATCTGCCCACCATGGAGGGGCTTGCTAGGTGGTACTTCTCCTGGGATGGGAAAATTGAAAGTGGGGTACACCTGCAATTTGATCACCTACTCCTTTCAAACATCCAGAAAATACCATTAGTTCAGTTTTACTCACATACAGCTGCATTTGAACTAGAAATTTAGCTTATCATTGCACCTGATTAGGCACTGCCTCTCAAATCAACAAATCCTTTTCAAATGCACGCCTACCCTGATAACAAATTGCTTCTGCCTTCTCCATGCCAAGTACTCTTACAGGAATTTAAGGCAGAATTTATAAGTGCTTAGGGTCCTGAAAGGTGTTAATATTTAGTCACTCAACACCTGATTAGGGATTCACAGCAAGTCAAGTCAAAACTCCCTTTTACCCCTTCCTGTAATTCCCTTCTAACTACTCACACGATAACAGCAGTAAAGCACTTAAGGCTGTTTTACACACAGATGAAGCATCGCACATGAAATAATCTTTTAAAAAGCACTGGCAAAGGCAACTCATCCCCTCAGCTCATGTGACCTCTCCTCCAAAGTGTTTCTTTTATACCTATATATCCACTGTACTAAATGCTGATACCCTCATCCAAGCAAAACTTACTTCAAAGCCTTGGGAATTTCTCCAGACACTACCTGAGCAGTAGACTAGGTGTTAAGGTCAGCACAGCACTGATTTCGGGGGGAAAAAAAGCCTCTATTTTATACACATTTGAAAGAAAAATACAGGAAATCCAGCAGGTCTGAGTATTAAAATCTGATGTGATTCCATGACACCACTGATGACAGAACCTACTCAAGTTGAGAGCACCTTGAGCTCCCCGCTGTCTTGCACATTACATTTTCACTAGGACCAGGCTGTGTCAAACAGAATATGGAATAATCGTTTCCACCCTTTTGCACTCATTTTGCTGTAGCCCAAGTGACCACAGAGGATTAAGAATCAAGCTGTGCCCAAGTCTAGACAAACTGCTCTTATTCACAAATCAAGGATTCCCGCACACAGTCATCCTACCATGAATTTTACCAGACTGAAGAGAGTCATGGTCCTATGACCACAGACAACAGAATTCAGCTGAAATGCCATGCACTGGTNGGGGGCTTGTGTATTGGCACCACAGGAGTAACACATACACCATGTACCTTCCTGACATATCAAAGGACAAAGCAGATGCCAGGACTCTGTGCTGCCTCTCAACACAGGGTACCAAGCTGACACACATATGCGGACACAGATCAGTCCCCCAGTGCATAATGGAAAGCCCATACATGAGAACTAACCCACAGCAAAACTGGCAAAAAGTGTGGAATGCTACACGAGAAGCACATCATGCTGACTGTGCACATTTGGCCACCACAGCAAGGAAGGAGGAAGGCCAGATAGAAGCACTTGCTGACAGGGCAAGCTGGCACTGACAGCACAAGAACCACTTACCTACACCCAGGAACCATTACCAGCCTTCACAGACACCCTGGCACAGAATTACCCTGCCAGTTCAATTGCCTGCAGGATCAGAGCTATAGCCACACACACACTGTCCACTGAAAAACAATCCCCAGAAAAGGGCTGTCACCATACAAGAAGGGTTTTATTGTGTTGACAGTTTTAGCTAATCTGAAAGCAAGGTAATAACCTGTGAGAGCATTTAATGACTTACTTCTCAGCCCAACAGCTTGTCTCCACCTGTGTCCACAGAGGAGAGCACTAAGCACAGGGTAGGGTGAAAGATGCAAGACCTAGAATTATAAGCCATTTACCAAAGTTACCTCCTCTTGCCTTTGGGTAGAAACATCCTAGAAGTTATAGTGGTATAATGATCCAGGTGGTAAATAACCCTTGCAGGGTAAAACTTCCCTATAGTCATGAAAACCACTGCCTGAAGGAAAAGTACAGATGTTTGAAGAAACATTTTCTTTCTGTCCAACACTTTACTCCTTGAAAGTTCAGAGACTTGGGGAAGTTTATATCCATATTGCAACATTTTATCCCTCATTTGTTTCTACAATAAAAACAGAATAAGCAGCTGTATTTACAGTTTACAGCTTAGAATTAATTTTTTTATTACCATGTCAGATCATTCAAGTTGACTTAATCATCAAATCCATTTACGCTATGACAATTGTGGTGATAAGTTAGATTGCTAATACAGTTTAACCACAGCACACTGAAACGTTATAACTTTAACCTGAAGATTTCTGTAGAAAACTTAAACCAACTTAAGTTTCCTGTGGCTCATATAGAATAGGTTTTTTGCTTGTGGTACTTCGAGCAGTGAAACTTAGGTATTGGCATTTGTAGAAAGTTCCAAGGCAATTCTGTGAAACTCATTTCCATCCCATTGCCTCAGTCCTAAAATCCTTCCACAAGTTTTCTTGCACACTCTGGAAACATAGGGAGACACCACGTTCTAAGCTTGGCAACCCCTTTGCTGGGGCTACACAGCATTTGGAAGTATTAGAAATCTTTCAGAACAGAAGAGAGTCTGGGTGAGTAACTACTAAAGTAACATGACTGAATAGTACTCCCATGCCACAAGCAAGAGAACAAATAGTCAGAGCAACACCCTCAGACATTCTACTTAGTTCAAGTGCTGCTGCTGTCATTATAGAGCAGAGAGCAGTCCTTTCTTTTGTGTACACAGTGCACACCATTAAAGGACCCTATTTCCCACAGATACTTAAGAGTTTAGCCTAAGATGCAAATAATGAAATACAACAGTCAACATTTTGAAGTCTGCCTGAGAGGCATGAAAAGGAAAAAAAGAGCATGAGACAATTCAACCAATGCTAATGAAGCAAGAAAGAACATGACACTGTGTACAAACTTCTGTAAACAATTTCAATGAGCTATATTTTTTCTTCCCCTAAACTGCCCTATTATGAATATGACAATCTCATATAAAACACAAGGTAACATTAAGTTTGCCCTTCAAAATATAATAACGTTGTTAAGGAGTCTGTCATTTTCCTTTAATTAATGCCCTGGTGCCTCTGACAGACAGCAGGTGTTCATAGCTCACACCAATGAATTTCAGCTTTGAATGTTGTGTGGGTGTCAGCAAATAATGATTTCCACTGGCAAACACAAAGGAAAGGAGAAACATTATTGTAAACAGATGAGCTTAAAAGCTCAGTGATGGCTACAGGTTAGGAGGCATGCAGTGGAAATATGAATAAATATGAGAGAGAATATACCAATTTTGTCAGTGATGCCAATTCAAAAAGAATATTTCAGAAGAAGATAGGCATAAAGTAATAACCCTGTGTGAACATCATTCCAACATGTACACCCAGCATGAGGTCAAGCACTGGCATGCAAAGGCCTTGGTCCTCACCTGACACATTCTGCCACTGGAAACTTCTCATTTGCCCACTTCCACTCAAGGCCAGAATGGGGGTAAACAGCCAACAGCCCAGAGAGGACTCAGATACAACTCAAACTTCCATGTGAACAGTGCAAGTGCAACTGGTGACTTGGCAACAGCAGAAAGCAGCATGCTAATGCCACAAAACAACAGCAGGTATCAAAAAAATACTGTGCAGTGCCTCTCAGATGCAGACTGATGATGAAAAATCATCACTCCATCAGAAGGTTTTCTGATTTAATTAACGTATAAAGATTACAAGTAATAACAAGGACTAACTGTAATCTGGTGCCTTTGAACTACTACACCAGAAAAACTCAGTTGCAAACGAAGTACTCTATCAGCTCAAAAGCCAAAGGACATTCTCCATTTGAGGTTGACAAATTCTCAAAAATATACCCAAAAAACTGCTCATCCTGTTTTGATCCAGTCAGCATTATTCTCTGCACCAAGTTTAGGAGAATTTAGACAGGCTTGTATCTTGTGCTGCATTCTATACCATACATCAGCCAATCTTGTGATTCAAATCCATCTGCTACACACTGCACAGAAGAAAAACAGAGTGAGGCTGGGGAAAACTCACCTTGCCAGATAGAAGCAGAGCTGTGTTATTGACCTGCCAGCTAGAAAGAGCTCTGAATTTAGCTGGTCCTTCTGCTCAAAGAAACTTGCTACTCAGCTAGATCTGTAGCTAAATAACATATATATATACACATATATATGTTATATGTATATATAATATATAAAATACAGACATACACATATACAATATGCAGCTATTAAGTCCCAGTACATGGCAATCTGTTAGAGCACACAAAAACAGTAATAAACTCATCAGCCTAAGAAGGTAAATAATGACATACCAGCCTTTGACAGCCTGGGATACAACACTATGATTTCATTATGGTTTGGTCTTGGCTTCCCTCCCTCCCACCAAATTTAGTTTTGTTTTCTTGAAAGGAAGTTCATGGATCTGACCAAGAACTTAATTTATCAGAAGACCATGTAGATTAAAAAAAAAAAAACACCTGCACCCCATCTCTTGGGAACTGGCTGGTTGGGTAGATATATTTATTAGTTTTTAGTTTTATTTTTTTAATTTGCAAAAAGTTATAAAACTCCTCTGCCTTTAGACAGAGTAAATTGCAGCTATTTAACAAGGAACAGTTGCTGTTCTTTTTTAAAAGTACTACTGACACAGAAATGTGGGTCCATCTCTCCCCCTCCCCCTCTACATGCCTCTGATCTTTCTTGTTAGGAGTACAGGCAATATCAGAGTGCTGATGGATTATAAACAGATTTGGATGGTGCCACAGGCCATTCCACTGGAATTAATAATGCTTCCCTGCAAGGTGTATAATTTGCAGGAGGCTGGGCTGCTTAGGAGACAGGCAAGTCTGCGGAGAGTTTTCCACACCTCCTATAATAGGCAACTGAGACATTTCCAAGTTTTTAAAGCAGCATACAAAGAAACCCTGTTTCTAATACATACACAGAAAGCCAACTCATTAGTTGTCTTTATTAGTTATTCTTCAAATGGTTTGAAGTTCAAACTTGGATTAGCTTTCATTACTGTGATTAGGTACTACAAAACAACTCCACTCAAATTTGTTGGTATAGAAAAAATTGCTCTGTTGCTTCAAGAATTGCATAATTTAAAAGTGTTTAGTAGTGTCATCAGCACCAGTTTTTACCAGAAAACAAGGAAAAAAGTTATTCAGTGCTTCCTTCAATGCCTTTTCATCTAAAGAGTTTATTCTGCAGTCAGGTACAGTGGACATGGAAAAAACACCTGAGATCTGGCCTCTTTTGTGTCCAGAGATTATCTAGTTCCCTAAGATCTGTTTCACCTATGTACAAAACTAAATTCTTCTTGAAACTTTTACAGGGCCCTGGGGTGAAAAAAACACTACTAACACAAACAGTGTAGCTTGCACTTACAGTGAAGAATACCTCTTACTCAGTGACATCCAACTCTCAGTTAAAAAACACTCAGGAAAATAAGAGCCATAGGGGTAGTTCACTTAAATACTTCAATGAGCACCTAGACAGATGTGGTTATAACCCCTGCAATTTCTCTGAAAACAGAAATTTCTCAAGTCATTTGATTTCCAGGGAACCATCCCTGCCTGCACTATACACAGTGCTCACACTCCTGAGCAAACTGAACAAGCACATGTTCCACCTACTCTGACAGGCAGCTGGCTCATGGGAAGGCTCCTATCACATCACCTGCTACCAGAGGCACACCAATGCCACAGCCTAACCCGCAGCCCAGCCCTGCAGAAATATGCTGGCACATGTATAGGGACCCAGGGAGTACAGCTGCCCACCTCAAACACTGTTAAGGCCACAGAAGGACTTTGCCATGAGATAAGCACAGAAGGGAACTTGGACTGCAAGATAAGCCCCCACAGCAGGAACCTGGGATTAAAGGTGGCACTATTGTCTAGGTGTTATCTCAGACCTAAGGGGAGGTTAGCAAAGCTGGGGGCGAAGAATGTATTGCTGATAATGGACAGAAAAAAATGCAGAATTTATGGGCCACAAGGAAAGCCAACTCAGCAACTGTGCTGAATCAGCTCTGACTGGGTAAAATGTAATTCCATGGCCCACTGACCCAAGAAACCCACCATCCCAAAAGAAGAGAAAGGCTGAGCATTACAGAACTGTGTAGCCTATGAGCTACATAGAATTTCCTCTGTTAAAATGTATTAATAGCAAAAAACTTTGAACACCCTCAGGATCCCCACCACCAAGTCTAGGATGAAAGAGGAGCAACAGGATGCCACTGGATCCACAGGCGCTGACTATACTTGATCGACCTCTCTCTCTGTACCTGCCTCACATTTCTATATCTCTCTACCTCACATTAATTGTTAAATAAAATCTGTACTACTGATGTCAGCATATGGTCTCATTTGCACCTTAATTCAAGCAGCGGCATCCCTCATTAATTGTATCATGACATGTGCAACATTCCACTGAAGTTCATGAAATTACTGTTGACCATCTTGTACTATGACATCTTACATAGCTCAGGAGGGATGTACAAGAGTTATAAAACTGCAAAAATTCAGAATCAAATCAACTATATAGCACGGTGGCATCATCTATATACCAACTCTGACATGCTGCAATTTGCCACCCACAGTCTTCTCCCTGTCCCCAGCGGCAGATCTTCATGTCCAGAAAAAAGAGCTAGATCTTGATTTTTTTTTTTTCCCTAGACTTCAATTCCACTACATTCCCAAGCAGGTTTTTCTCAATGTGAAAGAAAGAATTAACTATTTTTCACCATTGTAGAGAAATGCCCAATAGACAAGTATCAGAGAAGAAATTTCTGCAGAAGTACTGATGCTCAAAACACATTTCTCTGCAAAGCTACTGAAGATTCCATTAGGATATCTTTTTGGCACTTAAGATGCTCTGCAGGAGCATCTGCTTTTTAACTTTAGTCAAACATTATTTAATAGAACATACTGCACAACTCATGTTAACATGTTAACATTCAATTTACACTTACGGAGAATTCATAAAGGGTTTGTAAGATTTTTTCGTCAGATTCCTGCAGCAACTGCTACACTTCATTATACAGTTACAGGATGCAGAAAGCAATTTTGTTTCTTGGTCACAAACATTGGCTGTTTAAGCTCCTCTTCTCTTCTCTTCTGGTCTCAAGTTCTTCAGAGGGACTTTCTTTCAATCTCTAGTAGAAACTACAACACTTCAAATGAAATCATTAATGAACCAAAGTCACCTCCCACCATTTCCCCTATTAGCTCCCTCATTTAAAGAACCTGAGAATAGCAGCAGCCTCATCATATTCCTCTCTGAGCTACACCATCACGAGCTTAACAACCATGCTAGGGTGTTGACTGGCTCATAACCATCATTCAGAAACTGGCCCTTTACCAAAGAGAGTGAAGTGAAAGAGTATAAACCTGCAGCAATCCCTGCTAATGGATCCTCTATCCAACTGTGCCTTGAACTCCAGAGCAAAGCAAAACACTCAACACAGATTGAGCTATCATAGCTGGGCAATATGGAGTGGGGCACAGGGCAGTTATAAAGAACACTGGTCCAATTAGGGAAGTTTGAGTGTCAGGATGTTGAATTCCCTATCATTTCCTGGCACCACTGTCTTTAATTAGGCCTTGGATTGATTACTGCCTTTGTTCTCCATTGACCCACCACTGACTCTGACAGAGGTTGTATTTTCCCCTGCTACAATTAGAAGACAAAATTCTGAGTGTCAGCAAGCATTACACAGGCAACCATGCTGCTTAAAACTACAGAGCCTTTAGAGAGAGGATGTGTTTGTGACATTAACACATTCTTCTTTCCTTACAGGATACAACAGGGTAGAGTGGATCCTGCTCCAACATTAAATTACTGTTGAGGCTAATTTAAATTTGTCAGTGCATTTATATGCAGTGTATAAAAAAAAAAAAAA
>VZTZ01022835.1:152046-172181 GCA_013400955.1 Drymodes brunneopygia | reverse complement strand
AAGAAGAAAGAAACAGAGCAGGAATAGCTAGGTCAAGTCTACCTGGTTCTTCTATAATTCAAAATAAGAGGAAGGTAAGTGAGAGAGGGTGAAAGAAACAGCTGTTTGAGCATTTAATTTGTATAACAGCAGCAACTAGACTGCAGAAAGTAATAGTCTGTTAAAGTATGTAGAATATAAAACTTTATGGCAATTTAAAGTACTATAGACACCCACAGTGCTAAAGCAGCAATGCAAAAAAATACATTAAAGAAAGTAAAACTTGAAATAATGTAACACAAAATCTCTTTCTACATTTATTTTATGTTTCACGTTTTGGTACCACTTTGAGGCAACTACTAAAAACAATAACTAAAAATAAACCAAGATCCCTTATGCCATGCACTGTACAGTTTTTTCCCAATGAGAATTTACAGTCTTAGTGGAGTCACAAAGGAGTTAGGGCAAACAAAGGCAAAAATATCTAGTAGGCAGCACAGTTTGTTCAAGGCCATAAGATTTGTCTGTGCAACTGTAAGAAAGATTTTCAGCTGTCATATAGGAGGTTAGGAACTATTCACTGTGACACATTGCTTTTTGTCATTAAAACACAGGTCCCGGGAATCACACTATCGTGCTCTCTGTGACTGTGGCAAGTCATTTCACTCCTCCATGCCTTTGATCTCTAGTCATATATCCCCCAGGGCAGACAAAAGCCTGGAGGATAATTCATTAATACTTGTGAATTATTTGGGTGCACTTTGAAACTGAAGTAATGTATTTATTACTAGAAGTTGTCCTGATATTTTAAAAAGTCTTAATGCATTTTGAATAATTAAACTGTCTGAACATGGAAAGGTTCCTATTAAGTATGATTCTCATTGCTACAAGGAGGCAGTTCAAAAGACATTAGAAACTGACAGCAACACATAAAACTTGGGATGGATTTTTCTCCTTCTTCTCTGGCCATTTCTTTTTCCATCACACATGCTCACCAAGGTCTCACAGTACAAGACAGCAGCCACTTGTAGAATCAAAACACCACCAGCCAATTTGGCCAGCAAACTCAGGCAATCAGCCTCTAGAGGATTTGCCCAGGTAAAAAATAAATATCTAGCATCCATATTTCTTTACTCTAGATGTGTATTCCTGCAATGGCAGGAGAACCAATATCCACTCAGAGAGGGAAAGCCATTGTCAGGGCTCATTTCTACCTTGCCAGTCCCTAGTTACTCTTTTGGCTCAAGAGACAATTGCAGTGAGCTTTAGTGCCTTGAAACAGGCAACGGTTGACCAAGTTCAGAATCATTTGAAGTTAAAAGGATACTTGCTCAGTGTCTAGCAGCCAGGTCTGAGGTTAGTCCCATTATCTGTTTAAAATTTGACCATTAGAGGTATGGTTTTATTTTTACCAAGAGGGTTATTCAAAGAAACTTTGGGTCTTTTTTAAGTTTTCAAAATAGCTATAATTCATTAAAAAAAATTTTTTTAAAGGGGGGGGGCTGAGACAGAATTATTGGGTATATAGGAAAGAAATGTTAACAGAAGGGCAGTGGATGATGCAAAGGAAATGGATGAATATTTACTCTCTTCCTAGGATTCCTTGAACTTTAAATACCTCTAACAGGTAGAAGCCCACTTGTGTTGTACTAAACCCCAAAGTATGATTGGTAGTGACAGCCAGGGGACTTGCATTTAGAGAATCAGGGCCAAAGCCCTGTACAACTTTCTCTTCATTCAGTTGTGGTGGAAAAAAAAAAAACTAAGGGATGTGCTCTAGAGGAGCATAATGGCTCCCTGCCTATGCTGACCAGAAATAGAGAACCTGGACAAGCCCCATGCACCTGTTGTCCCACTCCCTCCCAAAGGCAGACACCTGCAGAAGGCTGTTTAGGAAAAGCAGATCAGGGTAAAGCTCTGCCTGCTGTACAGTGCAGAAAAGAGGCTTTCTGTGTTGGACTGCCTGGTAAGGAGACAGATACCAGTATAGCCCAGCACAAACACTTCGGTCTCGGCAGGGTTAAACCCCATCTTTTCAGCAGGTGCAGCAGGAACTCAGATGTGTCTGTAAGACCCATTTATGGATTTCAAGCACCTTTTTCCTTCTTATAGACTTCCTTCGATTAGATGATATATAATCCACTATTTGTCACTGCAAGTGGCCACTCATGACCACACATCAGTAGAGCACAAAACACTGCATTTAAACTGCTCCTGTCAACACTGCACTTGTCTATCTACTTGTGTTGCCATACAAATTCACTGCCTTCACACCAATTCTAAGGGTAAGCATTCTCATTTAAATTGAGCTTCTTTCTCGCACCTTAAAATAAAAAAAAGTAACCCAACAAAATGAGGAATGCTAACAGAAGTGTAATTACTATGACTGCAGTTTGTGAAAAGGTTGGCTTTTTCCCCTCTATTTACATGCACATTTTTTTCATCGTGCACTTATATACTGTGGGGGAAAAGAAAAAGAATTGCTAGCCTGTAGCTGTAAGTAGAATCATAGTGTTTACGTATAGTGATGGAAGATGAGCAGTTCATGTCTTATCAGTAAGCTGGGTGTAGATTTGGCTCTAAAAAACACAAATACCTCCAGACTGAAAGAGATCATAGGTGAAACAAGGTCTGATATACTGAGCAACATTTGATGCATTAAGTTCCATGAGTTTGGGGAAGGAGTTGATTTTGCCTCATTAGCTCCCTAGCAAGTTCACCAAGAGATCAGAAAAGCAAATGCTGGCATGGAACAGGGCAAGAATGTGCACTTGAGAGCACAGGATTGCAAAAGCAAGGGCTACAGGGTTCCAAGAGGCTGTACAATATCTGGCATTTGGAGATGCTCATCATTTCACTGCATGAGTCCCAGAACAAGCTGATTTCAATACCCAAGTCCAGCCTGCTTTGAAGTAGAAGTTGGACTAAGTGACTGTGAGCTTGGTTTGAATTTTCCATCTGGGCAGAAGAATGATTATAGGGGGCATGGAGGTACAAAAACAAGTTGTAAGTTTATTAGCCCTGTGTTTGTTTGTAGGCAGATCTACCTTGCCTCTCATGCAGCCAATTCAGCAGGCTAAGGTTGGCCCTACACAGGTTTAATTGGGCCATGCCACCCCAGTTCAGACAGCTTGTTCACATTATTGCCTCTGATGTTAGTTGAGAGGTGCTCTTTGATAACACCTGGTGCGCAGAGTGAGGCCTTTCAGATACCTACACACACACACTGCTCAATTCCAACATTCAAACTCCTGCTTACACATCTGGTGTTAGTTACTCATGTGTGAGCAAGTTTGCTAAAGACAACAACGTATTCTCAGAGCCCTAACTTCACTTAAAACTGGATTTTCATTATTCTATACCACCAAGTGAAAGACAATACTAAGGCTTGGCTAAACACCACTGTAGAATCAAGTCTAACATACAGAAGAAAAAATTGTTCTGACATTGTTTCCAGCTGTAGTTCTCAATTCCTTCAACCCAGGTTTAAGAAGTTCACAGAACAACCAAAGCCATTGTGGTTTGTTAGAAGTTGTAAGAAATTCACTGCAACTCTGAAAATTCAAGTCACCAGATTTTGGAATAACTTAGCCAACCCGAAAATGGACACGATCCTTCACAGTAAGCTGCTTTCCTTGAACGATCAATAACAAGATTAAAATGAAAGCAAAGTGACGTATGATCTGTTCTTTTTTACCAGCTCCTACAGACCCTGGCTGCCAGGCAACACA
The DNA here is from genome assembly GCA_013400955.1 of Drymodes brunneopygia. Lineage (NCBI taxonomy): Eukaryota > Metazoa > Chordata > Aves > Passeriformes > Petroicidae > Drymodes > Drymodes brunneopygia. The sequence continues at coordinate 168,471 of VZTZ01022835.1, read as the reverse complement.
GCAAGCCATTTCCTTAGGGTTAGAGTTAATTGCTATAATCACAGAGCCAGCAGCAATCCTGTCCAGGTGAGCCATTAGTTAGGGAAAATAAAATTATCAAAAGGGAGCAGAAAAGGGGGTAGAGAGGTTAAAAAAGCATGGAAGTTTTTAAAAGGGAAGATGTATACAGTATGTTTTCTGGTTACAGGAAGAGAAACAGCAGCATGTAAAGAAAGGACAGGGCTGTAAGCCAATTAGCAGCCCTGTTTTAGGTGCCCTAACAAGTCTCAGACTACCTGAATGGAACCTTCAAGAGACAATGATAAAGGGAAACACAAAGTCCAATGCTGCTTCACCCAAGAGAAGGGAGGCCTTTAACAAACACTGGAACAACTACAGATGCATTTCACCCTTGTTTTATACTCTGCCATTTCCAAGTCACTACAGCTGACAGAATAAAAACAACAATGGGGTCTGGTGTGGGATGTACAGCTCACAATGGGCATTAATTATCTTCCAGTTAATTGTACGTGCACTGCAATATGTTTCCCATGGATTTTCTACCTTAATTCCCATGCTGGTCTCTAGCTCCCTCACAGCATGCCACTGGAGGTCTGATATAAAAACAGTGTTCTAACAGAGCGTGCAGGTTACCACAGATGGTTCAAATTAAAGGCAGCCTAACAAGCCATTCTACAGACAAAGAGGCAGCACATCCAGCAGTGCCCACACTGAGCACAGTGTCTCCAAAGCCCTCCCTCAGGGGACACTGCAGCACTGAGCCCCAGCTCACCAGCACGGCCACTTGGCTGGCACCCATCATGGAAAGCTACAGGGCTGGACTCTAAAGGTCAAGTAAAGAGAGCACATATCTGCTACCCAAATGTCCAGCAACACTGGGCTTGGCTTTGCGGGAATTATTCCTCTGCATTCGAGGCAGCCGGCATCAGAAGCACTTTAAAAGACCTTCTGCTGCCTAGAGAGATATGCAACATTTTTATGAAGCCCAGCAACATGTAGTGGACATGTAGGCACCACAAGAAATACATGAAGACAAACAGTTCTAAGGAACTCTGAAAAACTTGTGCAAAATAGCTACAAAAGTGAAGGTTGTAAGAGCAGCAACATACATTCCAACACTTAATTAGATGATAAATACCAGTGTTACCGTAAAAAGTTACTATTAATGTAACAGCCAGCAGGAAAGCAGGCATTAAGCAATTTACCCATTATAGAAAATGTTTTTATTTCTTGTTCTTAGCATGGGGTTTTTTTCTGAGGGATGAAACTTTGTCAGAAGGAGACAGTGATCACTCCATAGAATTGCAGTAAAGCATGAACCTGGTTTCCCAGTCACCTGGCAAAACTGCAGACAACAGAGTATCTCAGAGTGTGCTTTTTGCCTACTGTTCTCAACCCAAGGCTCATGAGGGTTACTGACAGGATATAATAAATACCTCACAAAGATGCTCATGTTTGGATCAGAAAGGCTGGAAACAAAAAATTTATAGATGCCTTTTTTTTTGCTTAACAAGCATCATGACAGTTAAAGCAATACAATCCTCAATGAAGACAAAGAGAATTAAAATCTGAAAACTAGTATTTTTGAAGTTTAAAACTTGTGAATAATGACAGTATAAAAGAATGTCTGGGGAAAGAAAACAGAGATGGAACACATTTGAGATAGCATGTTAAGCCAATACAAATTGTTACTTGTAAATTCTAGACATGTTCTCAAGACAAACTACAAGAAGTAGAAAAAAGCTTTCACAAACATTTACTTCTCCACTGGAAAGAAAGACACTGAACAATCTTTTCCAATTAATGTTCCAACTAATTAAATGACAAAGGCCTCCTTTTCTGTTCTTTCAGATCCAGTTTAATAGCATTTATATGTTGTCAAGGCTTGCATCATCCATTTGATCTCTGGAAAGGCAGAGAGGCAGACAGAATACAAAACAAACATTAACAAATACTACATGAATACAGAATGCCTAACGGCATGCCATTCACACCAGCAAACAGACAAGGACAATTAAATTATTCATAGACATGAACTGTCCAAGGTAGGAAGAAAGAGCATTAATAAACACAGTCCTGAAAAAAATCACATAAAACGCACCTAACCCCATTAGCAATTGTTTCTTTTAAACTAACAGCCAATTTCTGGTACCAGACAAAGAATCAGAAGTCAAGGACTTTCCAAATAAATTTTTGTTATACCTGGGTAATTAGTTACCATATTCCAGCTGCCATATTCCAATTGCTTTAAGGCTGACAGCTTTGAAATGCAAACCACAACTCCCTTCTTTCTCTCTGTACAGAGTCAGAAAAGCCAACACCTAGTCAGCATAGAACCACTGCAGAATGGGATGACCAACATTAGCAAGAAAGGGAAAAGTCTATTAGTCAAAATCACAAGCAAGTAAGAAACCTAGACACAATTTTATGCAATTAATTAGTTCATTACATTGCTCAGTAACTCTTCTCAGCTGTAAAAACAGAAGAGGCAAATATTTCACTTAGATGAGATCTATTTACATACTTTGGTAATGGGCACACTGGTGTGAGTATTTGCAGTTGTGTGAAATCCTGTGACTTCTGTGAGCATCTTAATGTTACAAACCACTTGACTACCTCTAAGAGCATCTGTCCTCTTCCACCAAGTGATTAAAAAAGGGTTTGTCCGATGGAAAATCATGTGGGCAAAGTCCCATTCCGCATAACCAGCAAATATTCAACATTTTTACTGAAAACCAGCAAGACATACAGAAACAGCCTGAGGGCAAAGGCTAAGACAGCAAGAAGCTAAGGGCTCCAATAATGAAGCAACAACTTAGGGAAGCTGCAGCAGCAGGGTGGAGCAGACAGCTGGAGACAGCCATCAACACCACAGCAGGGTGGTGGGACAGGACATCCATCCTCACCTCAGCTGCACCCAAACACCGTGAAGGCAAACTCTGGCTAAGGGGCTTGTTAGTGTAATCCAGAAGCTAAATTTTGTGTTTGTGCCAAGTCCTTCTCTCCTAGCAGTGTTACCCTTCTGCTTCTGCATCAGAGGTTATCATTTTACATCCTCGCAGGTAAATTCACAGCAGCTTTGTGCTCTGAACCTTGACATATTGGCTAGAATTAAGACAAGCAGGGAACTTATCGGGATCTTTGTGTACTGGGAATATATGAACTACAAAAAATTGCCTATTTTTTTCTAGGTTGGCCAGAAATTCGACCCTGATCTCAAGAGACCTTTCCATCAAAGCTTAAATTACCAGAGTTTCAATGACAAGTTATCCTAGAAAATCACCTCAAAGACAGGAAAAATGAAAAAACAAGTATGTTGAAGAAAGGCAAAAAGCAAATCTGATTCTTGTCATGAATCAGTAATGTCCAGTGATAACAAGAAAAAGATGAGACTTCCCTTCAGTGCAAAATAGATTTGAAGACCATCTCACTGTCTTCCGAAGACAGTAATTATAACTCTTCAAAAAGGAAAACAAACCAAGCTTTTCCCTTTTCCAGACACAGCAACATCTACTAAAACAGCCACAACAAAATAGATCAACAAAAACCAAACCATGCTTATTATTTACCTTTAATTAAACGTGTCTAGTAAAAAACCAGAATACATAAAACACATTTCATTTTAACTTTCTAGAAGTAAAAGGCCCATCCTTTACCCTGAAAGCCATTTTATCCCATTTCAGAAAGCCGTATGTCTAATCTGAGAGAGAACACTGGGAGTTCTGCAGCCATTGCTGCAGAAAGTGCAGGAGAAGAAATATATATGCATATATGTACATAAAGAGAGCAAACTCTTTGCACTGAAGCAATGAATCCTATCCTCTCATTTCATATGGAGGTGGGTAAATAATGGCACAACAGAGATTTCATTCATGCAGAGGTCTAGGGTATGCTGGGAAGCCTCAATGTGACAATTTGCTGCAGATGCCTGCCTAGAGGAGCCATTTATCAGCGTCACCCATGCGCATTACTACACACAGCTTCCTCAGCAGCATGATTCCACACCAGCTTTCCACACAGCACACTCCAGTCCTTGATATTTCAGGCACAGAAATAACCCTTATCTAGGCCTTAGCAGTGTGTGCTTATTGAAACAATTCGTATTACCCAGAGCACATGGGTTTGGAGTAGGAAAGCTACAAAATTTATTTCCTTTGCTGATAAAAAGAACAGCAAATTAAGAGAATTCACTACAGTTTCCCTCCTGCTCCCTCTCCTCTTTATAGCCCTGTTTAGCTCATTGCTTATAAACAGCTAACACAAGTATTCCCATCAGTAGTGCTGACTCCTGGAGGATACAGGCATCTTGGATGTTTCATCTCTTGTTATACTTAAGTGGAATATTAAACAGGCAAGACAGTAGCAGACCGGGCTAGGAAGAACCAAGTAACTAGGACTGACAAAGAAGGATGGCAATTTAAAGCACTTCAGTCTGTAAAGTGCTTCATTTAGAGCCATCAGTGCCAGTGCATTCAGCCTTCATGTATACCCCCCCACCTTTAGCTGTCCTCTCACACCTTAAGTCTATTCTATTCTGCTTTTAAGGTGTTAACAAGTACTGCTACTTAATAGCATGCCTTATTGTGTCTAGTATAATAATACTACAGAATTAGTAAGCTTAACACTGTAAGAATTCAAATTAATCTGGAAATCAAACATTTTTTTTTCCTTCAGAGACAGGCACAGGGAAAGGAAAAGCGAGACTGACTTCATTCCTATTGCTGGTGCACTAAAACATACATCATTTATTTGTTATGCTGGGTAAAATTGCTAGTGCAATGAATTGAATTCCTATTTCACACCAAATCTCAAACTGACGTTATAGAAAATAGATGTCTTTGTGACTGGTAAAAAGAGAAACAAATCAATCAGATGTAAAAAAAAAAAAAACCAGTCACATCTGTAGGTCAGAGGATGCACCAGCACCTTAGCCTTTAGACAAAAAGACGAATTTCAGAAGAAAAAATACCGAAGTGCATTAAACCAAAGATAACTTTGAGTTAATGCTTTCTACTCTTCTGGCTGCTTGCTAGTTTTGGTTTTAAGAAAGAGACAGACTGAGGGACAATAAATTTTAGGGATAGCTTTTTTAAGGAAAAACAAAACACAACCTTCATATGCATCACTTCTGCAAGACTTTAAAGTGAGCTCCAAGTTTTACAGAGCCCTGGTTTATTACCCATTTCCCCTTGCTTCCCCAACATTTCACCTATCCCATGGAAGCACTGCCTGGACCAACTTCACTCCCCACTTCATTTCTGTCTGCACATCTTGTATTCTTCCCCTCAAAGCCCCATAGTTCTTGGGCCTTTTCTTCACAGCTGCTCATGTCTTTTAGGACACCAAAATGTATTGGCCAATCTGCCATAAGTGCCTACTCTACTCCTTGCAACTTTGGAAATTGTTAATTATTGTGAAGCCAAACACTGAACAGTTCAACAGTCAAAAAAAAAAAAAACACCAATTAAAAAAATCCAGGACAAAGGAGAGATGTGATCAAATACCTGTAACAATTTAAGCTCTTGTCAAGAGCTTACAAGAAGCAGATCCCAACTGTTCATTTAAAATGAGAAAGCATTTCAATGAGTTGCCTGCCCCATCTCATATTCCTCACCAAACAGCCTCTTTGCCAGAGCACTGAAATCCATGACTTCACGAAGATCAACTCTGCAAAATCTTGCAGAGCCTTGTTTTCAAGGTGATGGAGAAGGCTCCCAAAAGCCAGTTTCTTCTCTTACCCACCATAACTTCTTAAACCCACCTCTAAATCTAACCCAAAATCCAGTGAATCTTTGTCAAATCCATTATTCAGAAATGGATTTGACACACAGGGGAAAAAAAAAAGGAAGTCTTATTAGGCATACTGAAAGTACAGCTCTGGATTTAGGCTTACCACCCATGCTGCAGAGCTGCTTACAAAGCCATCATTAATGGCCTTCCAGCTACCCATCATTCCCCCACGTTCAGTCTGCCCAGACAGCTAGCTATTCCTTTCTAACAAATACCATTTTAATTGCATCTCCCACTTTGTTAGCCTTCTCGACCTCCAGTAAAAGCCATCTATGGTCTAACAATCTCTTAAATCTGACACTCACATCGACCAGAACACTTGTATGCCTTCCTGCTAAGTTCACAGGTATGCAGGCTTATTGACAAGAATTTCCATTAGAAATCTAAAGCAGATGAGATGAACTGACAGCTTTAGGGCTAATGGGGAGAGAAAAGCAAGGAGGGAGTGAAAAGAGAGAGGTAAAAAGCAAAGAATATGCATGTGTGTTGTAAATGCCTCCTGTCACCAAGGACTTGATTGTGCCTTTCTGGTGCCAGGGTTTCTCCAGTCCCAACACCTCCCTCTGAGCAACAAATGCCAGCCACACAGCCTCAGCCACTGTTAACTCTTCCTGTGGGAATGCTGCCAGCAATCTCAGCATATTAACCCTGGGAATACTAACATGATTTAGAGGACTTGTTAAATTTTAATGATACCATTAGAGAAGAGGAAAACACACAAGTCACAACTCCCACTTTGGTGCATTTGGCTGCTGGATAGGATATTAATGTTTTTCTTTGCCCATCAGTATTAAATGAGCAGTGAAACTAATAGAGAAATGAAGAGTAGTGACTTGTATTCTCACTGTTCAGCACCTGCTTAAAGCCAAGGCGGTCTTACTGCCCACTAGGCTTTCTGCTGGAGTCCATCAGGTGGATGGAGTAAACGGGTAATTCTTTCAGCATTTGGCACTTAACAGGTCAGAGGTTCATTTAGCCAAGAGGCACAGAAAAATAAAACTGTCCAATTGAAATAGTAGCATGTAATCATCCAGACAATCAGTTAGCAGGCAGAAGTCTGTTCTCCTGAATAACTTCAGCATAACAAAGTCTGAGTTTGGCTTCAGTAAGACAGGGGTTTGCCTAGGTGACTTACAAGCAGCCAGGACAGAAACATGCAGAGGCCAGTTCTGCCCTGCTTTTAATAATGGACTCCAAGCAAGCACCTTCTTCAGCACTGCAGGAAGCTGTCTCATATCTTCAAGTATACCTGTGATAAAAGGAATGGGCAATTCCAACCAGAACAGGCCCACAGAAACTGAGGGTTTGTATTTCTGAATCCTTGTTCATCTTCAGTCAGTTTTGAGGGTGGCAGAGAAAGAGGGAATAAAACATGCACAGCTTGGGGAAAATTAACTCCACCCTGAGGCAGTTCTCCTCAGACAGTTCTGAACAAAGTTGAAACCCCCCAAACCACTGTGAAATTTCACTTTTTCTTCAGGAAAAGAAAATATTTACCATGGTAGATATCAAAGTCTCCTTTCATTTGTTTTTCCCCAAACATTCATGTGAGTAGAATTTTGTTCCAGTGCAAATCCATGGAATAGAGAAGCTGTTGTGAATACTCAGGTGCAAGTAAATGATCATGTCAAAGTATGTATGATTTAGAGACCATAAAGAAATATACGTTAGAGGCTTGCTATTAATAGATCACAGAAAATCCACAGGTCAAAACACATTTGTAAGGAACAAGTATATATAAAGCAAGTTTCAGTTGCAGGTAATTTGGAAGCCAAAATGCAGACTGTATTCCCAATTTAAAATTTTCCTACAGAAAAGGAAGCTAGCTTTCCTAGAGCTAGATGGATGGTTTACATTAGTCATATTGCACTGGATACAGATAGCCTACATTCAGCATACACAGTTCCTTTGACACACATCACCAGCAAGAAATTTAAAGTGTTTTCCAGATGCACACTCAGTTTGGCTGGGAATTTTTTTTTACTAGAATAAAGTAATTTTTCAAAGGCATTTGACGCTTTTTTCCTGAATCACCAAATCTATGGAGTAAGATCATTGACCAGACACTAACAAAACAGATACTATGTGGCCTGTAAGCTAAGTTCTCTTATTTGGAGGGCAACTAAGTGAAAAGACTCAGCCCTTCTCTGTTTAATAGGAAGGTGTGACAATTTTAAACATGCAATACAAAAATCTTGTATAAACAGATGCTTTATCTAGAAGCATCCAGTTCCTTCTGAGTCTTTTGTTTTCATGGTGAATTGCAAACCAAATCCAGTTTAATACCCCATTGGTTTCCTCAGGTCTCTTAAGTAGAATTTCCCTGGCAATTTATTACTTTTAAACACAACTACCAAACAGAGTTTCAGACAAAAGCTGAGAAGAGGACACCAGTCTGAAGTTTCTTCAGAATTAAGTCTTTTCTCTATCCTCCCAGAAAACATTTTGTAATATATAAGAAATACAAGGTCAACCATATACTATGAGATTTAGTAATACAGATTGAACAGAAGACCCTAATGACAAAGTGCTGGTTTCAGCTGAGGTAGAGTTAATTTTCTTCCCAGTGGCTGGTACAGAGCTGTGTTTTGGACAGCATTTTGTGCTGAACACAAGTGGAGTGATGGTGTTTGTCTTCCCAAGTCACTGTTAGGTGTGACGGGGCCCTGCTCTCCTGGAAATGGCTGAACACCTCCCGGCCCACAGGAAGCGGTGAATTAATTCCTTGTCTTGCTTTGCTTCTGTGCGTGGCTTTTGCTTTCCCTATTAAACTGTCTTTATCTCAGCCCATGACTTTTCTCATTTGTACCCTTCCCATTCTCTCCCCAGTCCCACTCATGGGGGAGAGTGAGCAGATGCCTGGGATCAAACCATGCCAGACAATAAAAATAAACACGTTTGAAGATGAAAATAATTTTTAAGAAGTATACCAATGCTGGAACAGTAAGTAGTTTTTAACGGCCTTACAACACTGTATTATTTTAAATAAAATAAATTGAATTCTGACACTGTAACAATAAATTCAAGCTGCCATTGAACACACCAGTTCCTTAAGACTAGTTCTTTTGTATAGCTGGTACCATATTTTCTTTTCCTGTCTCTTTTGTAAAGTAATTAAAAAGTAATCCCTATATTCTGTACTCCAGTTACAATGGAGGCTATGGTTGGATGCATTGTGCTGCTCTCATCAGTGGCTTTCTCAGAGATCACTGGCTCCTTGCATCTGCTGTTGTAACAGCACATCCAGTCACTCCCTGATCAAAAGGATCCAACTTTAGAAAGAAGCATTATTGAAAGTGTTTGAACTATCTATCATTTTTATAAGAGCTAAGGCAGGGAGCAACCAGTGTGTATTCACACAGGAGACCTGCAGTGATGCTAACTTATGACCTTCATATGGAGAGGACAAAGGAAAGGCACATGGGAAGCCCACGAGGGGCCAGGATGTCTCAGACCTGCTCAGCCTGAACAGCATGCCTGCTGCTGTGAATGCAGGAGTATTCCCTGGCTGGAGGCATGTCATACATAGAGCTGTGGCCTAAATTAAATCCTACTGATTCTCCTGAAGTCCAAATACCCTCACTAAGGTCAATTTCACATAAGTCAATAGACAAGGTTCAGATCCAGACTGAAGCAATAGTTCATGTTATACAAGGGAAAGAATTCTCAATTTCTGATATTTCTTGAAGAGTGTTTCAAACAGCCTTCATGACAAGTTCAGAACAGTTCAGTCAACTCTCCCCAGCTCTATGAAGTGTCTTGTGTTGGTCTGAACTTACTTAAAGAAACTTCAAACACTCTCTCATCAAAATATTAGTAAGCTGTACTGTAAAATTTTCAAAAGAGGAGAGTGGAGGGAAAAGAAGCATTAGCAGATACATATCCTGGCTGTAGACAAAACAAGATATTATAACTGAACAAAAAAGTCTGATCTGTACCAAGTCTCATTATGTATTTCAGATTTCAAAGCCAGAGATAAACACAATTCTTTGCAGCTTCACTATGCTCACAGTTATGAAAAAGAAAACAAAACAAAACAAAACCTGGTTTAATGTAGGAAGATCACATAGAAAGTAATTGCAAATAAAAATGGGCAACACAAGTCATTGGGGATTTGAGTTCCATAAACCTACAGAGTAGGATGCAGCCATCCTAAAACTACCTAGCCATTACCTAAAACAACCCAGCTCCAACAACCAGCCCATGTTAACAGGAAGTGTTGGATGAAACATTGCCATGTCTTTCAAACATGCAAGCTGAAGCTTCTGGAGCAAGGCAGCTTTTCAATGTCTGACCACAGCAGACTACTGTTATTACCTCACCACTGCTTTCTAGAAGAGCAATACTTTAATTGGGACTTCCATCAGTGTCACCGTGCCTCAAGAATTTGATCCAATACTGGGACAGACTGTGAAAGACACTTCTAAACTTTCTGCTCTTAGGATACTACTTTGTGTTTAATTTCAATGAAGCAAGCTGTAGTTTGTAAAAACACCCTGAAAAACAATATGCTTTTCTGCAATTGGGATACTTCTTGAACTGCAGCTTCAACAACAGATACTGTGGGCTAGGGATTATTTATTCAGTGGCAGGAGGGGCAGTGTTCCTCCATTTTAACAACATCAATGCCTCTCAAGCTACAGATGACACTAGTAAGATGTAAGCTAGCAATTTGCCTTAGAACATCTCTTGCGCCTTTGACACACAGACCTCGTGTCACAAAATGCTGCAGCTCTGACTACATCATTATGTAGAGCATGACAGTCAAGTTTACAGTGGTGGCGGGCTGCAGGTTCAGTGCTTGGAAGCACCCCAATTATATGATGTCAAAGGCTATGTGCTGCTGATGTGGCAAAACCGCCGTGTCTTTCAGCCCTGCAATGTTCTAATAATCTGCTGATGCCGGCGTGACTCCCATTACATGCCCATGGCCCACACTGGTAATCTGTGACATCTTTTCAAACACCGTCTGGGGAACTCATATGGACAATCTTTGTTCCTTTTCCCCTTCCAAAACTATACACCAAAGTCCTACGCTTGTTACACAAGATTTCTGTGGATGTTGCAACTTTTACTTCTAAGGAAATGTAAGACTATCTGAAGATAAAAGGCAATTTTGGACATCGGTGTAGCATTCACGGTGTGCATAAAGCACCTTGAAGACATTTTGTCACTTAGTAACAGCCCAGCATGAAGAGGTCAGTCACAGACTCAGCATTGACTGTATTTCTGAACACAGTGTTTTCAGACGCACAGCCAAGTCTTTGCAAAAAAAAAAAAAATAAAATAAAAAAGACAAAACATTTTCTCCTCCCTAGAGATTTACTTCATCAATACTTCCCTCTTCACCCTCAACAGCTCTGTCTATGGTCTTAAAGTATTTTCTGTTCTGACAGGAAACACTATAGTTTCAACTCACATAATATAACCATAGGCCGGTTTCTAATTTCCAATGCACTTAGTAATGACAAGCCTTTCTCATCCCATAGAGAAAGCTGCACAGCTAATGGTTTTGACAGCTTCCTAAAGAGCAGTCTTTACCACACAGCATCGTCACCCTTACCTCAAAGACATTTGCAAGCTCAGAAGGAACAGTTATATTATTTCACATGTTGACACAGAGGATTGCAGCGGCAAGGCTTCCAGCTGCTCCTGGAAAAGGGCTCACATTAATTCATCAGCCACAAAGGCATACCCGTTTATCTCCTCTAGACCTTGGCAAGCAGCTGTAATTCCAGTGCAAGTGAAGTAGCTCAGTTTCCCAACTTGCCAGGAAGCATACAATTGTAAGAAGATTCGCAGATGAGTTATGCTAAATGTTTGGTATTGTGACCTGTGATCCAACACAAAAGAATGGTTGTTGTTGCCTAAACTTTAATGGAGTTAATCCTCCCAAATGCTGACAAATTACTGCCTCGGGGCATTTAAAATCACATTTCTAGTGCAATAATCCTATCTGCATTACAATGAGTTGGGATGAAATGATTAGGTGCCTGAGATTTTTCTGCACAGTGAATTAAGTCACTATATAGACTGGCCGTGCTTGTTCACAAATTAAAGGTCTGGACGGAAATGAAATTCCATTATTCTGCCACTTGCTGAGCTTTGAGGAAGGATTCATTACAGTCCTGTCTCTACTGGGAATGTTTCTAGGTAGCTACCAGCTATCTAAAACCTTTTTTTTTCATTTTATCAGCTCCAGGACTTTCTTTATAATTAATAATTATGAGTCAAGTCTTTGACCACTAAACACCACTGAATGAGAAGACTAATTTAACAATATGTAAGCAAAAAAAAAAATGGACAGTGCCAGTAAACTGGTGAAAAAAACCAAAACAAAACTGTACCTGAGAGCAAGTCCTTTCCTTCCTACTTGTGCTCAGAGAGAAAGAAAAGACTGTGCTCAGAATTTACCCAATTCTTATACTCAGAAGCAGAGACTTTTTAGGTAAGGGGAAGTCCACAATATAAACCACCTAACAACATCATCTTTACCATTTATAGTAATATCCTAACTTCCCGACCCAATCACAATATGCCCAAGCAGCAATTCATGTCTACACTCAAATTACCTCAGTTTAAAGGCTGTATTCAGGATTTCTGGAATCATGTACTAACAAATTTATAACCATCAGCTTGTGAACATTCTTTTTAGCTTTCCATTGATTATTTACACACAATATCATTTGCTACACATCAATAGAGCAAGTCTTCAATTGTTAGATGCCTATGAGGTTAGTGTTCAATGAAGACAGGTGATATCACAGGTTTGAATTCAAAGCAAACGGATTTCACGCAAATTTTGATAACTCTGGGAGTATGATGCCGTAAATTTCTATGCCAGAACTTTGTCTGATGCCCTTCTAAAAATATAGCCTAAGAAAAAGCTTAGCATTAAAAAAAAAAATCTGTATTAGTAATTTGAGACAATCTTTATCATCGTGCAACATAAAGCCCACAAACAACAGGCACCAAAAGCTCCAAGATGCCCTCAGCCACAAACTGCAGTGTGCAACTATGTCAACCACCTGTGCTAGTCAATTCCCACAGGCATGCTTCACTGGGGGGTTACAATAAGATTTAATTCTCACAAAATATAACCCCTTCTATGCACGTAATTGCTGAACATCATTAAGCCACATCTGTATCACAAGAGGAGGAAAAAGAAACAATAAGTTTTTAGCACCATTCTTTTTGCTATTGGCAGGGAATCTGGCATTTTAAATGGCTAAAATGAATTAATGTAACTATAATTACATATTCTTCACCTTTGTGCCTCACCAAAAAAACCCACCAAAGTTTCCTTCCTGTTGATGTATTAGGAGAGAATGTTTCTATTTAAAATGGAAAGCTAAACACCTCAACACTAACAATGACCTAGTCAGAAGCAGTTTGCTCTAGGTTAAGTGTGGCTTTTTCTCAATCAGATGAAAAGCTTCAGTACATAGCTTCATGCACAAAGCCTGGTCTGTTTACGAAGCTATCAAGTATACTACTACACTTGACAGATATACACAAACTTTACATGATTGCACACTGTCAAAAACATCAGTGTAGGTTCACATTCAGACAGGTTACTGCAGATTCCAATATCTGCTACTAGAGACACGTTAAAACACAGATACTCTCACATTCTGCTTGTTGTGCAGCACACACTATCCCAGATCATGAACACTTCTAAATACAGCATAAATGGGAAACAGGTGCCACAGATTGTACTTATAATACCATAGAAATTTCTAGGCTGTCTTCAACAGCAACAACATAAAATGTATGTCAGACCTGGTTTACTAAAAGATGACAGACACATTTTAAATGCTTCATTTAATAGTTCTAATAAAGGAGTATCCCCAATTAGCTGTAGGCTATGGGCACCAGAGACTTGAATTGTAGAGTGCTTTGCAAGTTCTGAGGGAATACCCAGAATCAGAAATATGATCTGCTCCTTCTTCCACTTAACTCAGTGGCAGGATCCATTCCACACTCAAAAGGCCCCTATTTCCATAGCAGCAATCAAGAGCAAACTTCACAAGACCCTGAAAAAAATGCCAGCTACATTAGCACAGTGTGGTTAGACTTCAGTCTCAATCCAAACCAAAGCCAGTTTTCCCCAGACACAAACAGGTTTCGACATTTTTGAGAAATCCTGCACATCTCACCCTCAGAAGGGACACCCAGGGTGTTCCCAGGATGTTACCATGGCGCACACAGAGGGAGCTCACAGGCCCTGACAGAACTAGCAGAGCCCCTGCCAACACCTTGCTTTCCTCAAAGCAGAGACACTGATAAGGCTACCCCATGGCACCAGCAAAAACAAACTTCCAAGACCACCACAGTGCACCCAATCCAAAGGAGTCAATGGCACCAATGACACAAACACCAGACACAATGTTTGTGTCCCACATCACCCAGCCTAGAGCACTCTGCTGGGCAGCACTTGCTGAAGGCAAAAATCACAAGCCCAGAAAGTTCTTAACAGACATCAGCCAGAAAGGATGAGAGGAAGAGCTGCTTCTGCAAACAGACACAGCCAGCTGCATCCACCACAGAAAGGCTGGAGTACCTCAGCAGGACTGAGCATGCAAGTTCTGTTAAGCACAGGAGGGTCACCCATGCCCATGAAGACCACCTTACTTGTGCCTCCTCCCTTGCTCCTAAATGCACAGATTGGACAGCACTTCTGTCAGTGGCACGCCTACAGAACTGGAAGGTTTGGAAAGAAGGTGTAAGATGAAAAAAAGAACATCAGTAAAGAGGCTAAAAGGCCAATGATGCAAATAAAAATTGGTCTGTACAACACCATCACCTAAACTAAGTGAACAGCAGAACAAATAACAGCAGAAACACCAGGGTAACCTCTCAGGAAGGCTAGGTTGAGCAACGTCAATCACTACTGCAGTAAGGGAACCCTGTGCAAACATTTACACAACTAAAATCAGTCAATTTCTATTTAACACTGTGCCTTGACGTAAGTTTTATCCTCTCCTCCACCCCTATTCTCAGTTATTCTGATGGCTCCCATATCTGTATCAGTAATTTCCCACCTATACTCACAGCTGGTAATCACTGTCAAGTCACACAGCCTGAATCTGACAAGATTTTGGTACAGGGCCACTTTACAGTGACTCAACCATGTATTAATGGTTAAATTTACTATTAATTTTGGGGGATCCACCTTTTCCTGTTCATGAATAATTCAGTTAAGTCAGCTCTTGAGACAAGGTAACAACCAGCCCTTGAGTCTTTTGTTCATGATAGCACCAACTCCCTCTCAAAGAGCACATAAATAAATCATGGAGAGTACAACACAACAGCAATACCAGGGACCCTTTCTCAGCAGTCGGCTCTTTTCCATGATACCTCTTTATTGTAACCACTAATGAAAACCCTTTGAAGTGGAAGAGTAAATATTATCATTTGATAGTACCTGTACCCAACAAGGCAAACAAAATTGCATTGTACTACATTCCAGCAGCTGTAGACCCATTCACAATACAACACTCACAGGGTTGCTATGGAGGAACCCAATGGTTACTATTTTAGTAGCATGAGGTCAGCCAAGGGCTGCTGGTCACTCATTTAGGGCTGTTAGCCTTAATCTTACATGCACAACAAACTGGGGAAAAAAAACAACGTCAAACAAAACAAAATCAAGGAATTTCAGAGTTTGCCTTTGGTACCAAATACCCTAAGAAAGACACAAGCAGGTTTCCAATGGTTTTCAGGATCAGTCAGCTCTTAAAACCTGAGACCAAATGTGAGAAATGCTTACATCCTCTTTAGGCACAGGATTATTCAACCCAACGTTCAGAGTCCAGCAAGTACTTCCAAGTCTTATTGGGAATAAAAAAAAAAAAAATCTGGCTCTTCTCTATATCAGGAACATCACCAAGTTATCTTTTTGCTAAAGACACCTAGGAGAACTGGGCTCAATGCCATGGTCTGCCACAGCCTCACCGGGTGACCTTTGGGCTCACACAGTATTTCAATGCCTCATGTGAACCGGGAGCTACAGGAGGGTTTCTCCCTCAATGGGAGTAGAAAGCATTGGCATCAGACCATATGCACACACCTCGCTTATACTAAGCTGGCTGCCAAGTCTAAGGATGTTTTGTAAATCCATCCTGTAGAAATCAAAGATGGCAAAGGGGCAATGGACCAATAACTCCAACGTAATAGTCCCACCCTTACTTAACCCCTCACCAGAAATAAGAAAAAAAAAAACCCAACGAATGCTCAGGCAATAGCACAGAACTACTGTCAATTCAATGAAAGACGAAGAAAAGAAGCACGCTGGAAGGGCTGTCCCAGATGTCCCTGAAGCCAGGCAGCCCTCCGGAGACAGAGGCACCCTGCTCCACATGAAGCAGGAGGATGGGATGGAAAAGGGAAACACGAAAGAAGAGAACACAAATAAACCTCAGAGCGCTCGGCGGTGACACCGGCAAAGGGAAGCACAGGTGGCCGACAGCCCCAGCGAGTGCTGGGGACCGCTCTGGGCACAGGGACCCCCCCGTCCTCCCCCGCCTCCCCCGGCCCCGCGCTCACCTTGCTGCTGACGGGCCCGGGGATGAGGAGCTTCAGCGCCTGCCTCTTCAGCCCCGCCAGGCGGGCGTGGCCGTGGTCGCCGCCGCA
>VZTZ01022835.1:124492-152035 GCA_013400955.1 Drymodes brunneopygia | reverse complement strand
CGGAAGTTGCGCGTGGCCGGGGAACGATCGCCGGCAGCCGCCGGGAGGGAGGCGCAGGAGCCCCGGCACGGTAGCGACCCCCGCTCCGAGACGCCCGGGCGCCTACAACTTACCCCGTATTTTCTGCTCCGCGCCGTGACCGCAATTCTCTCCTTATTTCCAGCCACTGAATTCATGGTGGCTTCGCAGGGCGGCGGGAGTATTTCCTACAGGTCTCCCAGTCCGCATCCGACGGGAATAGCCGGTCCCGGGAAGTCCCCCGCGGAGCGGGCAGGCTTGCTCCCTCCGCCGCCTCCGACGGGATCGCTCAGCCCCAAAACACCCGTCAGTTCTCGGGAAAAAGCTTGGGGCTGGGGCTCTCTCCCGGTCGGTTTTTCTTCATTGTCTCCCCTCTCATTTCCTTACAACCCTTGTTTTCACAGAAACGGCAACATCCAAATCAGGAGCAATCCCCCCGATAGGCAGCACAGCTCTCATCCGCAAGTGAGGTGAAGCATCCAAGGTAGCCTGGAGAAGGCGAAAGAAGGAGCGGGAGCCGCGCTCTCCCAAGCAGAGGTGCTTTCTGCCTCCGCTACAGCGGCAACATGTTCCTTTCACCAAGGTTTGTAACTGAGTTAAAAGAAATCCTCCAAAAATATCGGGATCCAGGCTCTGGGAGGAGCCTCCGCGCCCCTTGCAGCCAATATCCTCCTGCCCATTTGTGCCTGACAGTTTTGCAAGGGAGGGAAGGGAAGACCCGCGCTGCGGAGCCCCGTGCGCTCCCCGGTCAGCGGCGGAGCTGCAGGGCTGGCGGCGCCGGAGGCTGCCAGCAGACTGCCAGAGCCTCACCGCTGCTCTGCGCGATACCTCGGCTGCCGGGAGGGTCCATTTTATTTTGCAGTATTTCTTGATTGACGTCTGTGATTTCCCCCCGTTCTTGGAAAGGGTGGGTGGGTGCGAGGAGGGGGGAGAACCTTGTTGCTTCCACCGCAGTTATTGGTTAGTTGCCTCTATTCAGGCTTTAATGAACATGATTTCACGAGTGTTCCCAATCCTCCCTAAATAACTAGGAAAGAAAAGCAAGCTGTATTTATGACAGTCACTGGCATCCCATTTCCATGTTGTAATTTTACGTGTATTAATTTAACTTGCAGTCAAGGGCATAATAAATTGATCTCCTAACAATGAAATTCTACAGACTTTGTGTCCCTGTTAATCTTTCCTTTCTAATTACGATTTCAATTTGCTGATCATGTGTATCTGTTACATACCTTTTTGTTTATTTCAAATCCTATAGCTAGAAAAATCATCTCTAATAAATTTTCCCCCTCAAAACGAGTTGGTAATTTTCTCAGAAATGGAGGCAATAAACAGCTAAATGCCAGATCCCCTGATAGGATCGTAACATGGATAGGTTGATGCAACTGAGAGGGCATGAACACACAGGGGACTAGCATCCACCCTTCCAACCTCCTCTTGTTAGTTCCCTATAAATGCATCCTTCCAGCATCCCTAGTGTACCTGGGCCACAACAGCCGTGAGGAAACAAAACCAGCCTGCTGCATCGCTGAGCAAGGAATCTCCCAGTGCTTGTAAGCCTTTACAGATACTCTACCAGTAGTAAAGATGTGTAAAATGCTCTGCTGTGTTTTAACTTCACTATGTTGTCACTCTGAGAGAGCAAGAGCCATTCCTTATGCGGTTAGAAAAGCTTCAATCTAAAGCTGACACAAGTGATGCCATCCAAGATAGCCAGGCTGCATCGGCCGTGCCTTGTGCATTTGCACAGGTGACCCCAAAAAGATGAACAAACGGGCAAACAAAGGAGGTGCACCCCAGCTGCTGTTGCATGTGAATGGGTTTCACATAAATCCGCATGCGGAGATCCCGTGGTTTGTTCCGTAGGCAGACGTGAGAGGGATGACAAGGTAAGGCAGGGAAATGCCGTGCGAGCGCACGGCGGCACAGAGCTGTACAGCCCCCTGGCCCCGCGCTGCCGACTGGGGGCCGCTCACAGGGCGCTGTAGAGCTGCTCGGCTCTCTGGGCTCACTTCTGGTGCCGAGCTGGCAGATTTCCTTTGTTTTTCGGCAGACCTTGCATTCCCCAGCTGCCAGCTCTGCCTGCCTCACCGCGTCCACTGCCGGGGGCCGTGGCCCCGGGCGCAGCGCCGTGCTGACGCCAGCGCCGCGGCCAGGGCGCGCTGATCCCTCTGGCCCCGCACGCCGGGCCCGGCACGNCGGGACCGGCACCGGCACCGGGACGGGAGCACGGCTGCCCCTGCTCCCGGGAACCCCCCTGCCTGCCTGCGGCTCCTCCGGGAGCCCCGCCTGCCTCCGGCACGGCGGCAAAGGCCTGCGCCTCTCCCCAGGCGGAAATCCTCCCAGGACTCCTAGAGCCCGGCTGGGTGAGGGCTCCGGCATCATCCCAAACGGGATGGGTTCACACTCACGGCTTCGGGAGGGTGCCTACCCGCAGCGCGGCTGAAGGGGTGCTGGAGCACATGGAGGAGCCCAGCAGGACAAAAACGGATGCCTTCCACATGTCAGCATTTTGAGGAGGATGGGTTTCTTGGTCCTTAGCTCATGGCTAGGTTTGGTTTGACGTGGAGAAGTAAGATCATGTCTGGTGAGAAGCGAGAACGCCTCCAGCCAGGAAATGAGGACCTCACGACATGGTGAAATTGAGCTTTGAGCCCGAAGAGTCTCAGTAGCAAATTTGCATTTCCTCATGTCTCCGGTTTGTGGGAACTGTTAAGAAGGTGCATTTGGAGAGTACCTCACAACTTGAAGGTTTGCAACTTTGTTGGTCAACATCTCTGTTGCTGTTGCATCAGCTCTCCCGCCTGACAGGTGTCAGTATTTACTGGCATTTTGGTTATGCAAGAAAGACTTTATTGAATTGTGAACAATTTTGCAAGCTAAGAGATATTCCAAATTTTCTAGTTTGAGGTATTTTGCTGCTAAAATATTTCCCATTCTTGTTATTTTGTGCTGGACAAAGTATGGGACGCAATAGTATCACTCCAGCAAGAAGCTCTGCTAAGAGCCCTATCTGTGGATTAACAATTTTCTCTCTGAGAAGCATTGAGGTATGGCCTTCTCCCACTCATTAGGCTCTCTAATGTGGAAGTTGGTTTGGTTTCCTCTTACAAAAACCTTACACTCCGTGTGTCACTAACAAAAGATGATTAGCAGAATCACCAATGGCAGGCAGCTCTACAGCTCTCAAGTTTACACATTTCTTCTGTCATTGTAGCCTGTAGTCATGGGAATCTGCCTTAACCTTAGTCCTGTAAATCATTTATGCTAGCAATTCAGAAGCTAGACTGATTGTTGTTCTTAATTTGAGACAGAGCTGAAAAAATGGGGCTGTCCAGCCATTTATAAGTAAATGGACAAGAGCCAAAGCGCTTGGATGCAGGTTTAAGTGTCAGAGTTTCAAGCTAAAGCTGGTCTCAAAGCATTATGGCTGGATTTTGATCTCAATCTAGGTATGACACATCTGTGGACTGTTATGACCTGTCTTTTAGCACGGATAAAACCTTCCAATTTCTCCATTGTACCACAGAACGTTTGCCATGGTGTACTATCCCTCTGCTGCCTTCAGTGAATTTCTTCTGAGTATTTCTCAGTGTGAGTGCAATTAAATCTGACCTAGAAGTTCAGCTTCATCACTCAAATTTGAGATGCTGGCACAAGCCCAGTTCTACCCACAAACAGCAGTTTATAAGAGCTGGAAACGTTGGCTGCATCAAAGAAGTGCTTTGAGGTATTCACATTTATAATAAATTTCAGGATAAAAAAGGTGACAGCAACTGTAACTTGAAGAGTCATCGCTGCCTGCACAGAAGCTTTGTTTCCAGGTTTGGTGCTAATAAGTCTCAGTATCAGGTCTTACTTACAATTTTAAAAAGCTTCCTAGGGGAGATTTGAAATGCATGACAGCTCCGATACTTGCTGAAAGCTGCATATTAATGAGCTGGAGTCCATTGGGGGACAGTGAGGAAATTGAAGGCATTTGTAATAATACTGACAAAGAATTAACTGCAAAGATAGAAACAGCTAATTATTAAGAGCTGCAAACAAAATCACCAGAACTTTCTCAGTTTGACATATTTCGTCTCTAAAACCATTCCAGTTCTTGCTCTTTTCGTCTTGCCAAACTATAGGACCTTTTCAGTAAAAAGCTCTAGCACATCAAACACATTGTCCCTTATCCTTTTGTACAGCTCCCACATGAGCAGAAGCATGCATAGCCACAGTCTGAGTATCCTGCCAGGTATACGAATACATGCAGAAATGGAGGAAATCGGCTGTATGGACCAAATTTGTTCTTCTGGTGCTGTAGATAATGTTCCTTCGATAGTATCTGGGATATACTGTGTCTGTGGGGTGTTTTCCTAGTTACTCTTGACGATTGTTGAGCATGATGTCATGGAGAATGAAGGCTGGGCATTTCCTGTGGATGAGCTATCTGCTGGGGTGTTTGCTATACCACAATTTCTAAATCAGTCCCAAGATTTACCTTGTGTGTCAAGGTAAAAGCAGACTGAGACTGGAAAATAAGTACTTCCCAGTCACTGCTACAATCCCTAGCTCCAGGTGGTGTATCATAGATAGGGAACCCTCCAGGTTGTTCTTAATGCAGCTTCTGCTTCTTGCTGTTACCAGCAGACCCGAATCAGTCCACTTTGAGTACAGTTCTTCCTACAGCAAACAGCAGGGTGTTCCTGTCCTCCTGACAGGGCTGTGTCTCCCTGTTTGCTTGGTGTAGTCCTTTTGCCTCAGGGCCATTGCACAGATGTTTAGCCTGTACTCTCCTTGCTCCAATGAGAGCCTCCTTGAATATCTCCATAAAATAAAAGGAAGCTGCTTGTGTTCAAATTCAGACTAAGAGTCTCATGCTGTTGCAAACTAGTTGTCCTTAAAATTCACCTGTGCTTGATAGCAGAAGCAATCTATTTTCCATGAAGGACTGTCTATTTGGATTCTCTTTGAATGGATTTTTTTTCTATATTTCAAATGTAAAATATTCCATAGATTTTTTAGAAACTGCTGTCATAGTTTCTGCCACACAGCCCTGCCTCCTTCCATAAATCTTTATGTTCTCAGTAAAAATCAATGTCTGCTTATTAATAAAATATTGATGTGTTTTTCGTAGGTAATAAAGGATACAGTGTCATGCACATACCTATACTCATGGAGCAGGATTGCATGGAGAAGTTTGCAATCATTTTATGCAGTGGGATGCATTGCAATGACAGGTCTGCAGCCAATTTTGGTGAAGTTCATAAATTCAAATACTGAAATTTGACAGAATCCCATTTTCTGTTTCTCAGGCACAATGAGCTTTCATTGCAACTCCAGAACTAAAGACAAGCTTGAAAAATTGGGAGTACCTGTGAATCCCAACACACCAAGTCCTAGAAATGCAGATGTTACACAGAACAGCAACAGAGCAAAAAATCACTGGAGTAACAACAGCCAGTCACAGGCTCTAATGAAGAAAGATGCAGGCTGCTTCTTGTCTAGAAACCTTGCTTGCCTCTGTGGGCCTCCTGAATTGGGAGGAATTTGCTCTGGAACACTGCTAGCAATCTTCCCTGAGCACAGGGACATGGCTGAAGATATTAGAGGGCAAAGGATTTCTTTTAAATGTTCTTCAAAGAACCTCCTAGCTACCAAGGAGAAATGTGTCTTCCAAAAGAATTGTTCTCAGTAGAGAACAATTGGTCAGAAAAGGGGAGATGATGGTGTTAATGGCATTAGCAAATAACAGCATTGATAGGAGGAATATAGGCCAGCAAGTGACAAAGTGGGAAAGCAGGCAAAGTGGCTGATGGAGGGTAGCAAGTGCCAAACCAGCTTGTGCCTGCTTCACCCTAGGAGCCAGGGACACAGGGCAGATGGTGTGGAAGGGGGTAAGAAGCCATAGCACAGCAAAGTGAACAGGCAGCCCTGAGAAACAAACAGCAAAGCATTTCTACCATCACATTTTTATGCTGCATCCTTTCCTGTTGCAGAAATCATTTATAGCAATGCAGATCAGCAACAGAGCTGGCATCACAGGCACTAGTCTATCCTAGTCTTGAATGTGTAAGTGCCTTAAATGAAACATGATATAGAAGGCAGCAGGCCTTTCTTTCCTGCCCCTCAGCTCACTTGAGGTGAAATAATTGAACTCAGAGCTCAAGCAACACAGAATTACATTCACAATAAGCTGCGTCAGAGGTCTCGCTGCAATATATTCCTGAGAGTTTTATGACAGTAGGCACTCCAGATCTCAGAGCATCTGTTTCATCTGAAACTCTTTCGGCTCTTTTTCAAACATTTCATACACTCCTTTCATCCCCAGTTTAGGGTTAAAAGTGAACACTAGAGCATGCAGATTTCAAAAAATTTTATTGTTCCATTTTTCTCTTTGCTGTAGATCATTCCACATTGATTATATTCTTTATGAAGCAACTGCAGAGGGCTGATGACTGGCTTATATGCCTGCCATTTCCCTCGGACCTCTGTTACCTGCCTCTAGTTTGCCTTGACAGACACAGTTTGATCCCTGTATCCCTCTCTTCATCAGCTCACTTGCAGCTGGGGAGGCAGAGCCATGGCTAGACCTTGCTTGTCCTGTGGATGCAGATCAGTGGCCAAGAAAGGTACAGAGCTGCTCTCTTTGCCCTTCCCTGTCTACTGCAATGAGTTTTTCTCCAGTGTATTCTGCTCCCCTGCTCTGACTGCATGAGTAATCCAGAGGGGAAGTCCAGGAGGATTCATGACTGGACCCAGATGACTTCAGTTTCTGTGTCTGCCCATCAAGGGATGTTCAGACTTGGCAGCACAGCTCTGGAGAGCAGGGGATGAGTAAGGCAGACCTGTTCCTCAGAGGGTTGCCTTGAGGCCAGTGCTCCAGGTAAGCACAGTTTGCTGTGTACAGGAACTTCTTTCAGGTTTAAACAAAAGAGCAAACTTGTCACTGAGTACAGACATCACTGTGAGGGAGCTGACTCCAACAGCCTGAACAGTCTGTATGCACAGACAGGCTGGGGTAGAGCATTCCTGCCCAGGCTCAGGGCAGGAATATTCACATCTTCATGGAAGTCTCTGTCTGTGGCCCCAAGATGTGCTCCCTGGAAGCAACACAAGCACGGGGCAGCTGTGCTCAGCAGCATGTCCCCATCCACTGCATTTTGCTGTGGCCCTTTTCTGAACCATAGCTATTCTGCCAGACACCATGACAGAGGGAAAACAATCCCATGCCTAGGCAGCTAGCAACACAAACACAGCTTCAGAGGCGGACTGGCAGAAACTGGTGGGCATATCTTCCTACTGCTGGAAAGCTTTGGCAGAGGGGAATGCTTTACCCCATGTTACCAAATTCAGCAGAACTAGGTCTTCTCTTCTTTAGACAGAGCTTGTCTGCTCATGAAAGTTTCACCAGTTTAACATAAAAAGTTCAAAATCCTTTAATGAAACCAGCATGACCTTCCTGATGGTTATTTGTTTGAATTTAAGTCTCCTTTTACTAGCTACACCCATTTAGTTTGTACCCATGTAAACAGGTGCAAGTGGAACTGGAGAGCACCAGCTTTATGTTCAGACATAAAGCTGCACCACTTTGAATAAGCCAAATAAACCAGCCTGTCATGGTTTAACCCCAGCCAACAATCCACCACCCCACAGCCGCTCACTCACTCCTCTCCAGCAGGATGGGGAACAGAACTGGAAAGTTAACAGTGAGAAAACTCATGGGCTGAGATAGGAGCAGTTTAATAATTGAAATAAAATAAAACAACAATACAAAATTGTAACAAAAAGGAAAATTACAAAGAAAAAAACTGTTAGGCTGCCTGCACTGCTCCTCACTGCCTTTTTCCCAGACCCATGAGGATCCCTCTTTATGCGTAGACAAGGATCCAGACTATTTATAATCACCTACATTTTAATTTGGTTGTTTAATCTTGTTCCTCTTAAAGAAATGTTCACCCAAGCAATTAGCATTATTGAGCATTTTAACCACTGCTAGCCTCAACAGTGTATTCATTGCATGATGCCTGATCTGCAATAATGCAACAATATCAATTTACTGTAATGAATTCGGTCCAAATGTCCTAGCACAGGTTGGGTGAGGGCCTGGAAAGTGGCTGATGCTGTAGCAGAGTCACAATGACATTCTGTGACCAAGGAGTTTTGGGAAGCAGTCAGGTATGCAATAGAAAAATGTGGTGGGCTGCAGTGACAGCTGGGGCTGGCCCTATCTGAAAGTATGAACCAATATTCTGGGATGAACATTGCTAAGTGAAGGCACTTGTTGATAATTTTAATGTTTACTGAGAAGCTTTGAGTGCCAGTATGTTCACACAGTTATATCTCTAATGAGACTGCAAACTGAACCATGCCTTTGGCCCAAAAGAGCTGGAATCTGTGCCCTGGAATAGGCAAATCTCTGTGTTTGTGAATGTGTTCAGGAGCCATTCCATACTGCTGGGAGAAGCCAGGGCTTTGTTGTTCACTGATAGGAGCAGAGTGCAGCTGGGGAGGCAGCCTGAGGACAGGGACTGGTGGTTTTGTGTTTCCTGTGCTCTTTTTGGCAGTGGGAGGCTGATGTTTGTTCCCATGTTACTTACATGCTAGTCTGTGTGAGGGTCATATCTTTTCTAGGTGGAAGAGATCCTGCAAGCCTGGGATGTGTGTTCTTCTGTGTTTATGTACAAATAAATAAATGAACTAGTACCACTGAGTGGAAGATCTCAAGAGAAACTGAGTGTTTCTGTAGCATGCTAAGCCTACTTAAAACAGAAAAAGAAGTATAGTGATTCTGACTTTTTTCCTAGAAAAAGCTGCACTCTGCCTCAGGGTATGATGACAGTTGATGTAAGGATCACCTGTTGGAGAGGAGTTTGTGTAAGGTTGTATAATTCGGAGAATCTTCATCTTACTTGGGCTTCAAGCTGATGTATTTATCACAAACATTTTTGTTGCTAAAAAGTATGGAGAAAGCTCCAGAGCAACCAGTAAGAGTATTGTCAGAATTTCTAAAGTTGAAATTCTTCTATTAGATGCCACACAGCACTTGGAAAACTGTGTGGAGATAGAGCCTTTCCTGTCAGTCACCCTTGATTTCACTTGTAAAAGCTGATATCTCATGAAGGTGGTTCTCAGACTTACCTGGAAAGCCAACATCTTTGTCTAACAAGTACAGATGACTGACTTGCCTTTTTTTCTGCATGTCAGACTTGTCCAGTTTTTCACATTCTTCCATGTGCTTGACTAGAACTAATTTTCATGGATTTCAAAAGGAAGGTTAGAATCTTTTAAGGAAGTGTTTTAGGAAGGTGCTCAGATGCTAACTAATCAGTGGGGGTCCACATGAGTTGAAGAACCTTTGTTGCATGAGTCTCTGAGAATCTAGGTGGAAAAAATTGCTGCCTATAATTCAAGTCCATCTGGAAAAGAATGGGCAGTCAGGGCCATATGGCAGCTTCAGGATTAGTAATTGCCATGCAAATAGCAATAACATGAGGGCTACAATCGTGTAAGCTTCTTCAGGGGAAGGTCCTGACAACATTCAGGAGACTGACAAAGGGTGGGTAGGTGGGTGGGTGTGGTTTTTTGGGTGACTTTGTGTTCACCATTTTCTGTGTTTGAAGAAAAACACACAGGTTTCCTCCTGAGCTGAACTGTTTACTGTAAAGGCTGCCTCCCTGCCTAAACACTTGTTGCTGTTTTTCTTTATAGCATACTAGTGAAATAAAGCTGGGGTTAATTAGGCATTAGAGTTGTATTCAGACTTACTAAGGAGGTATTAAAACTTTAACAAGTGAAGCAAGAAATCATTATAGACACTTATTTTACACATCTCATAAGTGTTTACAGTAATGATCCTCAGTCTTGAATAATGGCCAGCTCACATTCCCTTGAACAAACAGGACAAGGAGGTGTTTTTTAGTGGATTACATAAATGAAGTTAGTTTGCTAACTAAACCAAACATCTTGCATATTCATGACCACCTTTCAGTATTTAGCCACTTGGGATACTGATAATAGCTATCCTTAAAACACAAAAACCTTACAGCTCTTTTCTTGAGGATAATTTCCACACATCACAACCACAAGGATTTTTTTTTACGGAGCACAAGACTCATCCTAAAATTCTTCTGCATGCCTTCTTCAAGCAGGTAAGAAGTTCCTTAAATTTAAACAGGGTCTGCATTCTCTAATTCACAATACCCGCCTAATTCATGTGCCTGGTGCCAGGATGGGGCATCTTAATGAGACTTTTTTGCTGGTGCACTTTGACATGACATCTGTTGTAAGAAAGGTCCCAGGCTATCTCTCTGCCTTCTCAGGCTTGATTTCTCTCCACAGTCTTGAAGATGTCAGTAGAATAAATATGAAGAATTTGTCTTAACAAACTCTGCTTACAAGGAAACAGCTTCCATGGACCAGATTGGCAAGGACAGATCATGCAGGAAAGTGGATTGTGGAGCCCAAATGAATGAGTAATTGAAAGACAGTTCTGCAAAAATGAAAACCATTTCTAATCTGTGAACGTAGCAGTGTGTGGCCAATCTACAGAGTTCTGTAAGTAGCAGGCATGCAAAGTATGCAGGTGATGCCAGCAGAATCCCTGCAGAGTGAGGCATTCTCTGCAGGAGGAGGAAGATGGCAGCCGAAGTATGCTCTTGCATATGAACTTTTGACCCACCCAAGCACTGTTGAAGAAGGCACAGCTCACTCCCCAGACTTCCAGCATAGGGAATAATGATTTTCTTTGGGTGCACCAGTGTGAGGACAGGTAGGAGAAGATGAGAAAGTGGTTTGGCACTATTGGTTCCCTTGGGCTACATGTCTGGCACATTCCAGGGATCAAGACAGGCAAAGAGAACTCAAAGGAAATACTATGGGTTGCAGGTTTTAGAGCAATGAGAGATCTACACAATACCATGAATCTGGGTAAGTTAACCATGTTCCCCTGGTTTGCCTTCAGTAAACTGCTCTAGCAAGACTTTACAGCAACCCATTAGATTAGGCTCTGAGCTAAAGACCGTGTGGCTCCTGCAATTTGCAGTTGTCACAGTGATGTTGGTTAGACATACAGCAACTGAAATGGTATAGGTACTTGTCCTCTATTCCAAAATATACTGGTCCCTTTAGCAGCAGCCTAAGTCTGCATTCAACAGTAGAGGTATTAATCGGCCAGAAAGTACCTGATTATACAAACCAGACTGAGCACACGTAGCTCAGTTAGATACACTTCAAAGAGAGCAATTTCTTCTCAACTCACAGTGACTTCAGTATATGGGGACATAACCAGTTGACTTCAGATTTGTATGAAAATAGAGTCTATGATGGGAACACGGAGGACACAGAGCTTGCTAACTATAATCACATTAACTGTGAGCCCCTTTGACAAAGACCTGGGAGATGGGAATTTTGTGACCCCCTTCCTGACATCTCCAGAGGCACCTCTCTACATCTGTACAGAGTAAATACCCTCAGTGTGAAGGGCAAAGATGATGAAAAGCTTACTATCTCTGTGAGATGAACACTTAGTGGATGGTAAAGCTGGACCTTTATGGAGTGTTGTGGGAGATTAATGATGTTATTGGTAACATCATTGTAATAACACAGTAATGAATGTGGAGAGTTTAGTTTATTTTTACAATCCTACATAAGAGGATTGTGACTTTCTGCAACCCGGCTTGTCATTAATATAATTTCTTTGATATGGGGCAGCAATGGGACAGTGCAAGGTGTCCTCCCCAGGTGGGGAACAGCTGTTCAGAGGAACACTCACTGATCAGCAGGGACTGAAGACAGCCATTTCTGAACAAATTTATTTAATCCAGCTACTACCTGAAAAATGCCTGGCAAATGGAATCGTGTCTGTTGTTCTTTAACAAATATTGTAAGGCCTAAAGATTTCATCAACAAAGCAAAAGTTTAGTGCAGAGTTGTACCTTGCAGTTTATATCTGGTTCAGATCATAACAAAAGGAAAGTGAACTTACTGGTCTTGGCTGGATGCACATGAGTGCTGAACAAACAGAAGGTAATGCCAATTGAGAAAGGGGAAGAATGTTCCTCCGTTGCCATTTTTTTTATCCTTATTATGAATTTTTATTGAAAGGTAACTTACAGAGTTAAATTTTAGCAGTGATGAATGCATTATTTCTTCTGTTGCTCCCTGAGCTTTATTCATTAACTGTTGCAGAGAGCCAGTCTTTTCCCCACCATAATTTACCTGTAGTTTCTGACAGTGTCCCTCACAGACCTCACTGAGTAAAGAAATAAGAGTCATATTTGAACAGCACTAATAGAAACTTGGCTCCTAATAAGGGACAGTACATATATATATTAAATACAAGTTAGAAAGGCATGCTGTAGTCTTTAGATGGCTTTTATTTTTTTGAAGCTATTGACAGAAATTAGAAAAAGCAGAGTATTTATTTCTTGTTTAACTGAAAACTGAGAGTGAATTTGTCCAAAAGCTTCTAAAACCAAGGCCTTCATAAATGCAAGTATGTGACTACTGTATAAAAGATATTACAAAGCCTTTGCACCAAATAGTTTCCTATAAATGCCAGTAAGAACATTTTTGTTTAAAAATAAAACCTGTTTGTACTACAAGCATCTCTGGGGAAGAGAGTGCATGTATTTTTGCCTCTGAAGGCTCTCCAGTTATCATTTCTGCTTCTCTTTTCTGGATTTTATTGAAGGTGCATTCCTTTTACTGAGGTTTCCATGGTTATTGATCTCCTGAAGTTTTCATATTGACCCAGGCAGCCACTCTTTCACTGTGAGTCTCTGAATGAAACATTGCTTCTTCTGCTTTCACAGAAACTTGTTCTGGCAAGCCCTCATTACCAAATTGGACTTTACCTCCCATCCTGATTTGTGTTTTTTTCTCTGAATTCAAATGTTTTTCTTGAGCTCACCTTTTTGTAAGCATATAATAGCACAGGGCATGATTGACATTATCTATCTTGGGGATGAACATTGCATGTAAAAGGTGTATGGGTTCAACACATCTACTTGTAGGTCACTTTTTCTAACTTTATGTCCCAAATGTCTGCACTTTACTGTTCCCTTTGTGACTGGATCACTGTAAAGCCTTTGCTTCTCACGTGAGAACAGGCAGGGTGTGAGCAATGAAGTTCAGCTTCTGTGTTATCCTGAGAAAACAGAACAGACTTTCTCTTCATTTTACAGCTGTATGCTTCCAGCTGACATTGCCTCCTGTGGGAGCAACAGTTTCTGGCTGCTTCAGGCCAGCTAGCATGGCTTACATAGGGAATGTGTTCTTCCACAGCTAGGGAATAATGTCTGTGAGTATAAAAATTCCTCAGAACATTCATTTCTCCTCAGCACCAAGTGCCCAGGTTCTGAAATAAGGATGCTACACAGACAGTTTATGGAGCTTGGGGGATTCCCTTGTTAAAATTCTGCCATCAAATTCTGTCATCACATTGGAAAGAAGAGTCATCATTATTCCTTTTTGTCACTGGAACTCTTCCTCTCACTGGGTATTGCTGCGTCATCTCTGCCTGAGAGAACACACCCTTGGCAATTAGAAAAGTCCCTATGAAGAGATTTATCTTTTCATTTTTTTTTTTCAGCTCTGCAGTGTCTGCTACTGTCTCCAGTGTTCATTTAGCTGTTTTGAAGAGTAAATTCTGGTGGCAAATCCTGTACTCCAACTAATCCACTATATTATGCTGAAGAGATGGTACATTTTTAAAGAGGAAAACAGAGATATCACCAACAAGTGCATCTCATGTTGTACTATTTTGCCAAAAGATATTGCATCCCTTTGTGGATTGAAAGATGGACTTTTATATGAGAAAACCCAAACGACACATTTCAATGTTCCACTTCTCTTCATGGCTACTCAGTTCTACCCCATCAGAGCCACAAGAGTTTTGTGAGAACATCTTCCCAAAATCCCATCCACACTGCCAATAGGAAATGAGGAAAAAGGATGAACCTCTTTCTTCTCATTGGTGTAGTAAAATCAAAGCTTTCATTCTTTCAGCAGTTTCTTTTACTTCTGTTTCCAGGGCATTTTTACAGATGCTTCCAGGATATGTACTCTGGTGTGACATCAAAAAGAAACCTGTCTTGACAAAAGAGCAACAGAGAAAATTCACGGCTTGTTTATATAAATTGTTAAAAAACTGTAATTAAATAGCTATAAAAATAGTAACTGGTTTTACTGTGTGTGTCCCCTGCTTTTCATGATAGCTGTTCTTAGACTAAACTGTTGGGGGCTTTCCCCATTTGAGCTCTGGAGGGCTACTGCAATAAAAAGGTGAATGAGAGCAGCACTGCATTGTGCCTCCAGATGAGACAAAAATGAAACCAAGTTGCATCCAAGCAGCTAAATCTGGGGCTTAAGCCAGCCTCTGTACACTGAATAATAGCTACCCTGAGCAAATAGACATGTCCTATAACATTTCCTGAACATCAACCAACTGTGGCTCTGGTAGAGCTCTTGTTTTCTACTTTTTTTTCTTTTTCTTTTTCTCCTTTTTCTCCTTTTTCACCTTTTTCTCCTTTTTCTTTTTCTCTTTCTTTCTTTCTTTCTTTCTTTCTTTCTTTCTTTTCTTTCTTTCTTTCTTTCTCTTCCTGTCTTTCCTTCTTTCTTTCCTTCTCTCTCCTATCTCTCCTTCTTTCTATCCTTTCTATCCTTCTTTCTATCCTTCTTTCTCTCCTTTCTTTCTCTCTCTCTCCTTCTTTCTCTCCTTATTTCTCTCCTTCTTTCTCCTTCTTTATCTCCTTTCTTTCTCTACTTCTTTCTCTCCTTCTTGCCTTCTTTCTTGACTTCTCTTTTTCTTAAATGGGTTGAGTCAAGGGCCCTCTATTTAGAGTGGTCTTCTCACTCCTAATTATACAACCTCCTCAGAAAGTTCTCCCCCAGTGATCTCAATGATAGTAAACCGTCATATTTAGTGTAACAATCCATCTCTGCAACTTTGACAAAGCACTAGAACTAGGGAGAGGTTCTCAGTTTTCCATGGAATTTGAGCTGAATTTCAGTGCACCTCTGTGTTTGTGGGAGCTCTGAAGAATGGCATTGCTTCTCAAGGCAACAACTTAAGACCACAAGAAAACTGGCTATGGTGAGGTTTTCTTTAGTCTTGTCTATGCAGGATTGAGTGCAGCTTCACCACACAAATAGGTGTTCCAACAAAGTTGCCCTTACAGCTATACTACTGAGCTTTTCCTGTCTGCGTTACTATGAATTAAAATTTCAGTCTTTGCTACCAGTTTCCAAATGGACCATAATACATCTTTAATATTCCTTCACTGTAAAATCTACTGTTATGCATGAAGCTTGAATAACTTGCAGATGGGAAAGACCTCAGAGAGCTTCAAATTCTTTCATTATCATCTCAAAACCACACCTCCAGAAAACCTCAGAACTCCCCTCTGGTTATTTTAATGACTAGGGTGGTGTCTAGGGGAAGACATGGATGCACACCATAAGACAAATCTTAAGACCTGTTCTACACTGGGGGATGCTGTTGTCTAGGCAGGAAAGAGACTGCTGTTGACAGGAAATATTCAAGGGCTTCCCTCTTCTTGAAACATCTTATTTTGAATTATTTTTTTAATGCTATCGTTTAGGCAGGTATTTGCAACTAGGGAGCCTCTTCTAAAAGGCTTCTAGAAGAAAGAGATTCCAGAATAAAAGGAATTGGTTTAGTACATGAAAGCACAGAAGCAACATGTGTGTGTTTATAAGGCTGCAGTGTCTCCAGGGTAATAGGAGGAAAAGGTAATTTTACATCTCCATGCACAAGCATGCCTAGTTTCACTTCCTGTGCTCTGAAAAACATGGAAAAGTTCTGACTGCTGTCTCTTGCTAACTCTTGCTTGCATTACTATAGACAAGAATTAACTACTTACACTCACAGTTTTACAGTTTTGGTCCTTTCAATGACACAGCTTGCAGCTAGTTGGACATCTCTGTTGGATCTTCCACAGATGAGTCTTCTTTAAAGAGACTAGAAAGTTTTTACAGTGCCTTGTGAGCCAGTGCATCACTATTTCTGAAGCTCTTCTGTAGACAGAACTCCCTTTGAAGTCAATGGGAGTTTTCTCTGAATAAGAGCTTTAGGATTTGGGCCTCAGGACACAAATGCTGTGATCAATCTTTTGAGCATAGTGAGTAACATTTTCTTGGCTTACAGAACTACACTAAGCCATACAGTAGCCCCAGGGATTCAAAATAGGTTAAGTGGGAGAATCTGCTTTGTTTTGACCTACATCTTTCTTTAGCTTTTAAATCAGCATAGTCCCCATGCCTAGTACTGACCTGCTAAAAACACCCTCCAACAATAAGAGCAGATGTTGTAATAGTTTTACAGTCAAACCTATCATGGCATGAGACACTATGAAACAGAGTTGTGTTCAATGAAAAACATACTTGATGTGGACTGACCTGTTTAGAATTTGAGACCTGAGCATACAGTCTGGAACAAAAGACTTGAAGGCTGAGAACTTCATTAATTATGTTACAGGCAGACCTGCAGGCACTGATTTCAATCAGACCCCACCCTGATACAGGCAGCTGTCAGAGAGTGCAGCAGTGCCTCAGCAGTGGGGCAGAGCAAAACTCTCTTGCATTTTCAATCCTCATAGGATATCACACAACTCTATTAATGAAACGACACATAAGAGAACCAAGAGAAAAGACAGACTGAAACAAGAGGAAAAGGCAGCAAAAGGAACTAGGAGCCTGAACATTTTACAGGCCAGTGTGATAACATGGGTGGAGGTGCACAGAGGAACAGCCCAGCTCTTTCCCTGGAGTCCCAGGTCTGATGCTGGCCCGTTAGCATTTTGGTGGAGGAAGTCCTGCAACTTCTGTTTCTGCCCACAGCCAGTGGAGAGTCTCAAGCAGCTGTAAATATCATGTTGTTATGCATTGCAGTGGGAAAACACTGAAGTCTTCAGGTGTGAATATACATGGGACTACTACTAGCAGAGAGAAAAGTGTGCTGGGGAAGGAACTTCAAAGCTGATGAAGGAAACATAAAAAGCAATATGGAATTTTGGAATATGAGCAACTGTACTCTCAAGCACAAGCTCAGCAGCTAGAAGAATTCCTCCAGAGTATCAGTAAGACCAAGGTCTCCACTATGCACCAGATAGGGCCTGACACAGCTGAACCTACTTGAAGTTTTAAACAAGTAAAGTCTTGTCCAGCCTACAACTCGCAGCAGCGATGTAAACAGTCTGCTGATTCAGTTGTACGTGTAGATGGTTTCCAGTGTTTGCTTCTTTGATTTCTTCTTCTTCTTTTGATTCAGTTTTCTTTTTTACATCTGGATAGAGTTCCCTTCCCTGTCCCTCCTTCAACTAGGTCAAAAAACTCTCTTGACTCGCCCAGTATCTTCAATGCCTTGGCTCTACTTCCCTGTGTGAAATCCAGGTACTATGCTGGTTCCTCCCTAGAGATTTCATCTTTTGTTCCAATCCCTTACCTAGGTTCCTGATCTTGAGGAAAGAGGCAAAAGAGCCAGCAGGGAGAGGCATGTAATAAGAGACAGCTCAAGACCACTCAGCAGTTCAATTTGCTCACCTCAAAGAAGAAGACAAAGTAGCATATTTCTCCCTTCAAATTTAGAAACAAAGAGGGGTTTCAGTTGCATCAATATGGTTCCCTAAGTCTCCTCTCCCTTTCCCTAGGGTGTGGGTCCCTGCTCATCCACAGGGAGCACAGAGAAGCAGAGCAGTCAGTCCCTCATGGAGCCTCCCACCATCATGGGGAAATGGGTGACCATGGGCTGGCAAGTCATGAAAGGCACAGGCAAGGGAACAGCCACGTGTGGCCACTGCTCAGCCTCTTCTGGGGTGACCCATGGGGCCGTTGCTTCTCAAGCCAGTCAGATCACTGCTATTTGATCCTGACAGAATGCACTCAGGTTTTGGGATCCTACAGAGTCTGAGACTGGTTCTTGACAATTCTTTCACTGCCAGTTTGGAAACTCTCTGGGCAATGAAACTTGCTTGCTTATGCCCAAAGAGAAGATTGCAACTTGCTTTTGTCTGTCCTGTTTGCACATATCTTTCTTGGGGACAGGTATAAGAAGGTAGAACAGGGAGAGCTGCTGTACAATAAATTCAGACACAATCACATTTTTGCTTGCCAGAATTACCTCTTTCCTTGCATTTGAGGACTGCAAAATATAAAATTTATATATACCATAGAAGAATGTATGTTAAGATCCTACCTGTACTATGAATTGTAACAGTGTTGTACATGGATATCCTGATTTGACACAGCAACAGCTGAGGTGGTCTCTGGGAAAGCACCTCTAGAAATAAACTGTGCTCTCTCTGGAGCACTGGGAGCCATGAAATGATTTTCTGAAATATGCATCTTCCTGCTGATATACAAGATGAGGCTGCTAAGGACTCCAGGACTGAATATGAATGGAACTTGTACTCACACCACCTGTGTCAGAAATCCAGTATAACACACTTCCACAACAAATGGAAGGATTCATCAAGGGAAAATAACTTCAGCTGTGAAAGAGGGCCTGAAGACAGCTAATAAAAATATTTTTTCTTAATAGGCCTTTGCTGTTCTTGCTTTAATCATCAAAAACTTGTATCTTCCCCCAGTATAACACTAATGATAGCCTTTGGTTTTCCTTCTTCCTAACAGTGAAGTGGAACACACAGTAAATATGTTAACCAGAGTGCATTGCTGAGTCCTAGGAGCAGAGTAACTGTTTCCCAGATGCAGCTTAGAACTGTGCAAACGTTGTCTACCTGCATTAACTCTTCATTGTCTTGCTGTTTAAGCAAGTATCAGTGAAAGACAACTTGGGTTAGAGAAGTAAAAAGTGAATTAAAAAATGGTCTCTTTCAGACTGCTTCCATCACCCCATTTAGACCATGCTAATCTCTTTGTGAAGCATGGCAGGTCTCTTGTAGCTGTACATGAAAACAGTTTGTCTCGGCTTCCAGCCCAAAGGACACCAATGGGAATGGCAAAAGACCTGACATGAGGACGAGTCCTGTGCGCTGTTCTCAGCTCTGCCACTGGAAGGGCATGACAGGGGTAAGACACTCAGTGCCTCTCTGTGTCAGTCTTCCCCAGATTTCATCAGCTGATGAAGCCTATGGATTACACAGAGATGGAATATGCAGTTGGGACAAAGGAGAGGTAGAACATAGTACAGAAGGAAAGCAAACTTGATAAAGAGTAGCAAAACAGAAATGGAGTGGAAAGTGGGGAGTACAAAGTGCAAGATGCTATTCTTGAGGAGCAGACCACAGGATCTCCTACAAGCTGAGACCTCATCAGTGGAGGGCAACCGCTGATCACTTGTTAGAAGATGATGTACACGGCAAGGACTCGAGAGGAAAGAATTTGAACTCAAGTTCAAGAACAGCAGTACAGTAAGAGAAAATTATCAAACAAAAATGAGAAGAGCTGTGAGGTCTGTGGTAGTCTGCTAGCACGAAAAGCTGAGATACCCATGCCACACTAACATCTTTCAAAAAATGGTTCTTCATCAGTTTATGAAAATCAAATTCCCGTCCTGTGATCCTAAGTTTTGAAGAGTTGAAATCACTGACTTTCAAAGCGCTTGCTAAAGGGGAACTGTTCACTGCTTATAGTAACAGAAATGTTCTCAGGGATTAGGTTGACTGTGGAAATGGTTGGAGAGTTCCCTGCATGTATAAAATGAAAGCAAAATACCATGTCAGTGGATATATAATATAAACTGGAACTAACTGGTCCCATTCAATTACCTGTGGTAAACAAAATACAAAGACTTGAAAAACACTAGAAATTATAGAAAGTTTATTTGACCGATTATATTATTTCAAAAGGTGTAACGCACCTGGTTCCTTATTACTTAAACACAAATAAGGATTACGTTTAAATATAAAAGCTTTATCTTACTAGCATTAGTCACCTTAAGATACTCACTTAGCTACATATTACCTGTTTTCACAGGTCTCATTTTCTGTTAGTTTTTCAAAAGCAATCATTAAATTATTTCTTGACTTCATTAAATTTATTTTTCCTGCTATTTTCCAACAAAATTCCATTATTTCTTTTCCAGACCTTACACAGTATTTCTGTCAAGAACTCTTTTCCCAGGTGTGAATATATTTTTCAATGTACATATATATACACACACAGAGAACCCAAGGAAATATAACTGCACAGATTTTATTTTAATTATAAGCACCAAGTCACAAGCTGAGCTTTGTTATATCAGACATTAAAGGGGAAGGTCTCAGTTTCATCTACTACCAGCTTTTTACGGTAGCCTCTGTAGTGAAGAATATCTGTTTCTGGATCTAGAGCAACAGAAAACATCTCCTCCATTTCCTCCTGAGTAAACGGCTCACCTGAAAGACAGCAGAGAATAACACTTTTTCTTGGTAAACATCCTTTCAAGGACTGGCAAATTTCACTGCTTTTCCCTTGAAAGGATCTCCTTTTGATTCTCACACAGAGGAGAAGAGAACAAAATGAAGGCTCTTATTCCATCCCTTTTGCCAGTGTAAGTCCTGCACACCAAGTGAGCTAGTCTAAAAGAAAGGAGATCGAGGATCTGGATCTATCCTGTTCCTCTTTGCCATGGATTTTGAAACAACCATTTTTGTCAGTTTTTCTCCTGTGTACATTAGAATTAGTATCTCTCATTTAGCTATCCTTGCACTTGTATTCAGATCATGAAAGACTTCTGGTTTTTCTCTTTTAGGAGCTTCAAAGCTGCTGATGGCCTATTTCATCCCTCAGAGAACCAGGTTGCCATCTGAGGCTAGGTCTTGCACAAAGCCTGCACACCCTTTTGTACATGAGGCAGGTGGGCATGAGTCAGCCACACAAGAAAAGCAAGCTCTTCAGGAGATATTGAGGATTACAGAGTGTACAACTCAAATCTCGTCTTTGAATCTCTTTGTTTGCATACAAAGCAAAGAGATTTTTTGCATACAAAGCTCTAGAATTAAGATCAAGATAATGTAAGAATGAATGAGCACTGAAACCTCCGAAACATCCGGAAATCTAAGCTGCAATTTTACAGGACAGCAAAAGAGTCACATTCTTAGTGAGCACAGAGGTATGCACAGAATCACAACACATCCAGACATGACTGAATTGTGAATAAGGACAAGGATAAAAATCTCCATTTTATAATGTCTGCAAACAGGCAGATAAATGCTCTTTCCCTGCATCATTGACCAGTGAAATGTCCTAGTCTGCAGCCACTCATCACAGCAATAGCATTGTTTGAATACAATGTATCTACTCCTGCAGGTTTTGGCCTGCAGGTTAAGGACCTCAAGGTGCCATATACACATGTAATGCTTTTTACTTAAATACTGATATTACAGAAGTCATGTTACCTCCTTCAGTCAAATGTTTCACCAGATCCTCTTTGGTAATATATCCACATTTATTCTCATCCAAAGCCTTCAAAGAAAAAGAATAAAACTTGTGGTTTTAAGCTTATTGTATCAAAAAGCAGCAGCTTCTTCCCAGCAATTAGGTACTTTAATATTTCATTACAGACCTCAAATGCATGTAGGATAACATCTTCTGGAATAGGCCGGAATCTGAAACCATGGAATCAGAAAAGTTAAGTTGTTGTTTGCTAGTGTTCTGAAAAAAAATGAAATATGAGTACTAAAGGAAAAGGAAAGCTTATTTTCTATGAGAATTTACTGAGTTTTGTCTATCAAGCATTTAATTGCAGCCTGACCTTTTGGAACTGCCCATGTATTTAATCTTATGTCTTTTGTTGTACTACTGTTTAATTTCCCATGTGCTGAGGAGCCAGATGAACAGCTTCTGCATGTCTGGGCTGGCTGGGTGGGTTAGAAGGAATCAGCAACAGATGAATCACTGTACATAGCCAATGCACTGAACAGAAATGGACAAACCAAGTAAACAAAGTTTTGTCCAGGTAGGCTGGTAGCTAGGCAACAGATCACCTAGTGGGACTTGGGCAGTCTAATGAGCTGATGATGAGCAAAGGAGGCTGGTAGCTGTAAAAGAAAAGGTCTGTCACTAACAATTTCAGAGAGAGGGGAGAACTGGGCAAGTGTGTGCATGCCTATGCATGCTTGATTTTGGAGCTGGAAAGGAAGCTCAGTGCAGCAATGGAGAGCTTCCATATCCCAGCAGGCTTTCACCAAATCCCCAGAATACTAAAGAGAAGGAGCTGAATCCAGGAAGGTTCTAACTGTTTGATTGCTTTGTCCAGACCCGCCTCAGTCCTTTACTATCTAAAAATCAAATGTGCTAAGAAGCCTTGGATTTTGTGATCCAAATCTCAAGTGCCCTTGCATAAGTGAACTATGGACACAGTGCCCCAAAAGATAAAGTGGGTCTTGACACGCCTGCGCTAGCCTGGGGAAAGCATGGGGGGATTATTTTTGTGTGTGTGTGTGTGTGTGTGTGTATGTTTGAGTAAAGGGGGTGTGGAAGAGGAGGAGGAGGAGAGCCCAGAGCAGCATCATTGTGTCAAAGGGTGAACATCAGTGTGGAGCCACAGCTATCTCACATGTAGAACACCCTCCCACCAAAGGCCCTCCATGTGCAAAATAACTTCTCAGGATTGGACAAGACTGAGTTTCTCAAAAGCCTTGACTACCATCTTTAAAATGAAAGATAAACTCCTTGTAAGTATTCTTGCTTTAGTGCAAAATGTCAAAATAGCACAAGTTCCTGTGTAGGTGAAAAGACTTCTATGCACTTTTGTGACCACTCTTAGAGAAGCAGTCTTTTAGAGTGCTAGTTGTATACGTTCAGCTGTACCTGGCAGTCACTTTGAGACACAAATATGAAGCTGGTTTACACAGCTTATTTGGAATACAGTGTAAGACTCTGTGCTTCTCCATAACTATAACTCATGTGTTCAGAGAAAGCAATAGTTATGACCTTAATTTGCATACAAAATATTTCAGAGATACACAAAGCATGTTCAATAGCAATTTGGATTCTCATTAAAAATACAAAAGCTACATATTATCACAATTATGATTATAAGCTGGTATTATTTATATCATCAGTACAACGTAATTTAATGTAGATGAACTAATTTTGAAACAAAATCTATCCAGCTAATGTAAACCGAGTTTAAATGGCAAAGATATATACTCCTTCCAGTTACATAAAATTTCTGTGGATATGTTTATTCAGAATCAACCCTATCAATCTAGAAGAAATTACAGACACATAAAATTCACTTTCCATTACCTTCTTTCAAGTAGTACTTTTGTCATCACTGGAAGAAATTGTTCCAGATGAACAAATCCACCCGGTTCTTCTACTTCTATCTAAAAATAAAACTTAAGTGTGGCAGGGTATATGACACATTAGCAAACTAATCAGAAAAACAGAAAATTGGGGTGGTCCCTGCACTAAAATTACAGTGTTAGTCTTTGAGTATTTATATCAGGTCTTTAAGATCACATAGCACCACAACATCTGAGTGAAAGGCTTGTGATCAAATAGAAAGAGATTTGAGGAAGAAATAATATCCCAGGGAAATACAGGCCTGCTGTTCTAGGCACTTCCAACAACTCAATATTGCCCTCTTGTGCTTCGAAACCGTTCGCACAAAGGAACCGGACACGGAGGAACTGATCTTATCTCCCACAATAACTCAGCAGAGGTTTAAACATTCAGGCTGAAGTCACACCAGCAAAGTCTATCAGGATCTGGAGCATTCCCAAGCAGTGTAATGTGAACACCAATTACAGCAAACATGAGCATGTTCCCTTGGCATGATTTTGAACTCTGCCACCCGAGCAGATCCTGGCTTGGACCTTAAGGACTTTTCCCCAGCAGAATGCTTGGTGCAGCCACTCTGCATAGAACATTTACCAGGGTGGGCATGAGCTGCTCTGTGCCAGCTGGCTTCAGCACCCAAGGATGTTTCTGGGCATATTTAATTGGCTGGATTGGATATAGCTCCAGTCAAGTACACCTTAATGATGGAATTTGTTGCTTTCATGTTTCATAGGCAAGGAGTTGTCAGGTGAAGGACCAGAGAGGCAGGCAGACTGAGTCAGGGCGACTGAAACAGTCATAAGGCAGCCTATAAAATGCTACCCAAAAAAGGCTTCCCTTTGCCTCCCAAATAAATTAACAAATTAGTCCCAAAACACTGTGGGTTTCTAGCAGCATTCTCACTGCATTCCTATACTTCCACAGGAGATAAGCAGCAGGGTAAAAACTGCTCTCTCTCATTGGGATGCATTCCCTCCCTGAAAATGTCAAGTTTTGCTCCCAAAAGGAGCCCTGTTAATGGAGCTAGCCTGTTCCTGCCTGTGTTGAAACTGGATGCTTGCCTGGAGGTCTCACATGGCAGCAGCAACACCTTGCTAGGCCCCCTGAGACACAGCCCAGATTGAAAGAAAACTCAAACAGGCATTGATTCGAAATCTTCTAACTGAGCCAGGAAAAACTTAGTAAGGAATCTTCCTCCTGGGAGCTGGGTCAGAGCTGGGGCAGTTCCTGATACATCCAGTTGCTTAAATGGAAAGTTGCAACTGCTGCTGCATGCTCTTTTCCAGTGTCCTGGAAGGGGTTTGGGTGCTAAGAGAAGACAGCCACCAACCTCTTGCTGCTTTAGAGTGGAAACTGGCTTGAAAAAACAAATTTTCCCTTCTGCTTGGTAAGCCTAGTAGAAAGGATCTTTAGCAAGGAAATTAAGATGTTGTGTGCTTCATTCTAAACCAAATGGAACCTTTTACAACTACAGAAGCACTTGTTTTACTGCATGCTTGATTGAAAGATGTAACAAAATACCTGGCAAAACCTAGTGCTGGGAGGCGATCAGCAACCTCAGCTTCCTCTGATGTGGAACAAACAGTTTCCATTCCAGAGTCTCTATAGATCCAGCAACATCCTGAGCAGCTAAAATTAATCCCATTTCTAACACTTTTTTACTCCTCCTCATGCTCATTCCTGTTCTACACCTCATTTCTCATTGACATTTTTCTTTTTCTGTATTTCCTCCTCTTTTTACAGTAACAGTATTTGCTTGTTCAAACTATGATTGTGTTCTATTTCTTTCCTTTGGGTACATCCATAGCTCCCATAACAATTGTATTGTAGCACCTATTATGTTTTGTATCTCTATTCTCCCAGCTATAACATTGGGGTACTTGAAATACAAAGGAACAAAAACATCTTCCAGAGTTACCAGGCAGAGCACTGGCATTGCAGTAACCCTTGGTTTAGCTTTCACCATCTCTAGATTTAGCATTTAATCTTAACTTGGTAAGAAGGCTTAGAGATATGATATGAAGTACAGAATTGAGTATAAGGCAATATAACATTATATGATAATTTATAGAGATAACAATTATATGAATGCTGATTTTGCAGATATGAATAATGTGATGGCAGCCTTTGTTAGTTTAGCAATAAGGCTAATAGGAAGATGAGATGACAGAGAGACAAGTAGCGAGAAACAGAAATTAATCACAGCTCACAATGGGCAACAATATTGGGGAAATAGCTTGGTTACAAACTGGCTAACAGACACAATTTTTACCTTATCTTGATTAAGATAAAACTGTATTACCGCAGCCAATTACAGTGGCATCTTACATAAATTAAGATATGTTTGTGAATATCATAATATATGAAGAGCTCCACAAGAATACAGTGTTCTCCTCGTACTAAACCTATGCCAAAGTTTCATTTACAGGCACCATGAAACATTCTTTGCTATTTATTTTCCCATGCAGTGTTCTTTAAGGTTAACCACTACTCTTGAATGTATTCTCTCTTCTTGCAGTATTTGTACTTTAATATTCTCACAATCAACATTTTCATACATGTTATGTTGTTGTATCTCAAGATTGTTCTTCCTCATAGCTACATTGCATTGTACTTTTTATGTATTACTCAATTCAAATTTTCAGTAATATTGATAATTGAAAAAAAAAAAAAAGGTCAGCCTCTTCCAAAGGAAAAGGCAGGCCTTAAATTCTGCTTCCCCTGAAATTTAAGGGGATTGTCAAAGCATCCTCTTTTCACAAATCTGTATCTTCAGTGAGTTGCACTGTTCATCTGCTGTAAAGAAAAGTCACTGTGGGACATTAAAAATATCATCTATATTAAGCACCATAATTTCTCTTTCCGTTTTGTCTTGTTTGTCAGTGGGAGCTGGGACAATCTGGTTCTGAGAGTTCAGAACCAGAGCAGACAGGTTGCAGTATCATGTTGAAAGAGCTTTCTCCTGTGATGGTTCTTTGCACTTCCTCATCTGAAGCAGCTGCATCATTTTCACAAGACTTAGTACAAGATTTCTCACACTAAATTCTGATCTACAAGAGACCAGACAAGCCTAGTGAGGAGACAGTACTACTGCAACTATCCAAATTTTTGTTGGAGCAGGAAGAAAACAGTAGAAGATATCAATTCCCAGTATCCTGACCTACACATGAAAAGGAGAAAAATCCTTACCCCACCTCCCAGCTCCAGCACTGTCTGCTCCTTAAAGCAGCATGCCCATTTGCAAAAAGAATATGGAGTCTTTTTCCCACCCCTTTGTCCCATTTATTAACCATACCATGCCAAGGCACCAGCACATCACTTTTCTATTACAAATATGATGTGAGGAGACAAAAATTAGTGTACGAAAAGACAGTGGAAAAATGTGATTAATTT
This sequence comes from Drymodes brunneopygia, assembly GCA_013400955.1. Lineage (NCBI taxonomy): Eukaryota > Metazoa > Chordata > Aves > Passeriformes > Petroicidae > Drymodes > Drymodes brunneopygia. The sequence continues at coordinate 125,386 of VZTZ01022835.1, read as the reverse complement.
CCGTACCTTACCACTGCCTATTACTGGCAGAATGAGAGGACCAGTAAGTCTTGTGAGTTTTATGTCCTGATGCCTGATTTACAAGCTTAAGCAATCAAGTAAGATTCTTATCTATAACTCAGAAATCTCAAGACTGAGAATAACCTCATGAAGGACAGAACGTTGAAAGGTCTGGCTATAAGATAGCAATAACAGGACCCAGTTCAAAAAATGGCAGGCCTTCCCTCTGGGTATTTTTGGAATGTGATGTGTAATTTTAACACCTGCTCGAGAACTAATTTTTACTGCCTAACCCTGCAATGTGTTCCCATGGCATGTCCAGAAGAGTGAGATGGTTAGAGTTTGGATAGCCTAATCTGACTGAGGTTTAGGACATTCCTTTTCATCAGTCAAAACCAATTTTTCTTTTATTTTCTACAAATGTCCCTCCATCCTTGGCACAGTGTCACAGTGACCCTTTGGGGTAAAAGAGAGTCAAAGACCCCTCATTTTAAACCATCAACGTTGTTACCTCATCAGCCTAAAGGTTTGCTTCAGGACAACCTGCAAGACTGACTGTCTGCCAGAAACATTTCCATGACACTTCCAACATCTTGGAAAAGAACTTAGGTTTCCCACTCAGCAAGGCAGAAGGGACAAACAAACAGATTTGTGCAAGTTGAAGACTGAAAAAAATACAACAGATCTAAACATTTACCTGTGCAAGCAGTTCCTGAAGTTCTGCTTCAGTTGGGAAGCAACCCAGTGACCTGACAATGCAACCAATCTCTCTGAAAGAAAAGAAGAAAAGAAAAGAAAAGAAAAGAAAAGAAAAGAAAAGAAAAGAAAAGAAAAGAAAAGAAAAGAAAAGAAAAGAAAAGAAAAGAAAAGAAAAGAAAAGAAAAGAAAAGAAAA
>VZTZ01022835.1:81386-124122 GCA_013400955.1 Drymodes brunneopygia | reverse complement strand
AAAGAAAGAAAGAAAGAAAGAAAGAAAGAAAGAAAGAAAGAAAGAAAGAAAGAAAGAAAGAAAGAAAGAAAGAAAGAAAGAAAAAGAAAGAAAGAGAAAGAAAGAAAGAAAGAAAGAAAGAAAGAAAGAAAGAAAGAAAGAAAGAAAGAAAGAAAGAAAGAAAGAAAGAAAGAAAGAAAGAAAGAAAGAAAGAAAGAAAGAAAGAAAGAATTTGTTAATAAGTCTGCAGTACAAGACTGTGGAGAATACAGATACCAATTCAGAGCTTGTATATAGGAGTGTGCACATAAGCAAACAAGCAAATCTAAGTGGAATTTTAAAAGGATGTCTCAGTAAGCAATGTCTATTTTCTCTGACATTAAATATTCTGAAGCTCCTTAGAATTGTTCTTGCAATTTTCCAAAAAAATTCTTTACTATTGTGTTGCAGTGTGCTGTGTGCAAGTTAATTTTACATTGCTGTTCTCTAATTGCTATGCTTCATTTCAGTAAAGTCTATATCTGTGTAGTTAACAAATCACTTGGAAATCTACTGAGATGCAAAGTACCAAATAAAATATATGCTTACCTTAAATGCTATAAAGATACAAATTCTAACTGCATTAGAGAACAATTACAAAAGGTCAGGAAGAAGGCAGCCCTGCTATGTCCCTGCTGTGCTCTCAAAGAGTCAAACAGAGCAACAAAGTGGCTTATCATCACTCTGTTTATGCTGTAAATATAGTCATAGCTTGCATTTACTGCTGAACCTGGTGCAGCTGTACTGAGGCTCTAAATAAAATTCTGACCAAACTGGCAATGCCTGAAAGTAGTCTAAGATGAACATCACACACGAGAAACAAAAGTATTGTAAAGCTGTAATAAAGCTTTAATGAGACTTATGGTATGATTAAAAGCAAAATAACAGAAGCATTAATATAGCTTGGAATTTACAATTCGATTCAACAACACAGAAATTTAAGCCCATTTGAACATTGTGTATTCACAGTGCTGGTGGTTCCCATGATCCAAACCTCTGTGGTTCCTTCATCTTGACCAGTGGTGAATTTTTTCATTTGGTGCAAAAACCAGATTGCCTAATAAAAATGGTAGATACAAGGAGAAATGGCCTTTGTAAAATCTTCTTAGAACTGTAAGGCCCTGAATGTAGCACACTGAGCATATGCCAAATTATATGTATGTCTATGACCTCCTCAGACAGGTCCCAAGGAGATCCCATTCTGATGGAAAACATGTGAGAAGCACTACAACAGACAAAAGAGAGAAGAAGGCTGGCTGCACTAGTTACAAAGCAAAAGCCAATCCCACACATCCACCTGTTATGAAATGAAACCATCCACACAAATGACCCTGCCCTTGTGGGTCTGAATGGCCAATGGCCTCAGGGAGGTCGGTCATTTACACATAATCCTTGTCCATGCATCCTACTTCTAGTAGGGATAATATTTCATTTGTTGTTCTCACTCCTGCACTCCCTCATATTTTCCAGCTGCTTGTAACTATTCCCTGCCTTCACCAGAGCAACATCCAACACAAATCCTGCCTCCTTGTTGTCCTACACTATTTCTGCTCTCACAGACTGCCAGAGATGGGAATGCTGCCATCACCCTCCTGCCTCACCTCACTCACACCCAGCAAAACTGTGATGTGACTGAGGTAAGTCAGGCCCTAAAGAATCTGCAAAATCTGGCACTGCTGGATGCTGTATCTGGCAGCCTGCATGTCTGCCAGCACAAGGATGTTGCTGAAGTGTTTGTGGTAAAAAAAGTCAGGTGCCATTTAGCAATAACATGGAGTTTAAAGGACCTGACAGGAAACTATTTTGCTCCTAGCCCCTTCCTCTCACTTAGTTCAGCAGCTGCAGTTTGTGCTGTGTAGTTTCTAGAATATGAAAATGATGGTTAAAATCAAGTTTATGATCATACAAGTTTTGTAACACAGGTGCAATGAAAATTTTGGGTCATGGTTTTCACCTTACATATAATGCTCTCAATGACAAGATTTGCAATATCACAGAAGTCCTTGACTGAGGAACATGAAATATGCATGAAACAATACCATCTTCCTCATGCCTAATTTCTTGCTAATCTGTAGTAGAAATCATCTATCAACTAAGAATACCAATGTTGGCCTGTCAAACCAGTATCATTTTCCATTCTTCACAGGTGTCTGGTATTTCAGGCAATAATACTGATACAGCTACAATTGTGGTTAAGAATTGTGCTGTGCTGCCACCTTCTGATACAAGATAATCAGCCATTAATAATCCCATTTGTGATACAGCCCTGCAATATGAACCTATGAATAACTAGACTATAAGTTTTTGTCCATTGTCTGTATCTGTCCTGTGACAAAAATTAATGTGAAAGTGTACATTTACTACATTAAATAGACATTTGGATGTCCCCTGTCTGAATGAAAACGTTTTAAAAGAGTCTAAACTAAAACTTGCATCATTTCATTGTAACATGCTCTCAAGCTGTATATCCATATATAATGCAGTGAGAAGTGGAGAAAATTCTCTCCATCAAGTATAGCTGAAAAATCATTACTTCTATTAAATACCTGCAGTTTTTTAAATTTAAAGGCACTATAAGCATGCATTGCTACAACCATCACATAAATATTTTGCACTTCTTTCCTCTCTGTAATGTAGAAAAGGTGTTCAGAACATTTCAATTTGTCTTCATTAAGAATATCCAATGACAACAATTTCACTACTTCCCAGATTCCTTTGTAGCGTTTCTACTCAAAAACTGATGTATAATTAAAAGTATATTCTTTTGAAAATAGTAATTGGAAATATAAAAAATTACTCCAGTAAACTTTCATGACAGCAGCTTATAACCTCAGAACCTGCTCCCTGAGACATAAACATGTGGTTTATGCATTTTATAAGTCATAAAGTGTATGAATGTTCATGTTAAAATTAAGTTTAAGTAGCACTGTCAAATATTCAAACTGTAAAATATACCAGAATTAAGATCATCTAGGAATTCTTGCATTTGACATCCTTTAGCTCTGTATCTTATAGCCAGTTATGCCCTGACCAGTCTAACATATTTTTATCTTCACTGAACTTCCACCTCCTTGTTCAGACACATATTTCGTCTGTTTTTCCATAACATTGCATACAAAAGGTACAGTTCATGTAATTGTCCCTCCAGACTCCCATGTGTGCACCATTTCCCCAGTTCTGGTCATTTCACTTCAAAAAAGAGAAATCTGAACAAGAAGAAGCACAAAAAAGAATGGCCAGAACTATAGAATAGCATCTCCTAAGTGATTAAAAACAGCCAGACTCTTCAGCCTTAAACTACTGTGGATAGAAGATGAATGTGACAACCAGGAATGAATTCATTAATGAGAAGATTAATAGAGAACAACTGTTTTCTATTTATCATAACACAGAAAAAAATAAACCAGGGGCCACTCAGGTAATAATGCAGCAGACGTAAAAAACTAACAAGGGTATTTCTGCATATTTGTTCAATTCCTTGTATACCTCCCCCAGGAAACTACTTGGTAGCTCAGATGAGAGTACTGGACTAAATATCACCTGGTGCAATCAAGTATGATCATATTTATGCTGATTTCTACATTACTATAGTTATCATTATGACTATTCCTAACCAAATAATAGGCAAGTTTCTTACAAATCTCCTAAAGACACCTCACTGCCAGAGCAGTATCCATCTCCCACATTACCCCAGAGGAAGGATGCATTGCCATTCCATGCAGGTAACTGACACACACTGCCAGGGACACTCCTTGATGTGCTGGGATATCCTGAAAGCCAGGGGTTTCATACAAGATTCAGGATCTGCAGTTCCAAATGAGCTATCAGAGCAGGGATTTACTTGCTAGCAATATTTCTGCCTTTAGATCTCATGTCTATCTGCAGCTGTCCCTTTACTCCCCCAGTCCCAGCATCCCTCTCTCAAGCAAGTTTCAGTCTTCAACCACTGAACAATGCAAAATGTCCATTAAATGAGCAAAGACACACTTATCCAATCAGGGCCAAAAGGACTGGTTCAATTACCTTTTCTGGTAAAGGAGATGCTGGTTTAGGGAGGCAGAACCTGTGAACCCATGAAGAGAGAAAGAGAGAAAGGAGACCATGCTGGAGGACTTTTGGCCCTGCAGGGGACCCACACTGAAACAGCCTGTCCCTGAAGGACTGTGTCCCATGAAGGGACCCAGTCTGGGGCAGTTTGTGATGAACTGCAGCCCATGGGAAGAATCCATGCTGGAGAAGTTCATGGAGGACTGTCCCATGGAGAGACCCCATGCTGGAGCAGGGGAAGAGTGTGAGGAGTCTTCCCCCTGAGCAGGGAGAAGTGGCAGAGACTACCTGTGGTGAACTGACTGTAACTCTTATTCCCTGTCTGCCTGCACTGCTGGCAGGGATGAGATAGAAAATTGGGAATAAAGTTTATTCCAGGATGGAAGGAGGCTGGAGGGAAGGTGTTTTTAAGATTTGGCTTTACTTCTCATTATTCCTACTGTGATTTGATTGGTAGTAAATGAATTTTCCCAAACTCGAGACAGTTTTGCTCATGGTGGTAATTGGAAAGTGATCTTTCCTTGCCCTTATCTTGATCCATGAGCCTCTTGTTATATTTCCTCTGCCATGCTCCACTGAAGAGAGGAGTGATGGAGAAGCATCAGTGGGCATCTGGCATCCATCCAAGGTCAAACCACTACAAGCATACTCATCCAAACAGGGCCAAAAGAACTGTTCTGATGACATTTCTGGTAAGCAGATGCCAGTTTAGGGAACTGTTTATCTCTATAGAGATTCTGTAATATTTTTGTGAATACATTTACAAACCTGATATCCACAGTTTTATTGGCCTCCCGGTCAAACACCTCAAAAGCTTCTATAACCTTTTTCTCAATTTCAGCTACTAGGCCATCTGCAAAAAGAAACACAAGAGAAAGAATGATTCACTGAGCTGTTACAACAAATATATTTCCAATTTGAGACTTACAACAGCAGAAACACAAAACCTGATAAAGGGCAGACAGGAAAGGTACTTTGGAAAAGAAGACGTTATTATGAAAAACCCCCACTCTAAATGCAGGATGTGTCATTTATATTAGTAATAGTGCCTTGCTATGGCTCTGCAGCTACACCAAGTCTGGTGGCAATGGTGTGCCTCAGCTGCATGAACACACAGATGCCCAGGTGTGCACCCTTCCCAGAGTGTGCCACAGCTCACTCTGGACCACAAGCCTGAGCCCTTCCAGGATGCCACTGTGCCAGTGGAAGGAGCAAGGCAAACATGGGCCCAGGCTTGCCCTGAGATGGAGCTAAGTCACTTCATCCAGGTTCCCGCATCCAGGGAAACATAAGTGCTCTCATGTCCACTCAGTTAGTCATAATGTATGAAAAGTTGAGAACCAGGGATAAAGAGATGTGTAAGATCTGTGCACAGTGAATGTGGCTCATGATAAATAATTCATAGGAAGAGTTTGGAAAGGAAGACAGTCTCAGCAAAGGGGAAGGAGTAATCTGCTGCATTTGCTTTTTATAGCTCAGTCTCAAAGAATGGAGAAAGAAGATCCACAAGTTATCACAGATATATCTCACATAAGCCAGAAATTGCTTTCTTGGGGCAAGCTAAGAACCAGGAAATAAATTCTGAAGGAAAAAAACATAAGGGGGGGAAAGGGTCTATCTCAAAAGAAAAACTCCCTGGCAAGAAAGCCAGGGTAAAAAAAATAGTGAACCGGTAACCCATTTATTAGTTTCACTCCAAATGACAGAAAATAGGAAGCAAAGTGACATGGAGTTGACTTTTTGGTCCCTGTGGCTAAATACAGCCCCAAACTCTGTTTTGCAAATCAGCTCCCAGGAGGCAGCATTTTTTAAGCTAGCCCTCAAGCCTCCAGAGAGATTCCACAGGGAAAATGTGAATGACAGCCAAATTGAGAAAGGTATGAGGGACACTTGTTTTTTCAATTTCACGCTTGTCTTCTGTATTTTCAATATAATAAGTAAAACATAGCCCTCCTCTAGTAGACAATGTATTTCTTTCTTTAGCTGATGTGGTGTTAAGTGCTGTTGAGCAGCTCTGGCCAACATTAAGCCACCACATCGTTTTTCTACAGGCATAACAAATTCATACCTAGTTTTCTACAATCCCAATAGTTTGGGAACCCCTGGGGCTGTAGTATGCAATCATTTTTTCATTTGCTTTCTTGCCCTCATGACAGAAACATCATTTTGCTGGCAAAGGTAATCAGAACTGAACACAGCTGAATGATACACTGGCTTTGTGATCTCCCTCTCTTTATCTTAGCCCATAAGCCTTTTTATTGTGGTTTCTCCCCCTGTGCAGCTGAGGGGGGCAGAGAGAGGCTGGGTGGGTCAAGGCCAGCCCATCACAGGCTGCATGCCCTTCAATACAGCAGTGGATTGACCCAGATACAAGGAACCTCTTCTGCAAGTAGAAGAGAGGTGCATCCCCTCATAAAGCTACAGCTGCCTGCTGCTTTCCATCTGTGCCTGGTGCTGAACTCCCCAGAGGAGCCACCAAAGGAAGACAGGTAGGAACATCTCCTGTATTCCTCACCCTGACTTTATTCCCCTGATGGAAGCTTAGACAGGTGTGTGTGCCATGGATTGGAAACCAGAGCTCACTGAGGAAGAAGAGTCCCCAGGCACAGGACAAGCTGTATTCTTTTCACAGCCTGACAATAATGCCTACCTTTTCTCTGCCTAGTTGCCAGTAAAATCCACATTTAATTATTCAAAAAAAAAAAATCAAAAGTTAAATCTAAGTGGACCTGATTCCTTGTAGAAAAGTCCCTAAAGACTCTCAAACTACTAAATTTTTCTGGTTACTTCAAAAAGTCTTGGATCTCTCCCACGTAAACTTGGAGTTTAGTTCTTGACATCAGGCACTTCAATTGTACACTACAACTTGCAATAGAGAAGTAGAAGGAATATTTACAGCTGTATATTCTTAGCATGATGTGTGAGACTTCTGTAGAAATAAAAACTAGCCAAGAGAAGGCAGGGAGAGATTTTAAGTACTGGAACTCTGTAGGCATCCATCCTGTCCAAGCTTTTTTCCATGAAAACAGTATACATTAATCTTACCTTTTGAAGAGGCTTGGTAAAGAAAGGTCCTGAAATGAAATGAACTTGATCTAACCTATGTACCAGATAATCTATATCTCTTCCAAGAACTGAGAGGAAGTTGTGACTAAGAGCCATATCCCTGGAAGAAAACATAATATATTGTTGTCCTCTCAAAGACTCTCTGTGAGATGAGTAAACACCTAATAAGCTATTGGCTAAATCTGTTGTCTTCCCTCCAGGAATGAAAGCCAAAGATGTGCAGCGTAGTTCAGGATGGCAAAGCTATTCATCTGAAAATTTCTACAATTCACTCTAAGCCTCTCTTTGTGAGGGAAAAGAACACGGATTCCAACTCTAGGATAATAAATGGGTAAATTTTTGAAATTATACCTTCAAGAAGGGCATCAAGAGATCAGACACACAGTTAACTCAGCAGATGTGATGCTTTAATGTACTGCAATCCTTCTGTACAAGGAGACTCTCTACCACAGGGAGAAAGTTTCATGTTGCCCTGTGGACAATGTTCTAGCAGTTTTTCAGGACAGAAATACCTACACTCTGACAGAATAAGACTTCAGTCACTTATTCTACTAGCTAGAAAAACAATGCACAGTATCAAGGATAAAATTATCTCACTACTTTTAATGGTTTATTTAAACCATTATAAAAATAAGCATTGAAACATACCATGCCAAAAAGGATTCCAATACCTACATCTACTTATTCCCTCAAATGAATCCCATAGGTATAATGTATTATTTCCATTTTTATGCTGTTGAAATGCTTGAGATACTTGCCAATGTTGTCCCACCCTAATGTATTTTCCTACCACATATGCAATAAGAAGACAAAATGTCAAAATCTATTTCTCAGATACACTAACTGAAAGTGTATTCACTATCAGTTTTCTTTCCTATACTATCCTTTGCTATTTTCCCATTTTGTCTGGTATGAGCTAGTTAAAAGCTCTAGATACTGCCAGTTAAGTAAGGCTGACAGAGAGCTGGGACTCCCAAGTCAATTCTGATGGTTCTTTCAGAATGAGTCGTTCCTCTTCAGCTAGTCCAGATTGCTCCCCAGCACTCTGAGGTCCGTTTGAAGCCAGCCCTTAAGCAGAACACCTGTTTCAGTTGTGACATTTCTTCTTCAAAGACCACACTTTCAGGCTTTGTAGGGAACAGAAACCACTAGCTAGATGTGGCTCTGCCAGACACTTGAGTAATGAGAACTTTAAAAAGGGATTTCTAATTGATACAATTTGCTAGATTCTACCATTCATTTAATGTATGAGCTTGCTTTCTTGTCTTCCTTGGGGCCAGTTACTCTGATGATTCAGAAAGCCCTTTCTTTTACTAAAGGGATATTATGTGCAGAAAAAAGAGTTATCAAAAGAGGTTGTCCGGCATTAAACAACCATCTAAAAAGCTGGGGAGCAGCATCTGTCTGTTGTTCACAGGAAAAGATTCAGTCCCAGTGCATCCTGATGAACTTATTTACATTATAAAATACTTTTAAACTCTTTTTATGCCATTTATAAGAGTAAAATGAAGGGGTGATTTGTAGGAGCACTGGTGGACTTGACTAATTACTTAGTGTTACTGCTCACATACCTGAAACATTATTCTTTATAAATATTGAGGTATATTTTAATAAATATTGTCAATTTTACTTTTATACTCCTATAGCACATGCAGCATCTTATCAATTATTAATTATTCCATCCTCTTTCCATGGTACTATGCTATGGCTACAGGCAGGTGTGAGGAAACCCCTGAGGTCTCTGCTGACAGGAACCCTTTCTCACATCGGGCTGCCTTGCCAGTCTGAAGGGACAAGGGACACAACCAGGTAACCCCAACTCAGTGACAGTTTCAGTTGTTATTCCAGTTTTATTTAAAATGTTGTTAACAACAGCTCTTTTGTAGATTTCCCTATCCAGTAACTGGGGCTTATCAGATGGAAGTACAAAATCTTACCAGTGGCTTCATACTGCGGCACCACTCCTTCTCTTTTCCACTAGCCATTATTTAAACCAGAAAAGTAGGCTGGAACCTTGGTCCTGTCAGCTGAACTGGGAATGAGATACAAAGACTGCCATGAAGAAAAAGGAACATTTTTAAGAAGGCAATGGACATGAGAGGGGATGTGACTGTGCAGGCAGCCTCATAAAAAAATGTGTGCCTTTAAATCCACTGCAATCAGAACTCAGCTTCAGTCAACATTCCACTTCTGCTCACAGATCCAACTTGTTGTTTTTAATCCCCCCTCTCCACTCCACTCCAACACTTCCATAAGGCTCCTATGACCACTCCTGGCATTTTTCTAGGATGAAAGAGATGAACTAAAAACCAGAAGATACTTGCCTTTGATGTTTGCAGACACTGTTCCACATGACCTCACCCAGAATCCTTCACAAGACCACAAATGAAAATAAGGGCTTCAGAATCAGGGGGTGAAAAAAAGGGAAAAAAAGCACTCCAAAACTGACAGTACTTTCTTAGAAAAGTACAACGCATATTTGCTTAAATACAAAGAAAAACAGTAAGAGACTTCACAATTCAAACTCTGAGGAGATTATCAATGAGCTCTTATGAGACCTAATCAGGCTTTTAAGCTAGTTCTAACTGGACCATCACCTAGGTCAAGATATTCAAAAGCTGTCACAATACTCAGCATCACCTGAATTCTCAAACATTCTCAAATAAGCTCATCAGTTTTATCAAGGCATTGTGTTTCCAAAATAAAAAGGGAAAGACAGTGTGGTCTCATAACATAAATTCTTGGTGATGATATCAGCATTCTGCCACAAACATTGGGTTGCATTCATATGAAGTGTGGGGAGCTTGGCTGACATAAAAATAATTCTGAAATCTTGCCCCATCCCAAAGAAGAAAACCTTACAGCATTTAACTAATGCTATTTTACAGAAATTCCTCAGGAACAGAAACATAGAGAAAACTATCCTGAGGCCACTTGAATCTGACTTATTGGCAAGATCCTTCTGCTCTGTAGAGGAAAAGGCATCCATTAATTTTTTTCCTAGTGACCTTCTCAATTCCAGAGAAAGCTAAATGTACAGTCAGTCTAATATGCTGAACCAGCAATTGTATGCCATGCTCTAAAAATACTGAGGTAAGAGAAATATTGTCTTCTCTATTCTGTACCTCCAGTAGCATGTATGATATTAATACATAAGGTATCAGAAAAGAGAGGAACAATAGGATTAAGCTGTAAACTTGCAGAATATGTGATGTTGTTTCATTGTGCCTTGTGATACATAATTCAATAATTAAGATATGCAATCATTGAAGAGTCTGCATTCTAGAAAGACAAATCAAGATGATTTTGAAGAAAAACAAGAGGTTTATGGATCTTGATTCCTCCAAAGAAGGGGTAAACCTACTTCTGAACTGCAATCCAAAGAAAAAAGATTGCTGCAAAGTATTGATGGCACCAATGAGAAATGTGTCACCTGAGTTTAGACATTCAGATTAAGTGAAGATATACAAAGCTTTGTGAAATTTCATATATGTCACTTCCCAAGAACTGACCAGGCTGATGTCTTCACTGGCTGTAACACCTACTCCAGTTTGGGATGCAAGCTATGGCCTGCAGACACTGGAGAGGGATAATGCTTTCTCTGCTACATAAGAAGCATCCCATGTTATCACAGATTATACTCAGGCAACCTGAATTTTAGTCTGTGTGGAATAAAAAAAGCACCCAAAAAAACCCCAAAAAAAGCTTAATTGGTTTATGTAGAGGTCACTTTCAAGCATTCTCAAAGGAGCAAAATGAAATCTCAAGAACAGCAAAAGCTTTTTCTTTCATGTTTTTCAGAATTGTTGAGAACTAGCCAGGTCATTGCTCCCCATTTCTGATTTTTGTCACAGCATACACCATGTGGTATCCAGACAAGAAGCGAAGCCCATCACCAGTGTGAATCAAAAAAACTAAACCCTGCGCTCATCATAATGAATGTGAGCAGCCTTGGACCAAGAGCATCACCTCATGCTGTTGTCACACCTTTTCTCCTAATGGCAGTACAAGTGAGAGCTGAAAAGTTACCTGGGTTTTTTTCCACCACAGTAACTGCCCTACAGAAAACTAATAGAGAATAAAGGGACTACATTTAAAAATAGATAGACAGGATGGAGCCTTCAGAGTGGAGCAGAGTGATCTTTGCACAGCCCTGTGGCACCTAATGTGAACAACCACGAGAACAAATCCTCCAACAGCAAATAAGCTTTTAGAAAAATCAGGTAAATAATTTGATGTCTGATATTAAAATACAGGCTGTCAGTTTGATGAAGGCTGTGGAAAAAGTTAACTGCAGAGGCTACTTCATATTCTGACAGAAAAATATTAAACATAATTTTTCCTTTTTATCTTTTTTACATAAGACAATTGTAACATGGGGAAAATACGTAATAAAGTGATGTTAAAAAAAAGCACTATCTTGACTCCAGTTTTGACTACAAAGATGAAATTATTCTATAGAATTCTGATAGCAATAAAAAAATTCTGACTTCAGATCAAACACAATGGAAATATTTTGTTTACTTCCTTCAGAAGTTGACAAATTCATTAAAGACTTATAAAAACATATACAGCAAGCAACTGTACACGTCAACTTAGAGGTTGAAAAATGTAATAATACATCAATTTGCAAAATATATCTAGTTTGTGCTAGTCATTTGGCAGCAACTACTTAAGTTACAAGTTGCCAGTAACTTTTTACCTAATGAAACAAGATATCCTGAATATTATCCTGGGTTTTGACTGTTCAGTAGATGACATTCTAAAGGCCATGGCATTCTAATCTCCCACAGATTGAGAAGTTTCAGTACATGTGGGAACCAAAACTAACAAAATTAATGGGGCAATTAACAACTCGTTCAACTGCTGAGAAACAAAGTGTAGAAACTATTGCTGCCTTGATAAGTAGTCAAGCTTCTAGTTGCTCAAAAAATTCTTAAACTACTTGACACTGTAACATAGAACAAAACAGGCCATGGAGAGTGCCACATCAAGCAGCAAAAGAAGCCATAAATAGTCAATGTCTTCCACCACCTAGAATTTCCAGAGGTGTTTAAACCAACAGTTCACACTACCTCTAAACACATATTAAAATGTCATTGATTTGAAAAGGAATATCCACCACTGACAAAGTTCCTGTCCCAGTTATCTCTCCCCAATGGTGCTGGAGTCATGGGCAATCCTGTCTACTGCCCACTCTTCTGGATCAGATATGATTCTTTGTCAGCAGGAAAAATATTTCTTTCCCTCATGGTACCCATTCTTGTTGGTTTTCAAGCCCCCTTTAATGCTGTCACTTCTGGCTACTCCTGCAAGGAGCCATTATTTTCCCGGGTCTATGCTGGGCAGACTGGGCCCACAGCAGTCCACAGAGATCACTCTGTATCCTCAGTCCTTGATAACTCATACCTGTCTGCCCTGAGTCATTATGATATAACACCTTGAATAGCTCCTCTGTTAAACTTGACTCCTACATCCTGACCAGGATCCTGTTTGCTTGCTCTGTCCACAGCTTGCGTTTCTTAATTCTGTGTATCTTAAAGCTGGGGGATGCAGATGGCAAAGGATGTCAGCGTGAAGCCCCAGTGGAATTACAACCACTGCCTGGGCATATCCAGGTAATGCATTTATCTATGGGAATGGAGAAGGGCAAAATATGAGGGACACCCTTGCTACCTCTGCAAATTCCTGAAGAGATGCTTTCCCCAAAACAAAATTGTCTGTATGTTGGAGTGGACCAACAAACCATTATTTTCTATATCTTCGGCTCTCTTCAGGTGCCTGCCCCACAGGAAAGGGGAAGAAAATCCTTTCTTCCTGCTGCTCAAAGAGCTCCTGAGCACCTTGTTGGTGAGGGCAAGCTAAGTCTACACAGTCCTGGGACACAGTGAGGCAGAACACTACAGGGAAAAATCATTCCCTTGTAGGCAGCTAGTCTGAGTGATGAAACACAGGTATGTATCAATCCACGCACCTCATGTATCCCAGGCAAAGCTCAGCAAAATATGCCTTGATGTTTACTGTACACAATCTGTGCAGATATGCTATATCTGCATATATATCCACAGATACTGAACCATCATTCTTCATAAGCATCAGCAGAGAAGCCTATAATCCTGGAAAATGATCAAGGAATACTACCTGCCTATACTAAGATAGAGTTCAGTGTTCTCCAACCTGAAGCACTGAGATTTGATGAGTGAGCAATTTCGCTTTTTTTTTTTTGGTTTTGTTTGTTTGGTAGGATGATATGGAAGGAGTCCTTCCTAGTTGCACTTCACAGAATGAATTTGTGATTTGATCTGCATCTGCCAAAGGGGAGAAGTGGAGGTACAGTGGCTGGCTTAATGGTGTGACCATGCATCTGGGATGCTGCCTGCATCATGTTCCAGGTCAAAGCAATTAAGACTCTGGCAGAGATTCCTGAGCTGCCACAAGCCCCGGCAGTGGCCCATGGCAGCTAGCTGAGATGGGCTAGCCCAGGTCTTGGAAGTGTGTAGGCTGAGACCAGAACTTGGCTACAGCTTCAGATTCTCCTGCTGATTAAGTGTTCTGGACCTACCAGCATGTCCAGGAAAAAAAAGTCAGAAGAGAAAAAAATAAATTGGCCCATTTGCAGTTGAAGTTGCAAGACATTCTGACACATTTTCTAATAAGTAATTTTTAAGTCATTCTAGAGCATTCCTTTTACATCTACAAGGAAAACGCTCCAGTGGAGGTCATCATCCACTACCTTGCTGGTGATAGTGGGCAGAAACCGTTCCACCAGCAAATGCAATGCAAGTTGGATTCCCGCACACGCAGAGCAGGCAGGTTTTCTGCTCTCTGTTTTGAGCAGCCAGGATGACACTGGGTGGGGAGATTATTATGATTACCTCCTTTAAGTAGCAAGGAAGTGCGCAAGCAAATACTTGGCACCCAGCCCTTCTCCAGCTCCAGCTCACTGTTGCTCTGCTCCTGCTCCATGGTGCCACAGCCCTGAGCTCCTCCTGTCAACCCCCAGAGTCCCTTGCTGGCTGTACCACAGCTCGTGCCCAGTGACAAGCACCTTGCTGTGTGACTTCATAGCTCAGTCTTGCACCTTTCCCTGTAGCTACAGCTTAAAGACAAAATCTTTCCGAGCTCTGAAATACTCAGCAGTGAGAGCTAATGCCCTGACTTGATCTTATTAAGCACCTTACTCCTTGTCTCCTGACGCAATGTCACACCACTCCTGTTGTAAATAGTGCAGGGTCGTGCTGTGAAGTATAACATACATCTTATTGACTATATCCTCTGGAGAACATGTAACACTGGGAAACAGAAGGAATGCATGTAGTGGCTCCTCTGTGTATGCTCAAACCTCAGATAAAAATTAGGGATAATCTCTCAGAGCTTGAATGAGTCTGGAGTCATCATTACTTACCGCAGAAACACTTGGCAGTCCTCCTGAGCATCTTTCATAATACAACAGCACCTACCCTGGCCCTGGGGGTTTCTCACTTCCCAGATTTCACACAAGTCTGCCTGCCCACACTTTCTGCATTTGTTGTTGCAGAGTCCTTGCAGAAAAGCCAGTTTCGTCTTTTTTCACCCTAGTATTTGGTCAAATGTTGAAACAGATTTTTTTACCTCGAGCCCATTTAGCCTTATTGCACTTCTTGGAAGGAAGTTTGTTGAGACGGGTCTCAAGACCCTGGGATGAGAAAGTTACAGTGGTATTACAGGACAGAAAAAACTATTGATTCCTGGATCACAGCAACACACATTTTCATTTGATAAGTTGTCAAATATTTTATGCCAGCAGTTGCTGTAACATTTTTAAAGCAACAGTAAGGCATAGCATGAAATGTTCCACTGCAGCTGTCAGGACCTGGCCCTGCCTGTCTCCCCAAGCAGTCAGCCATAGCCATACTGCTTTAGTTCGCAGGCCTCACAACTGTTGCAGAGTATTACTCTGGAAGCAGCACACAATAAGGACTTTTAAGAAGAATCATGTATCCAAATTGCACCTAACTGGTCTCAATTATGACCTGAATTTCAGCCAACAAAGTACATCATTGTTTTGCAGCTAGTCAACCAGTGTCTGAGTCTGACTCCACAAAGCCTGGAGTCATTTGCACAGGTCCAGCTCTAAGAGCAAAGCTCTCCCGCTACCTGGTGTCCACAGACAAGTTGCTGAACACTTGCTATTGCATGCAGCCAACACTGAGGGCAGTGAAACAACATCCTTTGTCACACTAACTTGCAGAATGGTGGGGGAAAATCCTTTCCTTATGATACAAAAGATATTCTCTTCTGAGCAGATGATGTGGAGATGTGCCTCCAGTCATCCAAAGAAAGCAAGGAAGTCCAATCTATGCATAGATCTGGATAGCTTCCTGCATGCCCATGATTCATAGGTAATATACAATGATTACCTTATACTTCATGATGTTATCCTTTCTTCAGTGAAGTGAAAGAAATGTCAGCACTTGACATTTGTTAGCCTGCAAAGAATAACTGTTATACTTTTTTTAAAGTCAATACCAGCTGCATGCAGTGTCCCTTTTCATAAGGCAGAGATAAACTCAGCATAAATCTCCATTAGGAATGTCTTGTACACCCCTGAAGTCACAACTCTGGCAGTTGCACCTGCCAGCACTCCTGTGGCAGCTCAGAGCTGGCAAAAACAGTAATCTCATTGCAATTTGTTCTATATCCCTCATCTCAGCCACACCTGGGATATAATGAAAGAGCTATGTCTAGCCCATACTTATATCCTCTTTCATCCCCAACAGCAACCTGCCCTGCGAGGATATATAGCTCTCCTGGTGATGCTGAGCCTTGTTGTATCTCCAGCTGCAGCTGAAAAAGAACAGCTTACATAGGCTGTGACACAGGCAGAATGCAGCCCTGCTGCTGTGCTGTGAGGTTGCAGGAGGCATCTGGCATCTGTCTCCATTTCTCCTGCACTCCACAGTGCAGGGCCTGCAAGCAGATGGCAGAGCCACAAAGGACAACCCTGATACCCACATAGGCACCACACCAAGTTTCACCAAAATGAGGCAATGCACACGCTGCTGTGGGACCCACAAAAGCACCTTACTCTGCCAAGGATGTGGGACAGCCCCAACAGGGCACCATGTCACTTGTCACTGACAACGTACACCTGATTGCATGTGTGGCAGCAGCAAACGTCTGTAAATTGAATATGCCTCCTGAACTGCCTCTGCATACTGATTGCTCAAGTGGTCCAGAACCAGGCACCAGAGTCAACTGGATATGAGTGCTTTGAGAAGTAATTTATTTTAAACATAAGACATTATGAAGTTTAACTGCAGTACCACAGCACTGCTGCTAGAACAGAGCAGTATGTAAATGTTCTTCTTTTGAATCTGCAACATAATGGCAGAATGAGGGGTTTAAGTATGACTTAATACAGGCTGTTATTATGTAATATATTAGAAGCCCTTCGATTTGCCTGACACTGTCTTAAATGGGTTTAAAAAAATAGTTTCTAGACTGGTTGCAATTCTATCTGCACCACTCTGCCTTTGCCCAAGCAAAGGAAGACTATTAGAGTGAAACAAAATGGCAAGGGATTACAGGGGTTTGCTGCAGCTGCTTGGTTTTCAAGGCGCTGCCTCAAAAGTATCACTTACAGTGCTAAATCACTTTCTTTACATACCATGAATGAATACAAACCTCCAATTTTCTTTTTGTTTACATAAGAGTAATATTCTGAATTTGAACAGCATTTCAGCTGACAAATGGCATATACATTTAACATCAATGGAGAATAAGACATTTCTGGGATTCATCATTTCAGGCAGGCTAAGCTAAAGGAAAAAGTTAGCAAACTTGGAAAAGAAGTATACAAGCTGTTCAAAAATGAACTTCAGAATTCATGTCTAATTTTCAACCTGACCATCAGCAGTAATGGTCCAGAACCTCCTGTAAGCTTACCAGTGACACAATAATCCTTACCATTTTTAGGATGGTGCTTAGAAAGCTTTTGAAGGTTATGATTCTATACAGCCATAGGCTGGACTCAAGAAAATTCCTTCCAGTCTCACGTTCATGAGGCTGTCACATCCTACCCACATCTACGCAACATTGATCAGCAAAGCATTTCCAAAAAGTTAAGAGTCTGTATTTTCTTAAAGGTAGGCATTGACAATTTAAGACTGTTTATAAAAATATTGCTGAGACCCATCAGGTAGCACAGAGTCCGGAGGTTGGTTTGGGCCCTCCAGCCCTCCCTGTGCTAATAGCTTTTACCCTCCCACTTGTATCTGCGAGCTCTGCTTCTCTGGCCACCTCTGTAGCACTCCAAACCCCACCACTGACTGTCCCATTCGCTTCCCATGTCACTGCCATGCTGAGAACATGGCCCACCACTGCACAGGTTGGGCTGGGGCTTCACTGCCACAGCTGCTGCTTTCCTCAGGATACCTCACAGGATGTGTAGGAGCTATTTTTAGCTTCTTCCCTTGCCTCAACCATTATCTCAAGGCAGAAAACAGCAGCACAGCTGGACTCCATGGCAGGATTTGGCCAGGGCAGAGCAATGGTGTGACCAACACCCCTGTCTGCATGGCCACCTCCCAGCTGGGGGCTAAACACTGGCTGTGACAGCAGGTTCGTGTCACATTTCTGTCACCCAAAAGACCATTTTCCTTCCACAATCTTTTGCCCAACACATTTTATTGCCAATGGCAACAAAGCAGTATCTGTTCACACAAAATACAGGTACTGCTAAATGAAAAAAAACCTCCCAACCTCTCAGATCTCAGACTAATTAGTATGTAGACATGGAAATTCTTAATAACACGTTAACTATTGTTGGAAAGATAATTTGTGGGAGTTCTTGAGCTCACTGGTTGGCATTGTTGAAAAGACAAAAAAGTTTAAAGCCTTTCTTTGCACACTACCCAATTTTTTATGCAATAAATCCGCTAGAAGTAGAGCCAAAGTGAAAAATTTCCACCATTTTATGCACCATGGAAACAAGAAATCTGTCAATCTGCAATTACCTATTCTACATCCACTTGAGATCAATTTCTGCTGTGGGAGTACAGCCAACAGGATCAGATCTACAACCTGTGCTTGTCACGGAAGATGGACATAATTTATTTTTTGTTTCACTCTCAAATAAGTACAAATATTAAAACATAAATCAGATTGATGTCAGGGTGCATGTTAAACTGCATTACAGTCTAATAAAGGCTATAAACTTTTCTCCTCATGTAATTTCTTATAATGTCAACAAGAAGATATAAAAATATTCAAAGTGTTCATCTATAAATTCCACTGTGATAAAACTGCACACTGATTTCCTAAGTGATCTCATATATTCAGATTTTCTTCTAGAGCTGAAATATTGCTTGCTTGAGTCCTATGAAAGCTACTTATTTTTAATAGCTCATACTAATTTTGTATTTTTTCTGCATAAATTAAACACTGCCACTTTTTAAATTAGAGATAATTTGTCTGATGGGCTATTGTAGCCTGAAAGTTTATTGTGTTTAATTCAGAGCTTTTGTATCTTTCAAATGCTGATGCTCATTTGCGAAACTCTCAAAAATACATTTTAAAATCCTCAATATAGCAAGACCCTTAAAAGAATTCACGTGCTTCAACATCATGTGCATCACGTTATCCTTTCAGCGGGACTCCCCAAGTCGTGCACAGCTTAAGTGCTTTTCTGTGTAGGGTTTGAAACTCTCATATTAATTAAGTGTGCTCCAGGCAGAATTAATGGTTACGACTGCCTACAGTGCTCATGGCAGCTACAAGGCTCCCTCAGCAGTGACTCAAAACTTCATTAAAACAGAATTAGCAGTGATAGCACAATTCCAGTATCCCTAGCAATGCAAAAGGCAGGCAAAGCCAGGTGAGGCAATGTGGACAGGGAAGGTTTAGATCCTCCTTCCAGGCACAAGAAGATCCAGCAGGGCAGGTGGTATAGGTGTAACTCTGCTTCTTTGGAAGAAGGTAGTAGTGGAATGAGTAACTAGTTGTCCCCAAATGTTATCTCCAGAATCTCTGATTTCACCAGCATGTCAGGCAGCAAACTGGGGCAGGCAAAGAGCAGACATATATGTATGACTGAACACACTATTACTGTATTTACATACTAAGATAGGAGTGAAAACTCTTTCCCAAGATCTACATGATGGTGTGTCTTCATCCGTGGTGGGAAGAGGTTTTGTGATGCCTGATTACAAATTGCTGCACAGAACAACAACTAATCATTTACCAGAGAAAACCATCATTGCAGAACAGTTACTCTCCATAGGTCTTCACAGCAGAATCAATAAACTTTCTGGGGAGACCTGTTATCCACAGTTAGTTATATGGTTCCATACAGGTGTAAGTGGGTGAAGCAGAACCTCAGACTATTCAATATACTTCTCTTTGGATTAAAGTTCATGACTTATTAATTGCATTTTAAATATGGCACAAAGAATATCTGGCACAAAGAATATGGCCTTTGAAAAACTCCGATACTGATCGATTACATAACATTTCCATAATGATACAGGAACACAGAGTGTTTTCTCCTTTATGTACTTTCATGCAATTTCTTAAACCCCATATGGAGAGGAATATGTCTTCAGTCTAGTTCTACTTGAGGCACTACCAGTCTGACATTTTGCTTTCAGATTCTAGCAACACCAGTATTGAGATCAGAGGTATTAAAACTTAGAAAATCTGACATGTTATGTCAAATTACAAAGACAGTATCTGAGAGCAAATGGAAGAACAGACAGACTGAATTAAGTAGCAGCAAAGGGGAAAGAAACAGAATGATAGGAGGGAAGATAGGGACAAATGTACAGAAGGGAAAGATTAAACAAATATTCTAGCATAATCAAATAGGTGTGAAGACAAAACCTTAAACATGGTTGAAAGCACAAATGTAAGGATACAAATTCAGACATAAAACACGTCGCTACATATAGTATGGGCATGGTCCCATTAACACTTATGAACATACAAGATTTTATTAATAACATTTGCATAAGCTAGAGGGTAATACTCATGTGAGTTACATGTACAAGAGGAAGCAGGATTTGGCCTTTCACTGTTTTTCCTTGTGTACATCATGTATATCTGTAAAACATTTAAGCAGGCATTTCAACTTCGAAGAAGACACAACTTGGAAATAATAGGGCCTAAGGGAAACCATTCCAGGAAAGCTAGTGGAATTGCAGTTCTACAAAGCACTGAGTTCTACAAATCCCTAAGGACTAATTATTTGACAATACAACTGATGCTATTACTCTGAAGCATAATAAAGTTAAACCTGCAGCTTGCGGAGATGTGGCGCACTTGGAGGAAAGCACAATCGATGAGTGAATCCAGAATCAGAGAGTCCTAATTAACCCTCTAACTGCTATCAGCAGGAAGGCTAATGGCAACTCTGAAGTGGTGTAAGTGACCTAATCTTAGGGGATTGCTTCTGTTAATGAGACACTGCCTGTTAGCTCTCTTAAGCCGTGTTTACAGTAATGAGGCACCTTTATAGGGCAGTCAGCAACTGGTTTGCCTAATAGCAGGCTGTGATTCTCATGAGTGACAGGAGTTACTGTCCGTGTGACACGAGTTATTGTCCTCATTCTACAGACAAGGAGCTAAAGTCCAGTATGCCACTTTCCATAATCCACAGGTTGGGCCAGGCACGGAGTTTATGGGTCAAGGTTGTTTAGGATGACACTAAATTCTTCTCTAGAAGGTGACATCTGATGCTCTACTGGGAATAGGGTTTTATAGGATGTTAAAAAACATGAAGCATAAAAAAGCCCAAGAGAGCCTGTCCTTAGTAATACAATAATAATTAAACTTCTTACAAAGTATTCTCATTTTGAAACTACAAAAAAAAAGGTGTTAAAAGTCTCTAATCAGGCAATCAAAAACCCCTGACCTTACTTCAAGAGTTTCTGGCAGTGGCCTGACAAAATGGCACAAAATCTCAATATTATACATATGGGTACCCAAAATATATGGAGTCAGGATTCCCAATACTACTTCCCTCCCCTCAGACAGTTTGGCAGACTTCTAGGCTACTATCCTATCATTTCTATCTGCCTCTGCCAGCACCGTGCCTCAGCTTCATTTGCACCACTGGAAAGATTCAAAAGACAGGCTTCCACAAGACTAAACAAAAATTAAAACCAATATACCAAAAAAACCCACTTTAAGATCAGTCCGCAAGAAAGCTAGACCTTATTGTTTAATTTCTGCAAGATACCTGTGTTGCAAAGTGCAGGTAGAAACACTTGTACCAAAATCAAATTTGTCATTTAGCACCATCCACAGCAACTATTTATACAAGACATTTCTGCAGCATACGTTGTTTCCTAAAAAATATTAAATAATCCATTGATTATGTTATATCAATTACAATGTTCAGACTTTGCAAACTATTGCAACACACACAAGTTTAGTCAGAGAAGGGGCAGATTTCAGAAGTCACAATCTTGTGGACTTTACAGAAAATATGTTTCCCTTGAAATGATACTTGAGTATCCTTTAAGAAGGAATTACCTTTTGCCTATAAAATAGACTTACTGGCAACACTCCCCAAAGTAGAACACACTGGCCTCTAAAAATAAGCCATGGTGCTATCAGCAGCATAGATAACTTTTTTCTGGCAGAGAGAGCCCAATGCATCCAGAAGCGACTGCGAGGGGTCACAAGCAGGCAGCAGCAGGTTCAGCCATCCCAGCTGCCCTGGCAGCCACCCCCATGCCACAACAAGGGGGTCGAGGGTCGGCCTCACCACCATCCAGCCTGGAGGCATCCCAGTGGCAGGGAGTGCTGGAGAGCAGCCCCCTGCCCTGAGGAGGAGGCAGTGCTGTGGCCACCCTGAATGGGATGGGAAGTCAGGGGCTGTATTTCTGTTTGTGTAAACACGCCCGTGTGTGTGCTTTCATACACACGTACCTACATACACACATCCATGCACGCGTGCACGCACAGAGATATGCGCGTACACATCTAAAATCACAGAATGAGCTGAGTTGGAAGGAACTGTAAGGATCACCAAGTCCAACTCCTGGCCCTGCACAGGATCACACCCTGTGCCTGACAGCGTTGTCCAAACACTTCTTGAACTCTGTCAAGGCTGGTGCTGTGACCACTGCCCTGGGGAGCCTGTTCAGTGCCCAGACACCGTCTGGGTGAAGAACCTTTTCCTCATATCCAACCAAAACCTGCCCTGGCGCAACTTCATTCCCTCAGGTCCTGTGTGCATATATATATATGTATATATGTATGCATTTCTGTATGTATATATTTGTGTCCGCGCCCCTCGGTGTGGGTCCGTCCACCACCCTGGCACCATCCCCGGTCGAGGTTCCCACGCAGCCGCCGCCGCTGCCGCCGCCCGAGGCCTGAGNGGCCCCGGCCCCGGCCCCGGCCCGTCCGCACATCCCGCCGGCCGGGGAGCCCTAGCCCCGGCCTTACCCTCGCCCTTCTCCTCCGCCGCCATGGCCGCAGCGCCGCGCTGTCGCCATGGCGACGCGGGCCTGCTCGGGCCCTCTCCTCTCCTCGCTTCACCGCCGGGTGCCGGGAGTCGCTGCCCGCCGGGCTAAAGTCGCAGGGCCCGAGCCCCTGGTACGGCCCCACTACACCCCACCGCCCTTCCAGGCAGGAACCCAGCGAGCCCCTTAAACATGCCACTCCACAGGACTCGATTTCTCTTTAAAATACAGCTTTCCCCAGCAGTTGCGGAGATTTCCATGTGTATGAGCTTTAGAAAGTGAAAGAACATTTTCTTCTAAATGCCATCACGCCAAAACAGCTAAAATATTCTGTCTTAGTGATATTAAATAAAACTGTGCGGTTTAAATTTAGCTGTGTGTTTTTGCAGACAGGCTTGTGATGCTTGGTTCTTCTGACTCTAAAACAACTGTGAAAGTAGAAAAAAAATACAAATATTAATATTCTGGCAAGATGCAACCATATATTCCTATAAAATAAATATTTATGAAATTCCTATAACTAAGCCCTTGTCCTCACTACAGCAGGTGCTTGTTTGTCAGATGTTCAGTTTTGCAAAGCCTGTGTGGATGACTCCTCCTCACACACTCATTTCCACCTCTCAAACAGTTAATGATGTTCTCAGTATTTATGGAAGCCTGAAATTTCAAAAAACACATTGAGCACAAACAGGGCTTTTTTGATTTCAAAAAAAAAATCACTTTTTATAACATTTTAACATTAGCTATTTGCCTTTCAGTCACTTATTTTTGCATTTTTTATTGAACATGGCTCAGAGTAAAGAGGGTATAATAGATACCCATGAGAATACATCTTTACTCTGTTGGGAAAACAACTGATTATGCTCTCTAACAAAGCTGATCCCTCTGAAAGGTTATCTACTGACTTGAGCAGTTTATTAAAGTAACTAAATATTTCAAACTACATTTGACTACAGGAGGAGTACAGATTTGTTTCCTCTCAAATTGCTAACAGAAATTTTGGTGAGAACAGCATGGCAGATGAATTTAGAGGATGCAGCAGCAGAAGAAAAAGCCTTTATCTTTCAGTCTTACAAGGGTCCTATTTCTTATTCCCTTAACCCCTCCATACAGAAAACATCTTTTTCCTGATTGTAGGTCTGTGGTGGTGGGTCAGTCACATGTTCTCCAGAAACTGGAGAAAAGTGCAAAATACATTGTTTTGGCAGGGATGGACCTCTCTTATCTCTTCCCTCCCCTACCCCAAATGCAGAATTTCATGTTCTTGAATACTGTGCCCAGCATTAGATTTCTTGTATTATTTTTCATATCATTCATCGTAGGACACTTACAGCTCTTCTACAAATGCTACATTAATTCAAAGTATTTACTACTACCCTAAAAAAAGTTTAATAACATCCTGTTCTAGTTATTTGGGTTTTCATGACAAATCCATGCCCAAAATATGAACAACTCTTAGTTTTAAAATAAACACAAATATTGCATATTGTGCAGATTTATTGAGATTATTGTGTGCTTATAGCAGACTTTGCATTGAAGAGAGTCACTGCAAGTGTGACATGATAAGGCAGTAACTCCACTTGAGCATCTACCTTTAACATCTTCCCAGCAATTTCTGCAGGGCTTGCACTTGGCTTTCCTCACAACCCCTTCCTATTTGACAGGCACTTATCTTTGTTTCCTCCAAGAGGGATGGTAACAAAAGCAGTGTGTAAATGTGATGAAGAAAGGGGAAATCGTAAAGTGTGCCACAGCTATGATGTGTCGTTTTCACCACAACATCTACGTCCTGTTGAAGCTGCTGACTCTGGCCCTCGCAAGCTGCTAGAATAGCTCCTTGGAGAAAGTGTTGTTATGAGTATAAAAAGGCCTTGCACAAATCCTGGGTGTTCCTATCAAACTTGTTAAGTTTGATAACTTAGCTGCAGAATCTTCAATGACTCTGAGCTCATACAAATTTCAGCAAACAGCATTTTGCACTGTCCTGCCTGTGTTGTTGAGATTCCATGTTGGTTAGTTAACAACAGAAGAAACACGCGGGTCACAGAGCAGCAGTGGTTTCACCAGGCAGGACCGACTAAAAGCCCTGCCCTTCTTTATTTACCTATTTTTATAGGTTTCTAAAGACAATCAAAGATTGGTGAAAGGGGTTAACACCCCTGAAGGTTTACAGAGCAAAAACGTAGTCAATCATTTTTCTCCACCCCAGGGAAAAAAATAAAAAACAATTCCACAAGTGCAAAACAATCCCGACTGGTTAAGAAAAACAAAAACCATGTTTACAAAACAAGCATGGAAAACTACAACTACAATGTTACAACTTATGAGGCCCTGTAAAACCAGGGCAACAATTCTACTCAGGACAATTACTGCAAATCAAAGTGCTTCATTTGCGTTATCTGCTCCAGCCTGGAGTTTCCTTTTGCTTCCAGTAGCTTGCAGCCAAGTATCCTTATTCTCCCAGTTCCTAACACATAGGGCTTCGGTGTCTTGCCTGTCTCCAGGAGCAGAACAAAATACAGAATGAGAAAGCACTTCAAAATGAGAACTCACTGCTTTAAAATTTCCTGGCAATGTATCTTGAAAAATCTGTGTAGAGAAAAAATGCTAACAATTATAATGCAGATCAAATATTGGACCTGAACCACATAGCTGTTTCCCTTTTAACTTAATGCACAGATATCTCAAACCAAGGGTATGAGTGGGCTGAAACAACTAATCACATTTTGGCACAGACAAGTACAAAAGGAAACCCAGAACTACTAATTCAACAGCTTGAAATATCAGCTGCTGCATGCAAGATCCTTACAGAGCTCCTATGAAGAGAACATACCCTTTCAAAATTGTGATTTTTCATTTTAAAAATGTCAGAAAATATCTCAGGAAAATATGGAAGAATCCAGTATTATTGATATAAAGTGTGAATGCACTGAAGTCTCATAGACATAAGCTTCCCTTACCTCCACTCCTAATTTCATCACATACATTCCTCTCAGCTATCAGGGTCCTATCACACATTTTGCATATTTTCCATGCATATGTTCAGAAATATTATTCAGCAATAAAAAACAGGTCTAAAATGGGAGAAATGAAGTGAGAGAGAGTAGTTCAAGAAGGTATAAAAGCATCCTACAAAGCTATGTCCCCCCATGGCTTCGGGGCTTGCAAGCATCTCAACACATCTTTGCTCCAAACATTTGCCCAAGACCTTCACTATAGGACTCCCTCTGTGGGTCCTTGGGGACCACATAACTGAAGGCACAAAGAAGTGTTCATTTGTCCTTCACAGAGAAAGTAGGTGGATGGCTAGGATTCTGTGACAGGACTCTTACTATAGCTCCTCTGTAGCTAAAGGGGTACAGCTGTGCTGTTCAGCAGGCGTTTCCATGTCACTGTACCCTTTTTCACCAATGTGACATGAATGACCCAAGGGTACTTTCATTCCACTCTTTCTCTGAGATCAGCAGCTGATTTCAGGGACTCAGAAACAGATTCTTCAAAACAGACTATTATCTAAACATTAGCTGTTCACCCAAATGATACACAGTAACCAGATAAAAATGAGAAAAAGACTCCATCATTCCTTGCCTACACTGTATCTTTCCCTACAGAATTTAGGTAAATTACACGGAGAGCAGCTACCTCATTCCTTCATGTGTAGGAGGGGAAGACAGCTTCTCCTCTGGCTTGTTCTCTTTGTAACTGCAGGCTTTGATCCTATGCTTGGACTAGATGAAGAGAAGCCTAAGAGAGTGGGCAGAGACAGACATACAGGTGTGCCCTCCATTATTTCCTCTACCACTGACCTCTTCCGAACTGCTGGTATATTTCTATTAATCTTATCTGTCATAATTTTGCTTTCTTTCAAAAAAAAATTCTTCCTGTTCTCACCTAGAGAACAGCAAAAAGTAAATAACTTGTCAAGGGATTTCCTTCACTTTTTATACAGGTAATAAACCTAGAAGCCCAAAATCTGACCTCTTAAATAAAATGTCAGTGTACGACTCCTTGACACATATGGAGTTCACCAGTGTTGAAAGGAGAAGATCCAAGTCTTGCCCTTCCTTCCCTACTGCTGGCTGCACATCTTTGTACCTTGTGCTGGCTCTGCCATTCACTGAGAGCAAATATGAGTCACAGAGGTAGTAAAAATACAATCCATCAAAACGTGAATAGTGTTCTGCCCTACTAAGAAATTCAGAAAAGGATCTGACAAGCATCTCAATCAGCACATCCAGGAAGTTGGACCCTGCAATTAGAAGAGAGGAAGAAATAGAGGGGAAGGCAGGAAGGGTGAGATGTTCTTTTGGAAGGAGAAAGCTCAGTGGCTGTCTGAGTCCACAAGTAAAACACTGAAGGAAGAAAGGGGGAAAATCAGGTTTGAAGGCTGCTGATAATAGCAGCACCTCAAACCCTTCTCAGTCCACAGGATGGCTTTGGAACTGTCCTGGCAAATGTCTCTTACTGCTCATGTACAGCTACGATCCTATGGATCTTTAGCTCCTCCTGTCCAGCTTCAACAAAGCTGCAATTGAGGAAAAGTGACTGAACATACATTAAAAATGAGTTGCTAGGGAAAAGGAAGCATTTCTGTACTGCAGCAATATTCTTCAATGTCAAGGAGCTGCTGGCAGTGCTTGGCCTCTGGGACTATGCCTAAAGAGCTGCAGCAGAAAAAAGCTCTTTCTTTTATGTATAACTGCCAGGATGCTGTTCCCCATCCCACCCAGGCTCAGAAATGGCCCTAGAGATCCTTATATTTTAACCTTCAGACTTTATTACCATTAATTATATCTGGAAGTGAAGCCAGGATCCCCAAGAACACGGTGGCAGGAACAAAACACAATCATCCATCTGCCTAGCAACATGGGTTGCCGTGAGCACTTCTCCCCATGCTCCACAGGCAGTGGGGGCTCACCACTGAATGCCAAGCCAAGCTCAAGGGCCCCGTACTGGTAAAGAAAGCCTGCTTCCTCAAGTGAAGACCTGGCATTTCATCTCCAAGACCTTCCTTTGGAGCCAGCAGCCTGAAATTCAGAAATGAGGGACTTCTGGAGTACCGAGACAATGGCAAGGGAATTGCTCTTGCAAGAAGCAAAAGCAATGACGTTGGGAACACCAATGCCATCAAAACTCCATTCTTCCCTTCTCTATTCTTTTGAGAAATTTCTTTGCATGGTGCAATACCATGCCAAAAAAAATCCCCAATAACATACTATCAAATCTTTTCAAGATTTGACTTTTCAAATTTAAGAAGAAAAGAAGAAAAACCTGTGCGTGGTACTGAAGACATGGACATACTCTATAACATCCCTAGCTCAGGAAATCCTTGAATCACAAACCATTTGTAGGAGGCTGAGAAACAGAGTATTCAAGGTAGTCATTTGTGTGGTTCTCCACTGGGCACCTGCTTTAGGCCTCATTGGAAGAAAGGATACTCAAAGAGACAGGTTTTCGACATGTCCCAGAAGGTTCATTTTGCTGTTCTTAAAAAAGCAAAAGATTACTTCATAATTATGTAATATTTAAGGGAGACCCACTGATAATGTGGTTATCTAGAAGCTGTTTAAAAATAGAGATACATGAAGAAAACACAAATTCAAGGTTTCAGACTGACATTTGGACAATTGTAATTGAATAGGACTGTTGAATACTGGAATTATATTTTTGCTACCAATATTGTGAAGCTAATCTTTATAAAAAAACTCTTACTTTTTTGCTTGTTATATCATAAGATGCAATTTAAGAGTATAAAGGCCATAGCAGAGATAAATAAGCCCAAAGTGCATTTTACAAAAATGTCAACCATGACACAGGAGTGGTTAACCTTGGGATGAGAGAAGGAATTAAAGGTTATACATCTGAATGATCATATATGGCCCTTAATCAGTTTACCTGAGGCATGATATAGTACTTTTTCATACTTAGAAAAATCTTCCTAGCTCATGAGTAGCAGAACTACCTCTGTTTCTATTATCTGCCAAGATTATTTGGGCATGAAAATGTTGCTCACTAAGTTAGTAATAATCAAAACCAAAATGAAGCTAGGTATAGAAAATTCATCAGTTTAAGCACTTCTGATTATTCTACTTCCTTCAAAATGCAAAACTTCATTTATTTAAAAAAAATTCTAGACCATCTGCTTGTGAGGATAATGTTTGGAGAACTGATGTAACACTATCCTTTTAAATCTACAGTAGAATAGTAAGGGAGAAAATCATCTTCCATAACAAGTCCCGTTAACGTGTTCAGGATTTTACTTTACAAGTCTGACCCCACTACCTGCTCAGGTTAACTTCAGAATTTCAGTGGGAATAAAGTTAAGGTCTGGAGGACTGATCTTAATTCACAATTTATTCATCTCCACTAACACAAATGGCACAGGATTAAGCCTAGTATTATAGCATAAGCACCACCTCAATTCTCATTCATCTCAGTGGTTTTTTAGTCAAAAGACTAATTGCATGGCTAGCTTGTTTTTTCCAGGTTCCTGAATTTCATTTATTACTTAAATATAAGCTTTAACTTTGCAGATATCAAATGTATTTCCATATTTAAATAAGGCTACCTCTGATCCAACTAGAGATACAGTACAGAGTATTTTGTAGACTCCCTATACAGACTTACTACTGTAAAATGAAAGTTGCTTTGAAATAAAAATATACTTTGTTATTTTAAGAGGGGGGGAAAAAGAAACAGAACTAAGACATATCCCAGAAACATTTTCTATACCTTCAGAATAAGAAAGAAATTGAACTCCTATTTGATTCCCTCATGAGGCCTAGGGAACTTTGATGCACTGTAGCAAGAAGATATATAGCTGTATTAATGAAAATCTAGTCTGTGCTCAGAGACTTTGCATGCTGGCTATAAATGTAAAATATTCATACCACAATAGACTGTTAGACTGTCAAAAGCTGAAGTTCAGCCAGTTTTACCAGAAAGAGCTGACATTTTGCTGTATTCTTCATTCTAGGGAACTGAGAAAATAAGCTATCAAAACCACTCCTCCACTTGTAAATTTTGCCAGTGCAACTATTTAGATATGGCATAAATTGAGAAATAGGAAGTGTTTGTCTACTGCACCATTTAGACTCAGTAACTCAAACTAAGAGCAGTAACAAATACTTTGGATTGGTGAGATTTCGTGGCACTGTGCCAGGACAAGCAGAGGCATCCCCTCCTTTTCTATCACCTTCTCTGCCATGACCCAAGGCTTGGTCATGAAAGAATCTGAGGAGAAAATGGATTCAGCTAGAAAATACCCTTTTTTTGTGGTTGTGGTTAGTAGGTTGTGAGCTGGGCTAGTGCAGCGGAAAGGACAGTGTAAGAACAATTGACAGGGGCTGAGGAAACACAGACCTGCCACCCAGGAGCAGCCTTACACCTTTGGCACAATCCTCCAAGAGGGGGCTTTTGTTCCATCACTGGCTTGCCCTCTCCCAGCTCAGATGGCTGCTGAACTATCTTCCAGTCATGCTCCATTCACATGGAGGTGAACCGAGAAAGCAAAAGCAGGGCTTGGAAAAAGAAACATCATTTATTAGACTAGCTGACAGAGCTGAGGGGATTAAAAAAACCAGTAACACAGTGGTTTTGGATATATCATTCCTTTTTCAACACTGAAAAGAAATTGCATCCCTTCAACAGAGTGCATTGGTCATAATTTTCAGATAACTGCAGCTTTATTATCTTACCTCATTCAGATTGTTGGAGTGAAATGGCTAGGTGGGAGCGGTAAGGCAGAGGTGAGTGTTTGCAAAGGAGAACATGGTAAGGACATTAGCCTTGGGGGACAAAAAGACAAGCAGTTATCACATGCAGAGCCTTAAGGAGCAGGGAAAACGGCAACAAGCTAAACTGATTCTAAAAGATACTGCAGATAGATGCAAATAAAGGAGACTTAACAGGAAGAGGCCCTTAAGCATTCTGATAAAGCCATTTAAATCGTCTTTGGTTTGGACATTCAGAGCTATATCACTCAAGAATTTATGAAACCGTGCAATGAACCACACCAGGGAAATGACAAACAACCTGAAAAATAACCCAGGAAATACAAATAGACCACAAAGTACTAAGGGGTTATTACCCTATGAAAAGAGTTCTCATTAGCCACATAAGACTTGCACAGTATAATGTAGGGAGCAACAACTGCTTAAGCCATGGCTGCCATGAGACAGTTGCTTGTCAGACACACTGATCGCACACAGGTCCGTGTGTAACATTATTCCAGCATATAAAGATTTAAAGCATAGGAAAGCTGTAATCAATGACCTGCTCCCTTAAGGAAGTCGTGGCTAAGACTACACAGGATACTGAAAATGGACTACTTAATATATACGTTTTACCTGCTTACTGAACTTTCCAAAGTGGAAATACAAGTTTAATAATCCATCTGAAACTCTGGATCTGTAAACTCTGGATAGGTAACCTCTTCCCAGTTCTGTCACTAGCACCATGATTTACCCTCAGGAACAGGACAGCTATGGAAATAAACATAAAAGTGGTATCACTCACAGTGTGAGATAATTTTTTTTTTCTAATTGCCTATTGAAGTATATATTAAAACAGAACAGTTTTTATCTGGTTTATGTATACTTTCATGATACAACAATATTTAGTGGCATTGCTGTATATATCAGTAACATCTTAAGAGCTAGTCATTGTCAGTTCAGATTAACTCAACCAGAGCCCAATTTTTGAACAAACCACAAATTCTGAAAGCCTGAAGACCCAAACTTACTGCAGGGTTTGAGGCAATAGTGTCTCTTAGTGACCTTACCTTCCACTACCAGCTCACATCTCTCACTCTCTAACAGAAGAATCCAGTAACAATGGGTGTGAATGTACTGATATGTCTCCTCCCACCTCCTTTCCCCTCACCTTGGCTGTTCCACACAGCACCACATATTTAACACTTTAAATTGATAAACATAGCTGTGGCCCAGGGAGTGATCACACGTCCCATTTTGTCACTTCTCAAATAGTGCAGCTGCTGGGACAGTAAAATCTTAAACCACTGTAGATAAACTAGAGACAATGTGCCATTGAAATTAATAAGTGTGGGTCCTCTGTTACCAGACCTCAGCTGCGAGCCTGGATAAGTATTTTAACCCCCATTTTTCAAACACTAAGACATGTAAGTGAATGTTCACCTGCAGTTATTCACCCGACTAATAACCAGCCTCCAAGAGCTCAGGATGCCCCACCTGAAAAGTGTTGTATCATGTATCTGTTGCTTGTAGGCTGAGTTTTCATGTTGTGTATTTCAGGATATCTTTAAGATAGTATTTTTATCTCTCTTCCCATCCCCTTTGCAAGTAGTTTGTCTTTATGTGCAGCATGAAGCACCCAGGATGCGTTGAAGGTACAGATGGCATACCCAAGTGCTGAGCCTTCTGAAAAGGTTCTCCTTTTGTGTCCTGTGTGCCTCTTTAAACATCCAAAGATGCTCCTGGAAGCACACACATACTTGAAGCCTTCCCTTCAGTTACACCACCATTTTTCCTCCTCCCTTAGTGAAATACCTGCATGCTGGAAGTCGAGGTTTCACAGAGCTGTAGACAGACCCATGATCACCAGTTCCCAAGACACTAGACTGACCACTTTGTTGATCTCTAGCCCTGACAGCAGCAAGTTTAACAGGATCAAATAACAAGGTGGTGCAGTAACATGTTCTCCCTTCTAACTCATGGTCAAATATTTACAGCCTTCAGAGGCTGGAAGGGACCACTGATGGGGTCATTTGGTCCAATCTCTCTTGGTCTCCCCAGCAAGCCTGCATGGCCACAATAGTCTTTTCATTAAGCAGTTTATCTATGAGACCTTCCAAAATGGCTACTAGAAATCTGCCAGGATGCTCATGAACTGATCTGGTAGCCATGGAGATACACACGGTTCTTCTAATCTAAAATTTCAGAAGTCTGAGAACCTCATGTTCTCCTAAACAACTCTAGCAGCCAAATTTTCTGAAGTTCTGTTCCCAGAGTGACTGAAGAGCTCCTCAGTAAATACAATCATGTCCCAGAAAGGGCTAAAAGAGTTTTTTTGTGTTTGTGAATTACTTGGATTCAGTAGTAGAAGCAAGAAGCTGATTTTCAGAGCTCTGTTTTTATCACTTTCCAACCTATATTCATTGACATAAAATATAAATGCATAAAGTTATCAGCCTAGAGCTATTGACTTCCCTATAGATTTGAGAAATGAGAAACACAGAGGAGTATGTCTGATTTGAGACTTTGAAAGAAATACATACTATCTCTTTTTCTCAGTAGGGACAATCTTCAGTAATATCAGAGTTAGGAAGGAGTTTGGAAGTGGGGGAAGCTCCATAAATTCACAGCTCACAGAAAGCTCCTGGCCTGGTATCTCATCTGCATAAGGTGTGGTTGGTTTTGAAGGAGCCAGTGCCATTAGCAGCAATTCAGCAGTTGGGAGGATATCTTTTGTTTTTAAGACAACCATTACCAAATGCTTTTCTCCATCCTCCCCACATCTTTCAATAGCCTGGTGGATTGCAGCAGATGAGAGCTGGGTTTATATTAAGCATAAGGTTTCACAGACAAATCTAGCTTGTAAGAGCCCTTTTTTAGTCAACTTTGTGATCACAAATAATTGCATGGAATTAATCACTTATATTGTCACTTGGAAATCAAGAATAAAAGTGCTAATTTCTGGAAGCTGGAGAGAGCATACGTGCTATCTACTGAGAAAAACTGAGGGAAATATGCAATGGGAAGAAAAAGATCTGTGAAGTATTACTGTTGGAAGAATTAGAATGAAACCTAAATGAGAGGATTTAAAAATAGAACTAAAATGAAGAACAGAAGTGAAAAAAGCACAATCAAATACTTGAAACAGAAGCATCAGGGAAAAAGGAAAAAATGAAAGTAAAACTCCATAAAGATAGTCAGATACAAAAATTGTATTTGTCAGAGGGATGTATAAAGAANAAAAACCAAAACAAACAAAAATTGAAGAGAGGATGATCTGGTGATCCAAAATATCATCAGATGGATGGCTAATGGAAAAATCCCAGTCTTGAGGCATATACTCAAGCTCCATCCCAGTCATAAGGCAAATATATATGCTTAGCTTTACCTCACACAACACCAGTGAGTTCAGCAGTAAGCTCCACCAGTGTAAATCACACTTCTCCCTCTCTTCCACCCCCAGTTTCAGCAGATGCAGCCACAGTAAAGGCTGGGGGGAAAAAAAAGAAGACAGGAATGAAATGCAATTTCCAATTCAGATAAAACATCAGACTGTTAAAAGTACTGAAAGAAAAGACTTTTTTATCCTTATAAATGTGGTTCCAAAAAGACCTAAAGGGCAGGAAGGGGAAAATCAACATACTGTTACCCAGCTTTAAATCTTTTACTTTTGAAAAAGAGACTGTTAGGGTTTTAAGAGATCCTGGTGCCCTGCAAAAAGCAACTCTACTGCTAATTGAAACACCGTTTCATAATTTTTCTTTTCTTAATTCTAAGGAGTTTTCTCAGTTTTGATATTCTCTAGAATTAACAGAATCTCTGAAGTGATTCTGGAAGGAAAAAGCAATGCGTTAGTTTAATAAACTTGACCAAAGAAGGAAAGTAAATTTCAATTTTCAATAAAAATGCTTAAAATCCAGAACACATTCTGGAAGAGCACAGTGTTTACCACTGGTATTTATTAAATGTTTTTTTAAACTTTGCTTTATTCAAACTTGTTCTGGATAGTACCCAAGAAAAAGCCCTGTAGCATCCCAGCATGAGGCAGCTGACAGCTCACCCCTGTGCTTATGTGCAGGCAGGCTCCTTGCTGCTCCACCAGCCCTTGTCCTGCAGCCCATGCAGGGTGGGCTGCTCCAGCTCCTCCACTCTCTTCCTGCCCTCTGCCTGAAGGCCACAGACTCCCAGTAAAGCCATAGTACACATCCCAACCAAATTCTTCCCTTTCTCGTGTCAGGCTGCAGACTTCTTCCAGCCTTGGCTCAGAGGGACCTTTGGTGTCCAGGTGCTTATTCCCAAGCAGTTTGGGCCCAAAGTGCTGCTGGCTGTGGGTGATGAGTGCATACCAGCTCTCAGCTCCTGCAGGCTTTCATCTAGCTGTCTTGCAAAGAGAAGTGCTCTGTCCCTGGGTTCGAAAGTGCAAGCTTCCAGTGTGATCCCCCATCACACCAGTAAGAGTTTGTGTGCTGGGGAGAGGAGGAGGAAGGCATGAGAGAAGGAGGGGTATTTTCACAAGTTTTGCTGCTGAGTATCCAAATGGGTTTCTGTGGATTTGTTACCTGTTCACAGCAAAGAAAGTGAAAAGTGACTCAGCACCCATGTTCATTCACTTCCTTCCCAGGCTGTCAGTTTGGGGGTTATCTGGGGTAGTGTTCTCCAAAGCAGCCCTTGTTCACTTGGAAGCAGACGGAGATATTCAGCTCATTTCATGTGGGCTGCTGCAAGCTGCGATCTGCTGCCAGTGCAGGTCAGGTTCAAGCCAGACTTTTCAGTGTTCCAGCAAAGTTATGCATCACTCTGATAAAGCATTTCAAGTATATGAAAGCATTTGAGATATATACAAATGGATGAAGAATATAGGGAAAGCTATAAATCAGCAAGTGAGAAGCACAGAGGAACAAAAGGAAATATTACCAGAAATATTTCCTCATAATAAGGGCGCTTAAAATAAACAATGGACTTAAAACTTGCTTCTGATTTATTGCTGGTTGCAAAATGATGGCATTAGGTACAAACTTGTCTTGTTAAGCCTAAGAACTTGGACAGGGATAGCTAGAGTTAGTTACTATGGAGTTAAAAAAAAAAAAGTTGGCTTTTGTGATGAGACCAGCTTCAGAGAAGAAAGAGAGAATAAAGAAAAAGAAGCTAGTTTTAAGCATTCATTTAAAGATTTGCCATCGGAATGCTCTGCATTAATTTCCTTCAAAGCTGATCAGTTACAACATTATTTTCCCATATTATTTTCCCATGTAACTGCTTATTTTTCAAATGCTTTATGGTTATTTTAGTTTGTTTTTTACTAGAGTATCTGAGACTTTCCCATGTGGAATATACTGGTGATAAAAAAAGAATCTTACTAGATATTGTGGACAATCTGCCTCTTCTCTGTTTTAAAGGTGTGAGATTTGTGCTTGAAGTGCATGTCTGTTTTCACTCCTTTTTAATGATACTTTTGGTTGTAAATTTTCCAAGTTTGTAACTGATAGACAAGCACACTGTTGTCATACAGCAACCAGCTCTTATTTCAGAAATACTGTCCTGTCTATGATAATAGGATTAGTAAAACAGTTCTTTGTTAAGACTGGCAGGCTGTGCTCACCTTGCTTCCTACTTTCTTAGCTTTTGCTCTTGAGGCTCTCTTATTTTGCTGGTATGTGAAGCGGGAGAAACAAGTGCAGATGCCTTGTCTCACTGAGGAACTGCCAGGCAGTTCTGTTTTCTTTTGTATGAATAAGAACTCATAAAATCCAGAATCTCGTTGAGGCCCTGACCCTGTAATGAACTCAGCAGTCACATGGATCTGGGGACACAGGAAAAGCTATAGGATAGAGAGCCCTGGATTGCAAATACTGATAATTTAGGATGCTGTTCAAAACATGCTGGCCTGATGTTACTTAAAAGGATAGCTTTATGTTCAGAAAATCTTAGTTGGATAGTTTAGGAGCTTGTTAACTCTTGGATTAGCTACCTACAACAGAAAGCCCTTAGAAAACTTCTGATCTCCTCCTCCCTGGCTTTACTGGCACTGTTCCTTCAGAGTAGCATGACCTGATGGGATACCTGGTTGTGATTCACAATATGTGCTGGAAGGGCTGTCTGCCTTCTGGCCAGGGTGCACTCCCAGAAATATTCTTAGCCTATGGATGTGGAATAGCAAGGTTACATGACAGTGCTTTTCTTCTGCTGTTTATTGTCAAATAATTATTCTCAGAGAGTTTGTAGGAGACTCACTGAGGTTTTCTATGCTTTCCTAGGAAATTACCTGTAGTCATTTGCTAACAGTTGCTTTAGTGTGTTCCCAGAAGAGTTTCTGTTGCTAAGTCTTTTGTATGAAATTATGCTGGTTTCCCTCGGCCTGAAAAAAAAGAAAGGCTGAGCAGATTTGCTCCAGCAGAGTGGGTTAAAGAGCAGCCTATGACAAAATGGCTTTCTTTCCAGAGAGCATTCTACAGTGAAGTTAACACAATTAATGCAGTTTCCTAAAATTAATCAACTGACCAAACCTCTGACCTCATTTCTTTATCCGCCTTTGAAAGATGATATAATGTACAGTCTTAAAGTTGTCTTGCTAATGGTTGTGCTGTGATTTGCTAGTGCATAGTTAGGTTTTGTGTAGTCTTCTGAGCCCATGATGTGTGATGGGAGGTGAGTGGGCATGCTCCCTTTCCTTTTCTCACTCACTGTGCAGAGGGATTTTCCTTTTCTTTTTTGAGCTGACTTCATTTGGGGCTTAAAAGAAAAGTAGCTGGACTTGGGATACTGCTCCCAAAGGTAAAAGCCAAGAGATCTGCAACCAAGACTGTGAGGAAAGGCAGTTTTGTACTCTGCAAGTTACTTTTTGGTGCTTTCAAGTCTGCTTAGCAGACCTCATGATTTTGTGACAGCTGCCTTGTAGGATTGGCAGGGCAGTGCCTAAACAGAGAAAGCTACCTGGAATCTATCTATATCTGGGCTTTAGCTGTGTGTCACACAGAAGTGACCATCTTGAAAGCATGCTAACATGTATTAATGAATATTTTAAAATAGTTTGCTTACTCAGTTTGGCCTATCACGGATTTAAGGTATGCAGTTGGACCATGGGAGTACCTTTAGTTACCATAAAATATTTTTTTTAATTCTCAGGGGTTATGTGTTTTTTTTTAGTATGGCCTTCCCAATCTGTAGAAGCCACTCTTTGTGAACTGAAGGGACAGAGGAGATGGCCTAAGAGCTAACAGTACCCTGGTGCCACAAAAAGTGTGTGGTGACTTTTCTTTTTTGGCAAGAGCATCTTATGAGGGAAAGGAGAAAGATGTATTGAAGAAGCTTAAAGAGTAAAATTATGATAGGCGTGTACTGTGTGTACTACAGAGAGTGTTAAGTACCAGAATAGGAGAGAAAACCCAAAAAGGTGGTTATCTGGACATCAGTGGGGGTTGTTTTTTCAAAGTCAGGTTGAACAGAGAAGTCTCACTAGGCAAGAGCTGTCTGTGGCTGCCAATTGTGAATTGTCCTGTCTCCACGGTTGTTTGGGTTTAGTTACACATCTTGACCATATGTGTCTTTATATGTGAGCAGAAAGGTACCCTGAAACTGATACTCAACCTTAAAACCTACTTACGGTTATTTTAATAGTCCCTTAGAGAGATTAATTGATACTGCCTTGAAATGGTTCTTCCACATTGTCTTCTCATTGGAGAACCCTATTTTTGGAAGCTGATTTACAATGCTACCTCCTCTTCCACAGACTGACTGCTGTGCAGAGGGGTTTAGTCTGTCTAAATTTCCAGAGTTTACAGCTCCACCCTAGTGAATATGTATGTGTGGTAAGTTACAAAAAAAAATCTCCAGGAACTGCAGATGTCTGATCTGTGGAGCTAAATATCTTCTTGTGTACTAGTTCATATACAGGACTTGAGATATGTATAGTCAATAAACTTCTGTATGGCTCTGAATAAAGCCAAAATAAATCCTGGTTTTAATGCTGGAGAATGCAGCCTTTTTTCCTAAGGCCAGGCTTAGAAACTGTGAGTCTTTAAATGCTCTGAACTGAGAAACTGTTTCTCAGAAACTCACGAGCTTGGGTTTTGGCTTCTTTTGTTAAGCAAAAAATGTTACTCCTTGGAAATGGGAAAAGGGGGATTCTTCTTGCTTTGGGGTCAGTGAGGGTGACAAACATGGGTTGTGTCTGATATGTGATGTCCCAGTGTAGCTTCGCAGTGCTTCCTTCTTCTTGGTGGGATTACTCAACTACTACATCCAGCACACAGGAAAAGCAAAATTAGTCTCTTAAAAAGGACTTGCTTACCGACTCTGAAATGACAGCTCACCTGGAGGCCCAAAGGGTGCCATGGCAGAAAGTGTAGTAAGAGAAAGATGCTTCTGAGGAGAACTAGCTAACCAAACCAGTGCCAGAAACCTCAATTTCAGTCCCTTGTACCTGGCAGATCTACTTGTAATTGGACACTAACTACACCCCTTAGGTCCTGAGGATGCTTTCAGACCTAACTAGTCTGGTTCCTGTGCAAATAATAGGCCTTTTTTAGTATATGACCACCTCATTCACCTCATTTCTGAGATTAACTGAACTCCTTTGATATTAAAATATCATGGAGAGATGACAGATGGTACAAGGCAAGGTCAGTCTAGTTTAGCATCCTGACTCTGATGGTGAGCAGTGGTGCATGTCAGGGAAAGAGGAGCACAGTCCTATTTCTCCAACACAATCTCTTGGTCTCCTGGCAGACAGATCCTAAGACAGAGCATACCTACGCAGATAAATAAATACAGGCTAAGAAATCATCAGAACTGCCCCTTAGTCATGCAACCTCACTTGGGATAAATTAGCACTTTAAAAATGCCTGAAAATTTCTCATTGAGTCTAGTAATGATTAATGAGTATTTCATGAGGAGTGATGAAAAGGGAGAAAGAAAAAGACTTGCTCCACATGCTGCCTGCTATCATAAAAGGCAGCAAAGTATTTCAATAATGATATTCTCTTTTAAAGTAATGGTCTGTTGAATGTGGAAATCTGAAGGCACTATTAATTGAGGATAGATGGATTAAGGACATGCAGAAGAGACCAGAAACATACTGTGATGGTCAGATGTAGGGTAAAGCACAACAGGAAGAGCCTGAACAGGACAGACAAGGCTCTAAGAGAGCAGAACAAGGAAACACAAAATGCCTGGGTTCTCCTGCAACACTGAAGATGTGTGGAAAGGTTCAAAGCCCAGGTGGGATTGGACTCTTGAGATTGTTCAATGCCCTCCTGGAAGCTTGCTCTTCTTTTTGTTACCCTTTTGTCACTGCTCTTGATAGGAAGAGGAGAGAGATTTGGAAGGACTAAGAGTGAATAATGGAAAGAACATTATAGGTGAGTAGCCTAAGTAATGGAGAACAAAAGGAGAACAAACAAAAATGAGGGAAACCAGAGTAACTGATCTGTTGAAGGGCCAAGTCCCAGAGGGAGGATCCCAAATTCCTTTTGAGAGGGAAGACTTGTTTGGAGAGAAAAATAGTTGAGGTTAAAAAGTAACACAGGTAAAAGAAAAATGCTATATGATTGCTAAAAAGTGTATAGGATTGCATGTTATATACGGGAGCATGTCACTTTTCATTTAAATGGAAAGCAAAATTATGTTTCAATATATTTTGAGACCAAAAAACGCCATTTTAATGGAGGAGTATTGTTGTTACCAGCAATCACATTTTGTTTTTCATATGGCCATCATCATACAAGTAGCAGCTTTGCACATTAAAGCTTACAGTGCTTTTCTTTAGTGCTTTCTTGTTTCAGGAGTTTGCATTACCAAACACTCATTTTTGATATGGCTGGCATCTATATATCTGCATGTTCCATGGAAAGCAGAGTTGAAGGATTCACTCAGTATCTGAACTAAGAAAGGGTACAGCAATGGGGAGAGCATACATCCTTAACTCATTTTTCTCCTTCAAAGTATGAATAAGGGAAAAGCAAACTCCTGAAACACAGGACTCAAAGAGGACAGGGGAGTGCCTTGAGGGAGATTTTTCCCAGGGACAGAAGTGTAATAAATATGTATTTAACTTACACATAGAATAAGTTGTTGGGGTTTTTTTAAACACAGAGAGGCATTCATTAAAGTTACACATCTATTTCAGTTACGTGTGTATTTTGTTTACTTAGCTTTATGATTATTTACAACTATTTATTTATTATTTACAATTGAATCACCTGATGTCTGAAAATCAACTGGGATTTCTCACTTCTGTGGTAACAGGCAATATAACTGTAGTCTGAAAACAGTCTTGCTACACCTGTTTGGTAGTGTAATTAAGTGTGTGGTTAGAAAGTAAGCATTACCATTACTATGATGGTATGAGTTAATCTCCTTTAAAATAATAAGTTTAGCCTTCTAAGTGGTTTGATAAACAAACAACTGTAGTAACTTTAAAAAATTAAAGTTAATAGTGCTAAATTTCGGCAGGGGAGGGGAAATACGATTTTTACTTTAGCTACGTGTTCCTTTACATACAGGTTTGCATGCTTTAGGGTAAGGAATCTCTGCATGTACCTCAAAGCTGTTAGCTGTTTTGTTTCTCCATGGTAACAGGAGTACAAAGCAGTACAAGCATGTCACTGAAGTAGGGAGACATGACATCGTTTAGGAATGGGATTACATGTGACGACTGCAGCTCTGGTGATTCTGAATGACGGTGTTTTCTAGCACACAGGCACTGTCAATATGTGCAGATGTGCTCATTTACGGCAAGGCTTAGGGATCCAAAGGTGGCCTAAAAGAATCTATCAATCCATAAATTTGCAGTGGTGGGAGGGATTATCAAACACTGGGATCGATTAAACTCTTCCAGAAACATGACTCAATGTGTGAAGAGCCCTGTGCAAAATCAAGGTCTAAACACAGGGCTCGGTCTGAGATGCAGATAACACAACTCATAAAGTTAATGATCTATTTTCTGTTTAAATTTGTTTACATACAAAAAGAACGTGAGGGTTGGATAGACAAATGACATCCAAATTAGTGCAAATCATCTGTAAGTTTCAGCCAGTAATCTTGCAATATTAACTAGTTTAATTTTGTTGTCACTTCAGCAGAACAGTATATGTTGGGGGTCCCTCAGCAGACTAGCTAAGATGGTTCTTTCATGGAGAAATGGACAAAAGCAATGATTTAGAGTGGTATGGCTTGATCACACACTGACCTCTCCTGCACATTGATGTACTCTTACCCTTCCACTACCAGAGGTGACTCTCACTAACTGGACTGAGATAAAATCTACTAACTTGATCTTAAAGTAAGGGAAAGGTTCTGGTAACTTTTTTCTCATCTGCACATATTGCATATCTTCCTGTCTCTGTTCCAGCAAGCTGTTGTGCGGTGCTGGGTTGACCTAACCCTGCCGAGTGAGTCGTGTTTTCTCCAAGTAGATGTAGCCTGACTGAGGACACAGCAATGTGTGTGTGTGTGTACCCGTGTG
Source organism: Drymodes brunneopygia (assembly GCA_013400955.1). Classification (NCBI taxonomy): domain Eukaryota; kingdom Metazoa; phylum Chordata; class Aves; order Passeriformes; family Petroicidae; genus Drymodes; species Drymodes brunneopygia. The sequence goes on along the minus strand of VZTZ01022835.1, from coordinate 82,366 downwards.
AAAGAGTCCTTTCCCTGTGCAGTTAAAACACGGTGACTTCCTTGTCTCTCTTCCCTTCCTCTCTGGCAGGTAAACGCAGTTTGTTCTGATTCAGGCCATGCAATTTGTACCAACACAAGGCAACTTCGTGGCGAGCACACCTTCCCTTCTGTTGCGCTTCATACCGATCCTCTGGTGGTTTGATTTGCACTTGCGAGTCAAACCTGCAAGTGAAAATTAGTTCTTTATCCGGGCTCCCTAAAGAAGCCGACTTGTAGATCAGTGCTGCCTTTCTGTGTGAAATCCTCTCCACTGTTTGTTTTCACGTTACTTTTGACCGAATTGGAAAAACCTGAAATTCAATCACTGTACAACTTGTGTTGCTGGGGAGAGCCCCATACTAATGCTGCGCGGGGGGNNNNGGGGGGGGGGGGAAAGAGAGGGAAAGCTGCGCAGTTTTGGTGAGCGGATTGTCTCCGTGCCGAACTCTAGAGCAGGAGTTCGGGCACTGGAGAACCTTTGTTACCGCCGGCTCCGGTGAAAGCTCAGCGCCGTGCCTGCCTCCCGGTGCTGCGGGAACGGGGCAGACCCGCTCCTGCCCTTACGTAAGGGCCCGGGCCGTGCCAGGGCAGCTATTCCGGGCAGCAGTGCCCCTCTTCAAAGCCTGCACGCAACAAACCGTGCGGGACTAGGCCCCACACGGGCACAGGGAAGCCAGGTCGATCAGGAAGCTGTGGCACGAATGCGGGCCCGTGGGGGGGCATTTCGGTGGGGCTATGGCCTCCCGCGGGTGGGAGCTGGCACGGGGGCAGCTCGCAGCCCGGAGCGGGTTTATGGTGCCGGTGCGGTGCATCGGCCGAGCTGCCGCCGCCACGGAACACGCCAGGACAGGGGGCGGCGGGGTGCGCTGCGCTCGGGCGGGTATTTACGGTAATGCGGTCGTTACGGTAGCGCGGGAGGGCCTACGTGCGCGGGGGCGGGGCGGCGCGCGCGCGGCGCCG
>VZTZ01022835.1:54313-80643 GCA_013400955.1 Drymodes brunneopygia | reverse complement strand
GGAGGGGCGGCGGAGGGGCCGCTGGGGCGCGCTGTGCATTGTGCGTGGAGTGGCGCTCGCCGCGCCTGACGTCACTTCCGGGCTGCGCGCCGCCGCTCACGGGATGGCGCTNCCGGCGGTGTCCCGCGGCCCCCGGGGGGGGCGGGAGGTGATAGTGTTGCGGGGCTGGAGGCGCCGCGGGTCAGGAGGATTTTTTATTTTATTTCTTAAATTTTTTTTGTTTCTTTATGGGAACCATAACACTGAGGGCTGTAATGGCTGCTACGTAGTGTATTGGCAACTTCGGTCTGCCAAGTTATTTCTGATGGGCGACAAGTTTTGAGTCTCCCGTGAAGATTCAAGATACAGGGTTTTACCGTAGCAAAATTCCTTTTCAAGGTGTTACTGCTTATCTCATACTGTACCTTGCTGCAGTTTACCAAACGGAAACCATCGTATAGATTTTATTCTCAATTAAACTGGAATTTAAAATAATTAAAACAAATCATTGCTTCTGTTACAGGAGATGGTAAAACGGAACAAAAACCTGGTGAGAAGAAGAGGGGAGTGAAGAGACCCCGTGAAGACCATGGCCGTGGATACTTTGAATACATTGAGGAGAATAAGTATAGCAGGTAAACAGATTTGGTGCTGGGCAACATTTTACGATGAGGAGGAATAGAGTACAGAAATGTTATTTTAACCTCGTGAAAATACATATAACTTAATTACGTTTTGTTTGGTTTTTGCTTTTTCAGGGCCAAGTCCCCTCAGCCACCTGTTGAAGAAGAAGATGAACATTTTGATGACACAGTGGTTTGTCTTGATACTTGTGAGTAAACATGCTTTCCTTTACTATGGAAAGATGTGGTGTTAAGGCTTTTAATCTTAATGCCACGCTTTCTGAAACAGGGAGGATACATTTGTTGATTTTCATTACCAGGTAACTTTTAAAGTGTTTCCACCTATTTTTAGCAAACAAAAGAAGGATATATGAATTATGTTAGCAGTAATAAGCTTGGTTTTCTTATAAAGTTTGTAGTGATAGACAGTTCTGTGAAGAAATGTTAAAACACTAATCTAGTATGGAAGCTTAAGTGGATAAGTGTAGAGTGTACATAGAACATCCTAGAGACAGCTGGAGAAAACAGCTGTCCCGTACTGCTGTCCAGAAAGCTCAGAGTCAGTAGGTGCTTACAAAATACAGATTGGGAAGTGAGCTTCCTATGTAAGTTCCCCTAATTATGTACTGACTAGTGGAGTGTTCTATTTTCTAATAAGTTTAACAAAATCTGGTAAGGCCTCTTCAAAAATGCCCCATTCATGTAAGCTGTGAGTGTGGCGGCTTGGGGTGGTGGTTTGTACAAGTGGGATGGCAGAGAGAATTGGTCAGCAGAACATAGGAATTGAAAAGTACCTGCAAACAGGGTTTTTTGAGCCAGAGTTGACATTTGTATTTTTGAGGGTAAGTATAAGGAGTCAGCGCAATATTAGAAAACTTGTTTCTGAAGTAATGCTTGAACTTGTTGGATTCTTAAAGTGCCATGGAAGGAAAGCTTAACTTTTGGCATTGTCTGGCATATTTGTTAGAAGTTTCAGGTGGTTTTATTCCACAAGAAATGGTTTGAAATGGAAGAAGGTATTAGTTTACAGCCACGTAAATTGCTGAATATGCCATCCCTGACATTTTGCTAAGTCTCAAGTTTCTAGCTGCTAACCTGGTGAGTAGCCACTTCTGTGGGAACTTCGGATTTTTCCAGTAGCTGAGTAAATAACTACTTTTGATTATTACAGTTTCTAATAATAGTAATAATAGTATCTTCTAGTGGCAAAATCTCCCTACTGGACAAGTTCTGATTTAAAATGATTTAAAGTGTTGATAGATTCTTTAGAGATAAGATTCAAACATAGCTTTAAGGCTGAATTGTGTAACGAATTGGCACTCTCTCTTCTGGATTGTGATCCAGACTTGTAAGAGGTTTAGCCACTCTTAAGTGCTTTTTATTACCTGTGTCTTACAAAGAAGCTGTAACTTCAAATTCTGTTCTCATCTCCGGTTCTAAAGGTAGCCTGCAAAGGTGGGTTTCTCGTGTATAATTTTGTCTGTTTTTCGTGCAACAAATAAGAGTTAGCAATACTAATGAGAAGACACTTGGATCACTAATGGTATTTTTGGAATTGGGGACGGCTTTATGCAAACAGAATCTTGTGTATAAGAGTTGCCAGTAATATAGGGCAAGACTGCATTTTCGAGTATTCTGGCATCATGCAGGGCAGAATTCCTCACTATTTGCTCATTTTGCTCCTTTCTTGTAACCATCAGATAGATTTGGAGCTGCTTCTGTGGATTCCTTGCTCTGGGGAATCGAGTGTTGCATGCTGCACCCCTTGTTACTGTTTGGCATTGTTTTTCTGAAACCTGCTGGGTGATTCATTTGCAGTTTCATGGTGTGCAGCTCTGAAGATGGTTGTAAAACTAAGGTTCCACTTAGGTTCTTAAAGTGATAGGTGAATTCATAGCGTATAGGTAGTGTTTCTGGGCTGAAGTAGGTTCTCTGAACACACTCTCTGTGCTTAGCATATCTGCATCTGACTTAAATGCCCTTATTTTAATAGGCATAATCTAATTTGATTTGCTAATTGACTATATTAACCAAAGACTCCATTCAGTACTTTAATAAAAACAGTTGTTCACTTTTACTTCTTAGCAGCCCTTAGGTTTGGGCTTGAGCAGTAAGACTGCTTCAGTATCAGGTCTCTAGAGGGTACTGTGGACAGCACAATGCAGATGGCTCTGTACTGATGGAAAGAGGTAACTGAGAAAGAGGGTTCAAGTGAAAATAAGGGGGTTTTAAGCAGATTAAAAAAATAGAGGGAAATGAGGTGACAGAAGTGGAGATGGCACCTTGAAAATCACTTGTTAGCTAGCTTTTCCTAAGTTTTTGGCTGAGCTTCAGTCTGCAGTTCCATCTAGACATGTTGCTTCTCAGAAAGATCCTGGGTACTTGCTGGCAGTTTGTCTTTAAAATCTCCTTTGAAAGCTGGCATCATCTTTAATGCATAAAATTGGACACTTGTACTTTATTTGTAATCAGAGTAAACAGAATGATTTTTATGTTAACAGATAACTGTGACCTGCATTTTAAAATCTCAAGAGACCGGTTTAGCGCTTCCTCTCTGACCATGGAAAGCTTTGCTTTCCTTTGGGCTGGAGGGAGAGCTTCCTATGGAGTTTCTAAAGGCAAAGTCTGCTTTGAGATGAAGGTGAGTTAATGTTTATGGGTGACTTTTGCATGCTTAAGTGTAATATTTCTACTTGTCAGATTTTTGGACTTGGTTGAAACTAATTGATGGGAACTGGACTCTTTAAGACCTTCTCTTACAAGATAGCTCAATTTGCAAAACTTGTTTCCTCTTTTATATGAACTTCCATTTAACAAACAAACAACCAGAAATTTAAAAAAACAAGCAAAAACCCCCACAAAACACTGCATTTGTTCTGAATGTGAGACTTCTGGTCTCATTTTTTAACCACGAATTCTATTTGGCATCTTATACATCAACACTGAAAGTATTTTTATACTCTCTAGTCAGAAGTTTGCTTGTTCTTTCTAAAGGTTACAGAAAGCTTGACTTTAGTTTTTTTTAAGGGATATAAATTATCCCAATTGTCCTTTCTGGTTCTACTTAGTCTTTGAGTTTGATCTGCTCTAGGCAGGGATTTGGGCTGGATGACCTGTAGAGGTCCCTTCCAACATCATTAACTCGGACATGATGCGTTGAATGTGAGCATTTACCAGGTAGTTGAATTTTGAGAGCAAGAGTTCTGCTGAAGGGTAAGAATGGCAAAGAGCAATCCACCTTCTAATAAACAGATTTCTCCAGCTTGTTGGTGGAAGAGGAACAAGATCACAAAGCTTGAATTTATTTTTCTCACTTCTTTTTTTGCTTAATAATGTTAAAGGCTTCTTTGTATATAAGCCTTTGTGTATAAATCTTTCTCAAGTGCTTTCAGATGCAACTGCTACCATGAGAATGGGTAGTGATCCCATTATCTGAGCTTTTGCATGGGGTGATTTCTGTGTCTGTTGATACCTCTAACTTTGGAAGGCCAGTGAAGTGAAATTTATGTCACTGTTTATTGTCCTGTTTGCTTTCAAATGAGTTTCAGCACAGTCACCTGACTGGAATAGTTGCAGAAGTTGATAGGATACTAATGAGTTTTTCACTTAGTTTCAGTATCTAAAGACAACTAAAAACCAGCTGGTTGCATATAGATTTCAGTGCATTTAGGTGGTTTGTTGGGTTTTCTGGGGTGTTTTTGTTTGTTGCTTTGTTTTTTAAAATCTGGTTATGTTGTTTGGAAGCTGGCAGCTTGCCCAGGAAGTGTGCTTACGGTGAAAAGGGATAGTGTAATACTTTCCTTGTCTCTAAAAAGTAGGGTTTTTAATACATTGCACATTTTCTTAGCTAAGTAATTTACTGTTAATCCCATCTTCATTGCAACTGTGGTTTTTTTAATAAATATACATATTGTTTGTGATTTAATACAGTGTCAAAAGGACTTAAAAGCTTTTGACCGCTGATGGGGACTGCTGTGACAAAGTGATGAAGATTTATGGTATCTTCATTGCTAAGTCAGGAGATAAAACTTTAGTCTCTAGCTTATAGTTTCATATTCTTAAACATGTTTTATTTTTGCAAAAAACGATCACTTAGGCTTAGCTAAGATTTAACCAAAATGCAAAGGTTCCAAATGTTGCCTTTTGTGCTTCCATATTGTCAGTGTTTAATAAATACTGCTTACCTTTTACTGAATAATTTAAAAACAGGTTACAGAAAAGATTCCTGTTAAACACCTGTATACAAAAGACATTGACATACATGAAGTGCGAGTTGGCTGGTCACTGAACACAAGTGGAATGTTGCTTGGTAAGACTTAATGTTTGATTGTTTTTGTGTTGATGTGACTGAGGTTTTAAGTATTCTTATTCTGAAGCAGGGGTGACAAGCTTAGTGATTGTTGTCTGTGTATTGTGAAGAGTGGTCTTTTAAGTATTTAAGTCATACTGGAATTCAAGTCATTCACTGGACATAGTGTGAGAAAGTTTATTACTGGGACCAAATAAAGTCATAAAGTATTCAGACCTGTAAGAATTAGGGCCATCATTTGAGAATTAATTCTTCAAGTGATCATCTGTGGGTTGTGGAGAACATTGTTGAATACCTGACAAGGTAAAGGATTTCTCGTTTTCATGTCATAAGTAGAAAAAGGGGGGTGTCCTTCCCTCTGCTTTTAAAGGGTGGGGCATGGTATAAAATTTAACCGGGAGTAACTACATTATCATTTCTTTTGCTTGGTGGGAAAACCCTAACTTCTGAAAATAGCTGGAAAGAAGGAAGTACAGCTTCATGAGATATGACAAATTATTATAATGATAATAATATTTGTGGCTCATACTTGTTGCTGAAGCACATCTTTGGGGGAAGTATTTGTGAGTTGGTATTATCTGACATCAGCAACAGCTTTCTGCTTAAGTTACACCTGAGTCCTTGTGTTTGACACTTCCTGTTAGTTTGTTCCTTGCAGCTTCATCCTCAGCTGTTGCATAGGCTGACTGCCTGCTAAACTCCCTTTAAAATGGGAGGGGTAAGTGCTCCTGGAGAATAACTTCAGAAAGCCTTTCTGACTATGTTACAGCAGGTATACCACTGCATAATCAGGTTTTCAGAGTTTAAAAATACTTGCCCATGTCTTTATCTGACAGTTCACCTTTATTGTCATCATGAATCTGGAACCAGCAGCATAAGGCTGTTAAACTGGGATGAGGAAACACTGCTGTTCTATCTCAAGTGAAAGTATTGAATAGAATAATGAGCTTGTATTGTGTTGGGAGGCATCATAGCTTGTTTTGGCATTAAGAAAAATACTCTGAACAGCAGGTTACTTAAGTAGCTGTAAGGTGAGTTATGTCTAAAAGGTTAGATGGGAAAGACTGTTTGTAATTAGTTTAAATTGTTTCTTCAGGTGAAGAGGAATTTTCTTATGGATATTCTCTAAAAGGAATAAAGACATGCAATTGTGAGACTGAAGACTTTGGTGAGAAGTTTGATGAAAATGATGTGATTGGATGTTTTGCTGTAAGTTCTCACTTATATTTTCTTTTGAAGGAAAACATCCTTGAATTTTTAGACTGCTTTGATGTTAGAAGCAGTAAAGCAAAATACGTAAAATCATGGGAGCAAGACAAGTTGTTAAAGATAGGCAAGTGGTAGAAGCAGCAGCTATTATCATCAGTGACTGCTGGCAACATGATTTCATATTCATGGACAAATGTCTTTAAAGCCTTGAAACAAAAAATGAGATTTTGAACAACATGATCATTGAGAGTGACTCATTAGAAGAGAAAATTTGCTTTAGTTCCTTTATGAAATAACAGTGGTAAAGAAGTTGAGTGAATATAGCCAGTATAGTGAAGTGACTAATTAATTTTACAAAGTGAGTTACTTTTATCCAAAATAATGCTTTGTCTGAAAAACAGAATTTTGATGGTGATGAAGTGGAGCTCTCATATTCCAAGAATGGACAAGAGCTTGGTGTTGCATTCAAAATAAGCAAGGAAGTTCTTGATGGGCGACCACTCTTTCCACATGTTCTCTGCCATAACTGTGCAGTTGAGTTTAACTTTGGTCAGAAAGAGGAACCTTACTTCCCTGTACCTGAAGAGTATACCTTCATCCAGAAGGTCCCCCTGGAGGATAGGGTCCGAGGACCTAAGGGACCTGAGCAAAAGAAAGATTGTGAGGTAAGCTTCTTTTGATCATCTCAGAAGTTGTTGAGGCAGATGGATGGAAATGGTAGTTAAGCAGACCATTCCACCTCCTGACATTTTTATTTGGGAACTTGAATACTTAATGTCTTGTGACCTGTTCAGTATCACTGCTTTCCCCACCCCCAACACCCTCACATCTTCTCTCAGTATCCATTAGGCTTGCTGGGCTAAATTGTATATTAAAGAAAATCTTTGAACTAGTATCTCAGATACAGAACTTTTTGTCATAGGTGGTGATGATGATTGGCTTGCCTGGAGCTGGCAAGACTACATGGGTTACCAAACATGCAGCAGCAAATCCTGGGAAATACAACATTCTTGGGACAAATACTATTATGGACAAAATGATGGTAAGTGATAAGACATTTTATTTCTTGATACGTTAAAAACTTACTGTAAATCCATGGGCTGCCATGGGGTTCATTTGTATCAAAGAAACTGGCTGCTTGTTAGCTAGTGACCATTGAAACCAAGACTGAATATGGCACTTAGTGCCATGGTGTGGTTTGCAAAGTGGTGTTAGGTCATAGGTTGGATTCGGTGATCTCAAAGGTCTTTTCCAACCTAATGATTATGTGTAAAGATTTTATTACCTTGCTGAGCTGCTAATTCACACATGGCAGCTTTCTGAAGCTTTTTGTGGTATTATGTAAGACATAGTCAGCTGTTGTTGACTATTGAATGTATTTCAATTTCTTTATTACATCACTGTTCTCAGAATAGAACATTTAGCTGGAATTAATACTGTGGCGAATATACCTTGAACTAAATGGTACTGATTCTCATGGAGTCTTTGTTTATAAATCTCTTATGTTTTACGGAAGCTTGAGAATTTCAGTTATGAGTTCGCAACAGCTGTGGCCTTGAATTGAACAACCCTTGAAGTGTGATGGAAAGCATTTAGCGAAGAAAAATGTCAGCCATGTGTATCAGGACTGCACTGACTAACTCTGGGAAATCTCTCCATAGGTTGCAGGTTTTAAGCGTCAGATGGCAGACACTGGAAAACTTAACACACTGTTGCAGAGAGCTCCACAGTGTCTTGGAAAATTCATTGAGATTGCAGCTCGTAAGAAGCGGAATTTCATTTTGGATCAGGTAGAAGCTTCAGTGAAAAACGGTTAAGGAAATTTGTTATAGGCTGTATTGTAGTAATTTATTGGGATTAAAGTTATAATAGCAGTTGTTTCAGTTACTGATTCAGGGGACACAAGTTGAGATATTACTACGAATGCTTGTCTGAACTTCTCTAGATTTATGGGATGTGGGAGGAATAGTGTTTTAACACGTGGATACGAGCTCGTAACTTTGCATTATACAGCATCTTTATGTCCAGTTATTTGTAAACTTCATTGCAAGCTCTTGTAGAGGTGAAGTCTATACACCATAAGTTGACTTCCTTAACTCTTACAATGACAGCTACGTGTAGTAAGTTACTGCATTTTTTTCAGACAAATGTGTCTGCAGCTGCGCAGAGGAGAAAAATGTGCCTGTTTGCAGGCTTCCAGCGCAAAGCAGTTGTTGTTTGCCCAAAAGATGAAGACTACAAGCAAAGAACACAAAAGAAGGCAGAGGTGGAGGGAAAAGATCTTCCAGAGCATGCAGTTCTCAAAATGAAAGGCATGGAACATAATCCTATACTGTGTTTTAGGATGCTGAGTATCTGTTTAGAGGATTAAGTAAACGTGAAGTCTAAAAAAATCACTTTATCTTAAACAGTTGTACTTACACAAAACTGGAAGACTATTGTAACTTGGTAGGATAACACTATATTGTGTTCCCTCTGCTGCAGTCCTTAACACTACTCAGTTACGGTGATATGCTTCATGCAGATGCACAAAGCTGTCTTGGCATTAAGTGCCCTATATAAGTGACATATATATATAAGAAACTGGTGTTCTGAGTGGAGGCTTATAAAAGAAAAAAAAAAAAGATAGGCAGAATGTTTTTGAGGTTTGGAACAGTACTGGCAACTCCATGAAGACCTGTTTATTTCCTTTGTCACTGTTATATTTCCTAAATGCTCAGATTATGTAATTTTGTCCCTATGCTAAGGGGATGGAGAGGGTGGGAGGAAGAATGGGGGAAAGGTGGTTAAATTGCGGCTTTGATTGTAGCTGAATGTAGATGCTGAATACTCAGTGTTTTTGCAATTATAGGGAACTTCACACTGCCAGAGGTAGCAGAATGTTTTGATGAAATAATCTATGTAGAGTTGCAAAAAGAAGAAGCTCAGAAGCTTTTGGAACAGTATAAAGAAGAAAGTAAGAAAGCTCTTCCGCCAGAAAAGAAACAGAACACTGGCTCAAAGAAGAACAAGAAGAGCAATAAAAATCAATTTAATAGGGGTCAGAGAGGACGTGGAGGATTCAACATGCGTGGCAACTTCAGAGGAGGAGGTGAGCCTAGAATAAATCTGTGACTCCTGGAGGTTCCTGCTGCTGGGGAAAAAGGTCGTAGTACTTGCATTGCAATTATTATGTAGTGGGAGCCTTGATCTCAATTTCAGTGAGTTTAACATTTCAGTGCATTATTAATTGTCCAGCTAGAGTGAGAGAATTGTCAGACCTTGGATTGCACTGCTCATCTTCGTGTGGGAAATACCTAACAGTTACTTGATTGAAGTAACTCTCTCCCTGCAGTCCCTGGCAATCGTGGTGGATACAACAGGAGGGGAGGCAACATGCCTCAGCGAGGTGGTGGAGGTGGCGGTGGTGGCGGTGGCAGCAGCGGAGCGATTGGCTACCCGTATCCTCGCGGCCCTGTCTTTCCAAGCAGAGGTGGCTACTCAAACAGAGGAAACTATAACAGAGGTGGAATGCCCAACAGGGGAAACTACAACCAGGTGATGCTTTGAGGGGGGACTGACTAGTTCAACTACAGTACTTTAGATGATGATGTTTGACAGCTCTGGTGCCTGTGAACAGTCACAAACTTGGTGGTGGTGCTATACTGATGCCATGCTGCAAGGCCTGTTTAGTTTAGTGCATGTGCCCAGGGCTCTGAATGGTGTGTAACTACTGCTGATGCGTATGGGGGGGGTTTCATGTTAGGGCTGTACCTCTGTCCTGTTAAAAATGAGCATTTTTAGAGCATGTGTGTGAAGGCTTGTCTCCGGTTTTTTGTGTGTTTCTTCCCCTTCCCCAATAGGAGTAACTGTTGTTTGGCCTTAGGGTCAAAGTGTGTCTTCATCAAATGTTTAGGGAATTTTCTGAAAAAAGCTCTGCACCGAGTCTTTGTTGTGGTGTCTGGTATTAAACACAGCTAGTAAAGACACACTAGCCTAGATCTTACCTGATGGAGTATCAGTGGAAGTATTGGAAAACAAAATTGGGATTACTGAAGAGCCAGCAGATGGAGCCCAAGCCAGTAAACATGGCTCAGGTTTGCCTAATACTGATAAACAGGGGAAAAGCAAAATTTTATCTCCTTGTATTGATGTCCCTTTGTTGTACCATAACTTCTATTTGAAGTTTTGTGGGCTAGCTCTTCTATTTTCAGTTGTGTGACCCATATCCTTTTGTCTGATCAGATAACATATCCTTGTAGCAACTACAGCCTTTCCTAACTAAAAATAGACAAGCTCTTGTATTTTTAGTTGTCCTGGTGCATTTAGCAGCTAGAAATAGGGTGAGTCAAAACTGGATTAGCCAGCTTTCCAGACCAGGCAACAACAGTTTGAGCTGTTTTATTAATTCTGAGGTTCTTGCCCCATGCTTAAAAAGCAGGTGCTTAGAGGGGAAGGGAGGAGGCTTTTGGTATTCTAGTCGTTTACAGGGATGGATTTTTTGGTGGTGTGTTTCCCTATTAACCTGGGGCTGATATGTTTAAAGCTTCTATAATGATGTGGGATGTTTTGGTGGTAATAGAGATTGATATTAGGACACTTCTGAAAAATGCATATAGATTAAGTAGTTAAAAACTGTTGTCCTCTTGCAGAACTTCAGAGGAAGGGGAAATAATCGTGGCTACAAAAACCAATCTCAGGGCTACAACCAGTGGCAGCAGGGTGTAAGTAGTCCCGGCTTTACCTTTTTACTGATTGTTAACTCGACTGTTGCAAAATGGTGACCAAAATAATTAGATGCATAATCAAAAGTGGATAGCAAAATCTTCTAATGCTAGATAATATCACTATAAATAGCTTCCTGTGCAGAACTTAATCTGCCTTGATGGTTTTGATATATCAAATACCAGCTGTGGCTTAACATTCTTAATGGTATGTAGTACTTGGCTTCACATTACTGCTGTGAAGTGCACTCTTAGCTGCCTTCAGTTGTTTAGGAACTTGCTTCTGTAGGAGAGGAGTTAATTCTTCACAAGGTCCAGGGGAACTAGATGATGGTTAAATGCCCTTTTTTTTCCCTGAGTAAGAAACGTAACCATTATGTGATTGCAGGTCAAAACTAACTGTTTATTAATCTGTTGCAGCAATTCTGGGGTCAGAAGCCATGGAGTCAGCATTATCACCAAGGATATTATTGAATACCCAAATAAATGAACTGATACATATTTCTCCAAAACCTTCACAAGAAGTCGACTGTTTTCTTTAGTAGGCTAACTTTTTAAACATTCCACAAGAGGAAGTGCCTGCGGGTTCCTTTTTTAGAAGCTTTGTGGGTTGATTTTTTCTTTATTTTTTTTGTACATTTTTAATTGCAGTTTTAAAGTGATTCGTAAGAGAACCTCAGCATTGTGCACGAAAAGAGAATGTGTCAGTATTTCAGGGTTCTACATTTTATCTGTAAAATGTGACTTTTTTTTTACCACAACAAAAGTAAAACGTTGCTTTGTACCTGGTGTCTTTTTATTAAAGAATTTTCTCCTTTTTCCCCATCCCCCAATTTCTAAGAAACAGTCGTGAGTCATGTCACAATACGATAGAAATGTTAGCAACCAGATTCATATGGAGGCATCTTAGGAGCCCTCAAATACCATGAGATTATGTAAAGCTCCCTATTACACTCCATCCTCTCTATGAAGCTCTTGGGTGGGGAGGGGGAGGAGGGAGAGGCAAAAGTTTCTGGCAATAACTAGGACTTTTTTGTAACATTTGGAACTCAATAAGATGTTGGGGGCAAAGAGGAAACCTGGGGCTAAATAGTGACGGTGGAGTGTATGTAGAAGCTCTTAAAGTTGTAAAACTCGGTTGCTTTATTTGTGGAGGCTCAAACTTGTGAAGGTACAACACCATATTTTTTTCCATTTGTTCTGCATTTTGATTCTGAAAAGAAGCTGGCTTTGCCCATTTCTTATTAAACAAAACTTGTTGTAAATCCAGTTGTCTAATGGGATCTATATGAAGTTAGCTGTGTGTCTGTATAACTCTTTCCCCACAAAATACTGTATACCTAGTGTGCTTGTAGTAGTTACTCCACCATTTTGTAAGCTAATGAAACTGTGAGTCACCCATTTTATATCTTAATTTTTAATCATGTCAATTCTCAAATGGGTGTATCTCCTTAGCCTGCTGATTCCTTTTCTCTTTAAAGAAAGTGGGTGGAGAAGTTTAACTCTAGACGTTTGTTTGCAATAAAATAAATTCATTTTACTCTTGTTTGGGATTGTTACCATCAAGGTCTAAAATCCCGTTAATGCTATAAAGAGGAAGAGAATGTATGAAAGTGACGGTGTTGGACAGTTTTAAACTCATTACTGTACATGCTGAAATACTTGTATTTCTTTAAAAAACTGGTGGTTGCTCTGTTAGAGATCTATCACATGTATAATTCACAGTTTAACATGGTTATATGTATAGGGCAAAAACCTTTTGAGTTGCGCTTGCATCATGTAAATCCACTTAACCTCTTTATTGTAAAATAGATGATAGGGAAGGAGCAGGAGAAGGAATTGGATAGGGAGTGGGACAGGAGGAAGGATTGTCATGGAGTTTAACAGAGCTTCAGTTTGTTTTAACTGCTATTTTGTTCAGCTTTATGCTTCTGTACAATTGTAGTGGCAATGTTAGCTGCTAACTTGCGTTTTAATGCCGTAAGACAGGGCAAAGCTGTACCCATTGTAAGAGGGACACGGGGTACATGCGTGAGAACACGTGGCACTGCTGCCAGTGGGGCCCTGGCTGTGCTGGCAGTCCCCGTGGCACTGTATGGACTAGCAGAGGCTTCCTGGCAGCAGCCTACAGCTAGAGTCGTGTGCTGTGCTTGAAACTTTTCTCCAGTGTTAGTCGATTTCTAGTAGTCTTCAGAAGTGAAGATAAATTTGTGTTGCTCTTCTAGCCTTTATAGCAGATGCCATTGCATATTGACATTAAACATTAACAGCACCACCTCCTTGTTAATAGTGCTTTAAATCATCCCTTTACTTTGAATGAGAAAAATGTAAATTGTCTTTAAAGAAACACTATTTAATGAAATTTGGGGAATTGAAACCCAAATATGTTTTGCTGGAATGGAATTTTCTTTAGCCTTGAAAAAAGAAGTTTAGTGTAATTAAAGTCCATTTCCCTTCTACCCTCCTCACAAGAACTAACACTTTGTATGGAGTGCTGATCCTTTGCTTATTTTGGTACTCTATAAAATGATATAGTCTTAAACTAAAATATAAGAGCCTACACCTACTATGTGGTTGTAAAGCCTGTATTTCAATTCAAAAGTCTGGGATGTTTTGTTTTCAGTTTCTTTGCTGTATGGTGTTAAAACCCCAACAAAGCAGCCACACGTGAAGTGCTTCAACCCTCACACTCAAAAAGGGGTATCCTGTTTCTATTAAAAATACTCCTCCAACAACAGCTGTTTTGATAAGTTCAGCACTATCTGAGGAACAGAATTCAAAAAGCTTCAGCACATGCACTACTGGGACACGTAGCTCAGAGAGGGGGTGGAAGAGTCCAAGTACCTCCTGCTCGTGATTTGTCACAGTTGAGTGGAGAGCAGCACTTGGATGGAGCCGTGTGTTCAGCCTGGGCCCGCCCACACAGTCTCACTCTCAGCGTATCTCTGAATATTCCTAGCGAAGGGATTTACTTTGCCATGTGAAAACGGCCTTTATAAAGAAGCAGTTACCTAGAGAGACTAATACTAAAAAAACAGTTTAAATTTGAAGAGGACAATATGAAACATAGCTGGTGGCTATAGAAGGGTGAGGAGGGCACAGCTGTACGTTGCCAAAATGAGAGGGCCGAGCCATCTGTCACGTTCAGATTTCCTGCCGCTTACAAGGGCTTGTTTACATGCAGAAAAGTACCTGGATCAGAGCAGCCGTGCTGCTGGCAGTGGCGCAGATAGTGGCACACAACACTGGGCTTTGGGTGGTTTTTGTTTTGGAGTGCAAACTGAGTTTGGCTTTTTCCAACTGAGATGGATTTTTTTCCTAATAGAGTACAAACCCGGATAGCCTCGGGCTTGGCTCTGTGGCAGTAGGACCGTGGCCCACGATGCCTGTGCAGCTGTTGGCAGCAGAGCCAGTGCTGCTGGTGGTGCTCTCCCTGCAGCCCTGCCTGGTGAAGCCGCTGCCGTCTCATCCTTGCCGAGGGGGCTGTGCAGGCTCAGCTGCAGGCTCAGGGCAGGGCTGTGCCGCTGTCCCGGGAGGAAGCGCGCAGTGAACAACCAAACAAACTGCGGTTGTATTCCTGCCTTTGTTAGAAACAGTCGCTAGGATACACACTGTGTACAGGAGGCGCTTCCCCGGCACGCCAGGGACTTGGCGAGGGGCGGTGTCCTGGGTGAGGGACTTCGTAAACAGACTAAGCTGTGGGACATCAGGGACAGGCTTTGGTTCTGGGGTGGCTTATGGGATCCCTGACCCCAACCCCAGCTCTGCTGTCAGGAGCTGGTCCTTCCAGTGAGCTGCGCTGCTTCCTGTGCTGCACCGGGACTACTCAGCAGTGCTGCTACCTGTGTGCAGGAGCTCAGTGTAAGTGGCACCTCTACACGAGTTCCTTTCAGTGCCTACTGCGGGACAGCTCAGCAGCAAAAACATTTTTAGATATTCTGCCCGCTTTTTCTGATAGTGGAATAAATTAAATCAGTCTTCTGGCAATGCCCTGTGCAGTCCAAGCCACTTGTATTAAAAGAAAAATTCTTTCTCATGGGGTAAGCCTCTAATTTTTTTTTCTTGCAATGCTCCAAGCAATGCTTTTAATAGAAATAGGTGATGAAGTAATCTTTTAAGATTAGGAAGTTTCCTTGTCCATGACCTTTTGAAAAACTAGGCCAGTACTTTCTAACAGGGCAACCTCAGACTAAGTCACAAGAAATCAAACTGAATTGCAGAGACATGAAATACTCTGACACTTCTGCAGACTTTAATTGCCAGAGGCTGGGCTCTCCCAAGCAAAGAAGTGTGCACACGCTGTATTTGTGAACTAGCAAGGGAGGAGTAAGTACAGCTGGAGACAATTTGGCCCAAAGCACTATGGAGGATGGGGAAAGCTCCAGGATGTCAGAAAAAAAGCTGCTGAGGGGAAAGTGGAAACTCAGAGGAGCTGCTTTAACTCGGGTGTGTAACAGACCGGCTGTGGTGAAGTTAGAGCAGCGCCTCTCTCACACACCTACTCATCCCAGGTAAAGCCCCTCATGCAGGTAGAGGGGGGAAGGAGGCCTTCTTTTAAAACAGTGGCAGATTAGTGGTTCGTTTTGTGCAGCTTCTCTGCTTTGCAAGGCACCAGCCATCTCCAGCACAGAAGGGCTCTCCAGAGCCAGCCCTTGCAGGGAGCCGGCTGACATCAGGACTTGGCCAGCAATTACTCTGAATGTGACTCTTGCCTTAGTTAGTCCTGCCGGTACTGGGAGTGGCAGGAGGATTCAGCAATGAATGGGTTGCTATGTAAACTTAGCTGTAGCTCAAAAAAGACGCTCAGTGCTTAACATGTTGTCAACATCAATAGCAAAAAACAAAGGCAAGTGTAAAAACCCTAGAAATACAATTACTCATGTGGGTGACTTGATATGCAAGTGTAACTTTAGAGCAAGTTTTTGTTATCTCTTCTGGTTTAGTAGACAGTCTTTGATCTTCAGAGTACTTTTGGTCCTAGAAGTTACTAAAATAAAAACTATGGGTAAGACAACTCAGTTTTCCCCTCAAACTTATTCATGCTCAAAAAATTTTTACAACTTGGTAGCCTAAGGCAGATTCAATTTGCACTAATGATGGGGGGGCATGTGCTGCCTGGTTAGCACAAAAGGATTGAAAGGGTACTTGTTCTCCCAGTGTTAATTCTCCCTTAGCTAGGATCAGACCGCTGCTTCCTAGGACACCTCTGATAACTCCTGTGGCCTATAAATGCAAGTATGTGTCCTCTAGTCTGAATGTGGCCTTCATTTATGTCACATTAGCCTGCAATAACTCTTCTGCCACTCTGTGCTCTGGAGGTTTTCCTCCAGGTATTAACAAAGACAGTTGCAAAAGAAAAAGTTCTGAAGATTTCCCTGAACATACATACACACCCGTTTACAAGGTGGGAGATGCATGAAAGGTCTGATTCTCTCTTTTCAGTTTCAATGTAACCTACTCATATGTGATCTAGAGCTATATTCGGGCTCTGCTGAACTCTCAGCTTTGTGGGGCTGTTGAGCAAGGAGGTAAGATAAGCTTTATATTATAAAAGCACTTTTGTCTTTGCAGTAAGAAAGTAGTGAGAGATGGGGGAGAGAAATGAGTAAGTCTCAAAGGAGGTATGTAATATCTTTTTCTAAAAGAAGTGACACTTGGGGTTTGCTCACATCATGCTGAGAAACAAGACTCAGAAAAGTTGATCTAGCAGAGGCAAGTCCCCATTGCAGCATCACATGCAGGTTGTGAGCAGCAGAGCTGTGTACCCAGAGCCTGGCACCTCCACACTGTGCACACTTTGGCTTCTCTGCTATGTGCTCCATGCTGCTGCCAGAGCACCTGCTGCTGCGGGGCCTTTGGCCCAGCCTGGGAGCACTACATGGGAGGGAACAATTCCTGAAGGCAAAATGGGATGCTCTTGTGTGAGTCAGGCTGTCCTCTGCATGGCACTGGGCTTTTCCTGCCTTGTGTTTTGCAGATTCTCTGTCTCTCAGTAGGCTGCAGAATCACAGAGATTTGCTTCTGGACATGAAGTCCCTCCTCCCACTTGCAGCCAGACTGGCATCTGTGCCCAGGTGAGCTGGGGCTTTGTCTAGCTTGAAAACCTGCAAGGGTGGAAATGACATGACCTCTCTGGGCTGCCCAGGGCACTGCCCTCAGGGTAAAACAGGCCTGTCCTCCTGCCTGGCCTAGACCTCTCAAGCTGGAGTTCATGGCCATTGCCTGTCTCCTGCAGCTATCAGGAGATGTTTGGCTCCATCTTTGTAACTGTCCTGCAGATAATATTAAGATCTTATTAGTTCACCGCACAGACTAAATCCAACTCCTTCCACTGTCTTTCCAGAGGGCAGGCCTTGAGCTCTGTGGTCACCTGAGGAGCCTTTCACTGGAGTCTCTAAAGTTTTTCAACGTCCTTGTTGAGCAAGAAGCCCAAAGCTGGACAGCAATATTAGATGCACTGCTCAGCAGTGTCAGTACTGGTGTTTCCCTTCATTCGTTGGCCACATATTTCCTGATGAAGCCCAGACTGCAGTTTGACTTATTTGCAGAGGGAACACTCTCCTGGCCCATATTCAACTTGGCAGCTGCTCCAAGTCCCATCCTCTTCAGCAGGGCTGCTATTCAGCTAACTGCTTCCCAGCCTCCAGTGGACACTCCATTAGGCAAGCAGCTGCCCTATAAAACAACCACAACAATAATAATACAAATAAAAATCTAATCTATTGTTAAATAGTGAGACAAGCACCCCAAAAAGAAATATTAGTTGTAAATTACTTGTGCAAATTAAATGTCTTGCGTGTTCCCCCTGCTTAGTCCGAGAGACCTTCAAAGAAAGCACCTGTGATAGCACAGTAAGAACTATTTCAGTACTTAAGTATCAGTGAACACAACATTTAAATGCCACAGTCTGGGCATTTGGATTCCAGACCTAGAATATTCCTTCAATCACACCTTTTGCATGAACTTGCCTGCCCCTTTTTTACAAGAAGTATCTCCTGTGTGGAGCAGGCCCACCAAGCATCACACCAGCTGCCAAAGCTCGAGATGACTGCCTGGCTCCCATATGTGGCGGCGATAGGAGCTGTTTCCTGCAAAGCAAAAGAGGGGGGAGCAATCACTGTGATCTAGTGCTCCAGTCCGCAGGGCTGCACGCTGAGCCCAGCCCTGCTTGGCATTGAGAAAACTCCACAGTCTGCTTGGCGGTGGAGGAGGTGGTGGAGGCTGGGAGACACTTCCTGAAAATCAACATCTCCCCAGCGGCTCCTGGACATTCCTGGGAGGGGGCTGCTGCTGCTGCTGCTTCGGCGGCTGTGTTGGCACAGCCCTGGGATATTTATGTGCCTCCACAGCCTGGCAGCCAGCCAGTGCTTTTTTATTTTTTCCTTTAGGGAAACACCCTCAAAAGGGAAACGAGACTCCAACCGTTTCTTTCAGCAGATCCTCGTACAGACAAAGAAGGAAAGTTTTCAGGAATGATCTTGCTTTTATAGGTACTTACTGCCTTGAAAGGTCCATTATTTAGCAAGTACAAGTATCCTTCTCCAGCTCCTGAACGAAAAAGGGAAGATTACACCGCTGAAAGCAATGGAAGGGCTGGTGGGGGAAGGGAGGGAGTGCATGGGCTCCTCATTGAATCGTGGCTGTATTCCAATTAGCGTGGATCCCACAGGAGGCTGTCAGTAATGGACAGTGCTGCTGCTATATCAATATCTGAACCCCTCCAAATTCTGTCCGGTTTGGTGCCATACCAGGAGTGACTTCATACAGAGCCGTGGTTTGTAGAATCTCACAGCATTCCTGAAGCATGGGTAGTGTGGCTGCACGTGTGTGCCCACACAGCCGTGTGCGGGGGCATCCCTCGCTCTGCTGGAACCGAGCAGGGCTCCGAGGGAGCGGCTTCCTGGCCATCTGCTAGGTGGCCACTCTGTGACCCACTTAGGTGCTCTCGGGGTAAGTCTCTTGGAGAGCGCAGGTGTTGTGACAGAGATGTACAGACTGAGGTATGGTGTCCCCAGTAGAAGGATGAATGGTGATAGAGAAATTTCTAAATAGAAATTAATGCTGACTGGCTTTTGGGAAGGAGAGGGTTGTTGTGCCTGTTAGTGGGAAGCCCTCTACAGTATTGGCTCAAGGGGAGCTTGTGAGGTTTAGGAAGAAAAGGCTGAGCTCTTTTTATCCATCTGGGAGTCTCAGCAGGCAGTAACTGAAGAATATGACACTGGGATACTGTCAGAGCTAAAAAACCGAGCCAAACAAGTTCTGTCATGGCCTCCCAGTGCTGCCTCAGGACGGCCCTCCAGGGCTTTAAATACTGGATGAAAGCATTACAAGCATAGCACATAACAACCACTGGTAGCTCCAGATTTCTTGGGGGGGGTCTGAATAGGGTATTCTCCCCTGTATTTTGAGGAACAGGCTGTTAGAAATTTTTTTTTGCTCTGCATTTGCTCTGTGAAGGACTCCTGCAACAGCCATTTGTGGTAATGTATCAGCCCAGTAATAAACCTGTTACTGGCTTTTCATATTCAGAGACATTGCCACTATCTCAGCCAGAGCCTGAACTGTTTCCTGAAAGGGAGGGGTATTAGCTTCCCTTTAATTGCTTAAGTCACATAACAAAGAGCAGTGGGCAGGTGGGCTGTGTGCATCTCTCATCCTGTTTCCACAGCATCTGTGCAGTGTCACAGTGATGATGTGGTGGAGAAAGATCTCTCACTGTGGCCACCTGGCAAAGGTAAAGGTGGTAAGAACTCTTGACCTGGATGACAGAAAGCTTGAGTATCAGCCAGAGCTGTAAAGCTTGTAAGTGAACTCCAAAGACTTGCCATGCATGTATATGCAGGATTGAAGGCCAAGATGTGTCATGGATAAAAGCACACTATGAGCACCAGAGTTATCACAAGCCATTTGCCATCAAAAGGAGAGATGAAGATCTCTTGTCTCAATTCACAATGGCTGAGAGCACACCTAGCTGCTGTTTGTTACAGCATTTGACAAAATAAACAAGGAGTTTAAGTACTATGCAAAGCATGTGCTTCCTTCTCTCCAGAGCAAGAAAAGGAGGAATCTTTGTTTCTGTTAATAGATCACCACAATATATAGGCTGGGTATTTCTGGAGCTGTGGCCCGTCTAAAGAGAAAAATCCCTGCAGTGGTAATTGTCCATTCTCATGGTACATTTTAGGTACTGCCAGAGGGCTCCTGGCATGTTCAGGAGAGTTGAGGGTTTTGACGCAGTCTTGCTCATGATAGATGACAGAAGCTGGCAGGATTAAAATAGCCTCAGAACAAACTGCTCTTAATCTTGAAAACAAGCAGACATAAGGATGCTGTGACCTATTCCCGCAGGAACAGGCAGACCCCTGCTGGATGGCTCTCAGGCAAACTATGAACTCAAGCAGATAAAAACCAGAAGTGTGTGTGAAAAAGAGGGGATCTACACCTAGTCAGGGTGCTGTTGTCCATGAAAAAAAGTCTGTATTTTCCTCAAACTGTCTCATCCAAGGTTCTACCTCTCATTAGCCTGCCCCTTCACCACCATTTGAAGGTTTAGCAGCTGTACATGGTAAATGTAATATTTTAAGTGTAAGGAAGTTACCTGTTGCAAGGCCTTGAGTCACATTGACTAAAACTCAGTTCCACTTCTGATATGGAATTAGTTCTTGGTTTTTTGCT
This sequence comes from Drymodes brunneopygia, assembly GCA_013400955.1. Lineage (NCBI taxonomy): Eukaryota > Metazoa > Chordata > Aves > Passeriformes > Petroicidae > Drymodes > Drymodes brunneopygia. The sequence goes on along the minus strand of VZTZ01022835.1, from coordinate 60,145 downwards.
TAGGGGAAAAAAGAAATCAAAGGATCATCTTCTTGAGCATCTGAATATACTGTAAAACTTCGTTATGACCAGTTTCCCAAGGCAATAACAACGTATTTGTTCCAAGAGTTAAATGGAGCAAGCAAACAACTTTCATGGGTAACCACTGAGCTCTTGAGCTAAACGTCTGGATAGGAACAAGAGAAGGGAATTAGCCTACTAAGCTGCAGAAAATCTTTTGCTTGGAGCTCTTTACAGCTGAATTCACACAGTACTTCATTGTTACCTGGGTTGCTTATACCAGAAATAACAAATGTACTTCATTCAGACCCAAATAAAAAAACCCTACCAAAAGCCAGGCTCAGTGACAGGAGATAACCTTTCTTTTTGCAGCACTCAAGGACTTGGGGTGGGTGGTGACACACAAAGTGTCTGCAAGCCTGCAAAATGCAGCGGCCGCCAACATCTCCCCAAAACCTCTGTGAGAGGCACCCAAGAGCAGAGGCTACCTGATCTCATGCAGCCCTGGGAACGGGGCTGGCAATTAACCTTAGATCTCCATGTTTCAGCCTGGTGCCTCCACAGCGACTTCCCTTGCCTTCCCGAAGGAGCTGCAGGACGCACCTTGTGCCAGTGGCCTCTGGCCACTGCCAGATCCCAAGTGTGTGCCCCTGCCGGAGGAGGCTGCAAACACCTTTTCCCAGAGAGTCGCTACTGTGGGGAATAGAAACCCATCCCTTTATTTTGGTGGCGGTTTAGGTTGCTTTAAGGAAGGATTTTACAAACTTCAGGGATAAAAACTAACTGCTTGTCAGTCACTGCTCAGTGACCAAATGACACAACTGTCGGTAAAATAAACAGGGTTTTAACAACTTTACAGTTTCAAGTTGCTATACTTCAATCGCCCCCTTTTTATGGTTTATTCTGAGGGGGCTGAAAACCAAACATCTCCAAAATGACTATTTCTCTTCCTTCCTAGTAACTGTCTGGTAAGTTTTAATTTAAGCAAGCAAAGCAAAGCAAAAACTATTATATCTGTCATTAGCTGCAATACTGTAAGATTTCAAGTCTGATAACAAAAAACAGATGTGTGCTACGTATTTCCACCAATGACTTAAGATCTGTGAAATGAGCAGTAACAGATAAACAGGGATACAACTCACTAACTTAAAAAAAAGTTATGTCATTGTTTTCAAATGGTAGAATTACTTCAGTTACTGCAATTTTTATTTTCTTGTCAATGTATCCGAATTTATGACAACAAATAGCTTCGAGATTTTTCGTTTTATCCTGTCCCTCACCCTTTAATTGCAGTAACCCATCAGTCACTTTCAATTCATTCTCCACAGCTGGCACAGAAGCAGCTGGAGCCGGCACTTCAAGGAATTATGTCAGACTTTTCCCCCTGCATGTTTGACTATGAGCATTCTTCCCTCTGCTGTTGCAGGCCCCCCCTTTCACACCAACTGCGTCCTGCTCACCACTTCCTTGTCTCATATCTCTGCCATGCCCTATTTGGCAAAGGCCTCGGCTTTCAGTTAATTCCACCTCGAGTTTTAGTAAACACTGAAGCTCAAATGTGCTGGCCAGGCTGCCTGCACACTGCCTCTTCCCTAGTTTTCCTGTGAACATCTGGCATGCTCATTTTACACTCTGTACAGTGAAGCACACAGATGCATTATCTATGCAATGCAGATACATCTAGCATTTCACATTTATTGCTAAAACAGTAGTTAAGCTGCTATTGGGCTAATATCCTTAAATATCCTTAACTTAAACCAACACCAATTAACACCAGAGAGGATTTAATGCTGCAGTTTTCCCCAGATTTTTTTGATCTACACAGTTCATAATGCTGCTTCTATTTTCTCACCAGTCACAGTATTCGTGTGTTTTGAAGGATGCCATTATGTACATGCTAACTTCTTTCCATCAGCACAAAACACCATTCTCTTTTTTCCCTACAACTGCTCTTTGCCAAAGAGTAAATTTTCATCCCTGTGCTTTTGTTGCTAAACCCCCCAGCTGACCTATGACCTTGTAGCCAAAAGACCCCCTGCTTAGGTTGCACTTTCTTTTCTTAGGTCAGATAGGAAAGAACTCAACCATGTATTAAAACAGGAGCTTGTTAAGAGCAGCTTCAAGGCTCGCTCAGTTTCCCACTGCTGCTCCAAGGGCTTTACAAAGCAACAGCTCCCACCCCAATGGCAAGGAGCCTCACATCCCCTTGGTCCCCTACAACACAGAACCAGGGGAAAGATTTTTCCTCTTCTGAATTAGCTACCAATTAATTTCTCAGTTCAGATTTTCCAGTGAGGACAGGAAGTGTATAACTGCATTAATTCTTCTGAAGACTTTTTATATAAAATATTGAAATCAATGTCCTCAATAAAATTTATCTTTGTTTCCCCCAGAATAAACATGAGGAATAGAGGGACAAGAAGGAATTACAGAATATAGGTTTGTTGTCTTCTTTTAAGAGGCTAATCCACAGCGGGTAAAAGTTTAATTTTCTCAGTGTAAATAGCATGTTTGCTTAGTGCTCTCAAGTATATTTCCAAACAAATAAGTGCAGCAATACTGCTGTTTACATCTGGATTCCCAAACCTCCCTGCACCAATGTGAGTTAACAACAGATCACAAAGTCTCTCAGACTAAGTACAGGGTGGGGAAAAAGGACTATTTTTGCTTGGTGAAATGTCTTTAGACCAGGAAATGCTTATAGCATAATAGACCATAAACCATTATATGAAGAAATAAAAATTTTATGTCACTTGTGCAGACAGAAGCAAGCAATGACTTGCTTCACTCATCTTTTTACTGTTAATATACTGTTAGACCTAACACTGTATTTCCAAATAAGATGTTTTCCTTCAAATTATGTAGTGATATTTCTTTTAACTGAAAAATGTACAGTGAAATAGTTAAGTAGAACATGCCTTTAAAGAAAAAACGAAAGAAAAACCAAAGATTGCTACATACAAATAATGTAAATTATTATTCCACAAATAATAGGGAAGTGTCTTAAATAGCACGATTTTTAATGCAGTAAAAGATTATTTACCTACATAGTTTAGACTGAAGTGTGATTTTATTCTTAGTTTCAAACCGACAGAACAAAGATGGAAATCCTTCAGCTTCACAGTGTATGTAAGTTATCTGGTTATCCTGCAGCCGAAATCTTACAAAGGCTGCTGATACCACCCATCTTGCACAAGCAAAGCCTTCTCCTACTGTTTAAATGTTCCTGTTTTCCAAACAGCACTGTTAACAATAGCACTGAAGGATACATCTACTCAACAGCTGATGGAAATATTTTCCTGTATTTAAATGAGATGTAATTACAGCTTTGCTAAAACAAACCACACTTTGATGGAAGTCAAAGCAGTCCCAAATCACTGGGACTTTGGGGTCGGTAAACCTCTGAGACTCTGCAAGAGAACACATCAGCTCCCAGATTTTTATCAGGACGTCATTCCAAATGTGTGCACTCACACACACACATACATGAAACAGAGCAAGGCTTGTACAGACTTAACAGATTCACTATGAATTTCCTGCTCAGATTTGCTAGGAAAACCATGATTTACCAGTTTTAGACACCTCAAAGGCTTGTAATGTAGACTGACATTTTTGGACCACCTTTTCCTGCAGATGTATTAAACCACAACTCCTCCAGAGCAACTTATGAATTGCTTCTTTCACTGCCAGTTTGTTCCTTTTCTGGATCAAGATAACTGCCTTCAAATAGAATTCTGTTCTTCATTCCCTCTCTAAGCATTCTTTGCCGGATCCTTTGCTGGGCCAAGTTGTACCTGCAGTAAAACCTAGAGGAGGGGATGAAAAGAAAACATGATTCCCTGCTTTATATGAGTAGCAGTATCAAACCAGAGCCATTCAGCCAGCAGAAAAGTTGCAACCTCATGTGATAATGCCAGTAAAATTCAGCATGCTGCCTTTGGAATTAGGACATGAGGATGGGATATGCAAAGGAAAAAAGAATTAAGAAAAATGGAAATAAGTGGGGGAGTTGATCACTTAGGATTCAAGAAACAATAGGAAGTATTTAAAAAAATACATAAACATTCAAACACATTGGAATGTTTTCCTTCAAAAAAGGTAAGTATTTTAGGGAGAAGGAAGAGGATGCTTCGCTAGGCAGGTTTTTAATGCAGTTTCAAAACCAACATGAAACGCTATTTATGAAAACTGAAACACAGGGATCACATTGTACAATTCAGCCAACATAGGCCTGTCAAAATTGAAGTAGTATTTTACATACCAGTATCCTAACATTGTGCAAATAAAGCCACCAACAGCAACATCACAAGATCTTCTAACTCTACCTGAAAGAAAAACAGAAATCTTCTGAAAAGTTATAGAAAACAACATGTATGACTTCCCATTATTAATAACACCTAACAGCAAATAGAAGTTATTTTTTGCTTGCAAATAAATATATAAAACCCAAAAGGAGTAAATACTTACTAGTTGCTAAAAAATGTCCAAGACCCATAACTACAGACCCCAGGGAGCCATAGAGCACTGATTCTCGTGCACATGGAACATTTTTAACGTCGAGAAATCCCAGGAGTTTAAAGGACTGTAAGACAAAACAAAAAAAACCCAACCATAAATTTTAAAAAATCACTTTTGTAGAAGTCTATGATGCCAACTCCATTATAAAACTGACTTACTATATTAGTAGTCAAATATAACCAGTTGAGGACTTCCAGTCTCCAAGGTAATAGTTGACCAAAAGCGAACAGGCACAGATATATCAGGGATGTTTTTGGAAGAGTTAACTCTTAATTTACATCATATAGTTTTTCACAAAACTGTTGATTCATCTTTCCTACTGAATATTAAAAAAGAATCACTTCATTTTTTACCTTTACATTCCCAAAAAAAGGAAAGGAGAAGACCCTTAAGAATCCCGGATTTTTGTTACATCACAACAAACAAGGAAGGTTACAATCAACTATGCAGTTAGCCATGCCATGTAACTTTAGTACCTGAAACAGAAAATGTGCTTGAAAAAACTTACTGGAGAATGAGCACGTAGTAGAGAACCTTATACTGAACAAAAATATTTATAACCTAACCCTATGTCTAGGCAGGACTGGGCACATGGGTCAGGCGGCTGCCCCACAGTAACACCTGCACATTGTTCTGCTATCAAACCTTTGGTCAGGGACCGTGTGAGAACACGTTTCCTTCTACTGTGCTTAAATCATTCGAGCATGAAGAACCATGTGCGCAACTGTATCAAAATTCATCAAAGGTGATTGTTTTATTTTGTTGTGAAGGTATTCCACTTGGTCAAAGTAGATTTCGAAGACTGAATACTACAGTAATCCGCTGCTTGCGGAGGGCTGACAACTCTGTGAGACAAGTCATTCTGTCACTGTGGTAATGGGATGGCAAGCACGGAAATCCCCATCGTTAGTTTTATCCATGTTCTCTAGAGACAGCCATCAGCTGTCTCCGTGTACAAGCGAGACAGAAAGGATGCAGTCCATACTGGTCGTATCTCCTAATGAGTAATTTCAAGTGCTCTCACGTGGAAGAAGTCACTTGATACGTTCCTGTTGTTGGCTAAGAAGGCATCCCTGCTACATCCATGCAGCGTGATGCATCCTTTTAAAATAGCGCCTCACCTGTCGCCACGCTGGGCATCATTTGTTATGCGTCTGAGCACTGCTGACCACCGGCCTCACCACGCTGTTTCACCCACCAAGAGAGTGTCCCACGGAGGGGCCCGGGGGAGCACAGACACAACCCCCGCCCCACCCACCCGGCCCTGCAGCGCCTCAGTGCAGCCGCGGCTTTCCGTGTATTGTTCCCTGATTA
>VZTZ01022835.1:21559-54151 GCA_013400955.1 Drymodes brunneopygia | reverse complement strand
GGCTGAGGCTGAGGCTGAGGCTGAGGGCGGCCCCGGGAATCCGCGCAGATCCCTAAATCCGCACCGCTCCCGGTGGGAACACGCGGCCGCCATAAGCCCTGCCAGAGAGGGGCCCTGTCGCGGTCGGGCTGAGCCGAGTTGTTAGAAGCTAAAAGAGAAACAGGGCTGGGAGGTGCGGACGCGCTCAGTGGGTAGCACCTAGTGGGAGAAGGAGGTTATGGGATCCTTGGCGGGCTGTGGGCAGCCTGAAGGATATGGGGTTTATATGTCCCACCGCAGATGGGAGAGAGCTGATTGTCGGTGGGAGCATCCCGGGGTCCTGGAATTGGACGAGGAGAAGATGACTTGTGCAGCTGAGAGAAAAGTCCCCGGGTGGCAGCGAGAGGCAGGAGGTGAAGGAAGAATTGATTCCGAAGTGCTGTGGAAAATGGCCTCCTGTGAGGCCTTCTGGAGCAACCCCAGTGGGTTCCGCTGGGGTAAGGCCTGTGCTAAATTACTTGGACATGCAGGAAATGACCCCCTAGGTGTGTAACTGTACCTGCAGGAAGGATGAGAAGAGGTAAATACTGCCAGCTGATTTAGGACAGAGGTGCAGTTCTCCAGGATACTTCAAAATTACATTTTGCTGCAAGAAAACAAGTCTTTCCCTGCTAAGTAGCAAATTACAGGGTAGGTTCAATTTAGGACCTTTTCCATCTTAGCAATGAAATACCACAAGGATGAGAGATGTGTAATACTGCACTTTGATCTAAAAAAGTGTGTCCATACCTAGGAGGCATGAGATATCTCCAGACCTTGTTAAATATTACGTGTTTGGGGTTTTTTAATCCTATGCTAAATAAAATGATCTTTTTCACACATTTATGTCCATATGGATTTTCTATTACTACTTTTTTTCCTTGTGTTTGCAGGATTTTGGAAATAATGCACTTTCGCACAACTGATTTTCATATTTCACTAGCTGAAAAGTGCTACTGCACATTTGCATGAGCTATTTTAAATCTCCCAAGGCTTAGAAACATGTCTCAATCCTTCCCAACAGTTCCGATCTATCACTGTTTTTTTCATCTTTGTGGACATTGCAGGCAGAGCTCTTAATTCATGGGACATACTGATTCAATAAATTTGCTATCCATTTTAAGAAGATCAGTAGGACTCACTTGAATTGTGAGTACTTTGGCCTGTTTAATGTATATTGTGTATGTAGTGATGCAAACGTAGGACGTTTGCTATGTGATGTAAAAGCCAAAATTATGGACATAATCTTTCCTTAGAAAAGCCTGTAATGCCCGGTTTTATTTTAGTTGATTTAAAATTTAAGCAGTGATAAATACTGAGGAATGCAGCAAGGAATCCCAAGAGAATGCTAATGTGTGAGATTAACAAGGGCATAGTGGTGAAAATCAGACACTGCTTTTACTGCCAGTGAGGTGGCCTGGCCTGCAGCAGTTCATATTTTGAAGGAAAAGAATGGAAGAATTTGAAAGAATTAAGATGGAGAGCAAAATATGCAAATAGAGCCTCTTCTGTCTGATGGTCAAGAGTAGGCCAAGGAGGAGTACATGGTTTTCCCTGTGTGTCATTTATCCTTTTCCCAAATACCTGGATCACACAAATTACACTGCAATAAACTTACCATTCTAATCTTTTTCCCCCGCTTCTTGGTACTTGGTCATTACTCTGCTTTACTGCTGCACCTCACAGTTCTGCTTCTTGTCCTTCAGAGGCTGCTCAAAAATGAGCTACTATTCCCCTTTGTGGAGTTAGGACTACACGGGGCTGCTTGTTGGTGCTTTGGATCACTGAAGACACTGGAGCCTGCTTAGCTTAAGAGAAGAGAGGCACTTGGGATGGCCTGAAGCATGCAGTCGTCTTCCCCTTGTGTCCCATAGCATGTCCCTGAGATGCCAGGGTGTGCAGAGGGCATGGGGTGATGTCCTCCAGCACTCGAGGAGGGCAGGGCTCTTCAAGTGTGGGCCTCGTACTTCTGCTGCTTTTACCCTCATGTGCTCTGAAGGCTCTGGGACTAGGGTCTGCTTTTTCACATACTGGATTCAAATTAAAATGAGGATAGCTACTTCTAGCTCACTGAAATGCAGGTTTTAGCCTGTAAGTTGATAAAGGAGGTTGAGGCTCTGTGGGCATGTAGTACTCTGTAAGGGTGATGGCACAGGGCATGTGGGAGCTGCTGGAATACGCCCACTGCCTTGCTGCAAGAGCTGGACTGGCTTTTACTTAAACCCTTGGTACACCTGGCCCAGGAGAGGCACATCGCAGAGTGTCTTCCGCTGTGTCCTGCCAGTGTGCAGACAGGGAAGGTGGTACAGCAAAAGCCCCTGTGTGCATGCCTTCCTCAATTAACAGGGACATTGTGCTGTTTCTGGAAGCCAGGTATCTTGCATATGCAAGTTTGGAATTGCTGCCTTGAATTTCTGACTCCAGAGGACACAACGGATACTTCTAAACATTCTTGTTTCTTTAATGACATTGACTGGAGCTGGAGAGCCTTGGCAGACTGGCCTATGCATGGTCAGTTCTACCCATCATAGTGTGCTGATTGCCACCTGCTCTCAGCTGTTTGAACCTTCCCTTTATTTATGCAGTTCTTATTTTTATTAGCACTGATCAAGAAATTGTAGCCGTCCTTAGCTGTATGCCTCTCCATCCCGAAACTGACAGCTGGTCAATGGTTTGGATTGGTCTTTGACAGCATCTTTGTTCTGTCACCCTTCACCTCCGTAAAGGTCAGGCCAGGCACAACTCTTGTCAGTCCAGCAGCAGGAAAGAGGCCCCGTGTACAGGACATGAAGCAGCGACAGAAAGTGCTCATGTCACAACAGTGCAGACAGGAACCTGGCTCACTGACTTCTCCAGTGTTTATTTCCTTCATCAGAAGACTTCACTGAGGGGTCTGATCCCTATGTACATGGGTGTTGCCACTTCTGACACAATTTTGGGCTGTACTCCCTAGAAGGGGGAAACCGTCACACAAGGGTGGAATTTCCTACCTTTAGCACTTCTTGGTCAGGTAAGTTATTCCTCTGTCATGGGCTGTTTATGTAGCCTTGTGGAAAAGCAAGCACCTGCAAAAGCTGTGACAGCCTGTCCTAAGAAATAGAAACACATTTATTAAGCGGTGTGGATGACAACCCCTTTAGGTTGATGGCCACCAAGGACAGATAACTGAACTTCCTGGTGAATTCAGCATCTCCCAAGGGCTTCATGCTCTGCCTGGGGCATTTGCAAAGGCTCTCCTGGTCTGTCCACAGCAGTTGTTACTGGCAAGTGGATGCTGCTCTGCCTGTTCATATCCATAGATATCAGCCTAAACTGTTCTAAGGTGGGCTGCTGACCCCAGAGGTGGTCCAGGCCTTCCTCCTCTTTGCTGTGCAATCCTGCCTTCTCTGTATCACCAGCTCTGCTGCCTGGTGCAGCTGAAAGTTAGCACTACACAAAAAGCTGCTTCCTGGCTATCGTGTGGGGACAAACAGGCTGCTTTTTTGGGGGCAGTGCCAATTTACATGAAGTGCCTCAAGAAGTTGCTCTATCGGAGATGTTTGGAAGGTAGCAGGCCATTGGGTTCCTGGGCTCGTAGCTGAGGCATGCCTTAAGGCAAATTTTGGAGATGTCCAGCAGGGCTTTGTCTTCATGGTCACCCTGAAGCTACTTAAATAGCAGTGAAGCAATTGTTTGTGGTAACCATGTGTCACTTCACTTTGTGAGCCATGAAAGCAAGAGGTACTTAGAATTGCCAGGAGTCACAAAGAGGATTGGTTATTCCACTCATGTCCTCAGTTGCCTTCAGGGTGTTTGTCCTTCCAGAGGAGGACATTGTGTTACTGAATGCAAGTGGGTAGGAATAATGTGTTCTGGAGTTACGTATTTCTGAGCTGCACTTGCTGCCCAGAAAGCCAGTGGTATCCTGGTATCAAAAGAAGAGTGGCCAGCAGCTTGAGTTCAAATCTACTCTGCTCTCATGACTGCATCCAGCAGCATAGGAAAGGCATGGATCTGTTGGAGTGAGCCTACAGGAGGACCACAAAGATGCTCAGAAGGCTGGAGCACCTCTATGGAGACAGCCTGAGAGAGCTGGGGTTGTTCAGCTGGGAGAAGAGGCTCTGGGTATATCTTACACCAGCCTGCCAGTACCTAAAGGGAGCTGGAGGAGAACCTTTTAGCAGGACCTGTTGTGATAGGACAGGGAGTGATGACAGACTGAATGAGGGTAAATTTTGATTGGATATTAGGAAGAAACTATTCCTTATGAGAGTGGTGAGGCACTGGAACAAGTTGCCCAGAAAGGTGGTAGATCCCTGAAAACATTCAAACTCAGAGTGGATGGGGCTCTGAGCAACCTGTTTTAAATGAAGGTGCCGCTTCAAGGGTTGGATTAGAGGATCTTTAGTAGTGCCTTCCAACCTAAGGTACTCTATGTTTCTGTGATTCTGTGATGGTTTTTTGGGGGTAAATGGCTATTATGATGGCTGCAGAGACACTGTGCTGTAGGTTATGTCAGAGTAACCCTGTGGGGTCAGGGCAGGCATGAGGAGTGTGTGCAGGCTGCTGTTGCCAAGGCAGTCAGCAACCACGCTCGTGGAATTGAATAAAGAAACCCCCACCCCTTCCCCCCCTCCAAGCATTAATGTTAATGCAAATTAACTTGCAATTGCATGACAGTTTTGTTATGGGTTGGATTTGCTGATCGTTTCTGTAGGTTGACTTTGGTTAACTTTTTCCTAACTGCTGGTACAAACGATCTTTTCATCTGCAACACATAAGAGATTTTAATTCAATGTACTCCTCTGAAAGCCAAGGAAATAAGGGCATGCTTCTAATAGCTTTATTTTTTTCTTCCAGATCTTTTAATCTCTTTATGTTATTTCGGCACTTGATTCAAAAAGGAAGAGGGTTTTCCATTTAAAAAGATGGCTTATATAAAACATAAGGGTTATAATTGCAGCTATACTGCTGGATGTAGAGCTAAATTTAAAATTTCCTGACTTACTAGTATAAATTGGACTTAAGGATGCTTCTGACTAAAAATAGAGCAGTTTTTCTTAAATAATCAATTTTCTTTTCATATAATGTAAATTACTTTGTCTATAAAGCATCTTTTAAATGTATTAGTGGTAAATACTAACAGACGTTTTCTTGTAATGTCACTGTAATCCACTTCAAGCAGATGATGGTACTATTTATTTCTGCATGTTTGGTCCTTTTTTTTCTTAATTTGCCATTTTGTAAGTTGCAGAACATTTTTTTTTTTTGAAACTGAAGACATTGGGAGATATATACTGCTTCTGACACAAATTTGAATGGTGACCTTGTAACTGCAGGGTCATAGGCACAAGGGTGTGGAAGGGACTCCTCTCTTGCCTCAGAGCTGCTTTTCTTTGGCCCTGTTTCATTCCTGATGTGTTCATCTAACTACTTCAAAACTTCCCCATCCATTTCACATCTTCATTTTTCAAAACACAGCACCTGCCCTGAGGTTTCTGTCACGAAGAGTGTGGAGGGTGGTTGTTATGAACTCTGCGCCTCATGTTCCACGTCTGTCATAGGAAAGTGTCAGGCTTAATCTTCATTAATTCCTGAGGGAAAACTGAGGACTAGAGCTAATAAGGTATTTGTATGGTAATTGTTTCTTCAGGGACATGGTTTCTGAGAATTCATAACTGACTGGAAAGAGTTGAACAAGCAAGAAATTTATTTAGAAATAAGCTGTTTAAATAACACAACAAAATTAGAAAATTCATAGAGGAAAAAATATATTGAAAATTATTAAATGCTCAGGCACCCTCTCAGACATAAGAATTCCCTCAGCACAAGTCACTGGAGGCTAGAAGGTTGTTCTGAGGAATGATCATGGTGTGCTTCTCCTGTCTTTACACTTTTCCCTATACATCCAACACTAGATAGATTAAATTTTTGCATGACTCACTGGGGCTCTTGCATTTTTGCCAAGATTAGGCTAAAGCCCAGAGAAGGGAAAGTGATATAACACAGACAGTGATATCATACAGTGACATCACTGAACTGAAGGGTAAGAGAGGAAAGAGGTGGTGGTGTGCCAGGAGCCACTTTGGTGATGTGTTTTGCATGCAGCGTGCCATTCAAGTGGATAATTAGCAGCATACATGGAGAGGGGAGTCATATTCGAGGAGCAGAGCATATCAAAGTAGACACTCAAACCAGACAACTGGAGAGGATGTTCAGAAGCCATGCCATGTATCAATTTAAAAAAATTATGATGTACCAGGTAGATCTCATTATATCTTGTTTGGTTTTTTCCCCTTTTTTTTTTCTCTTTAGCAGGTGGGGGAGGGCAAGGAGTTTGTGGGTTTTATTTTAGTTTTGTAATCAAGTTTAAAATAGATTTCACTGACTTATCCCCACCCCACATTTTCTGGTGACAGAGTGTCTGCCAGATGCAAGGTGCTTTGTTCCACTGGAAGTTACAGTATACTCCTGAGACAGCTGCCATCCAAAATAGATGGAGAGATTCAGAGAAGTCAGTGTATTTTGTTTCATTGTGCTACAAAGGCTGGTTTCAGTCTGCTGGGGCAGGATCTCCTACACAAAATAACACACCTTTGGCCAGGGGTAGAGGAAGAAAATTGCACACGGCTTCAGAAGGATCTCACAAGAAACAGGCAGTCTGCAAGGATGAGATTTGAGAGTTCAAAGGCAAACACAACATATTATTTCCAAACAGTTGTTCCAGATTTGCAGGCACCTTAGGTGTCCTGCTGTGGTGTCCAGATTCCCTGGCAAGAATTCAAGGTTTTTCTTGGTCGTGACAGGAATGACTTCATGTCTTGCACACTGAGAGTGTTAATTTAGCATATAAATATTTCTCTACCTGGTCTGGTTTCTGCTGCTTTCTGAGAAGCAGCAGAGGTTAAAAATACCTCATGTCTTGTTGCTCAGTGTTTTTGGATCCGGTTTTTTTCTCTTTTCCTGATGCCTCACTGTGACCTGGCTGAAAGCTGAGTCAGTCTGTTGGTGACTGGCTACCAAGGGCTACAACCTTCTGTCATATTTTGGTTTTGGAGGATCCTGGTTTCCTGCCTAAAGCATCGGGTGCTGGGATAAAATCATTAACTCTAGAGAGCACCTGATGCAAGACAGCCATCAGAATCTGGTGGGAGGGGGAGAGTGTGTGTAGTGCAGAAGCCGAGCTCTGAGGTTTTGGAAAAACAGTTGGACACCTGGAGTTCTCTGGGTTGCTGGGGAAGGTGCTCCCAGATGGACATGGGGGATTTGTGTGCACTGTCTGCACTGAACTGTTGCTGTCCCCCTCTGCCAGGCAGTGCTGCTGGGGAAGCCTTCCAGAGACTCCCTAGGGTAGGGCCTGGTGCTGTTCCCTCACCAGTGCGACAGCTACCTCCTCCCTAAATTGAGTGTCAGACCTCCTGAGCACAGGCATCTGTTCAGGGGCCACTGAATTACGGAGAAGGTTTTTTCCTTTATGCTAGTGGTTTTATTTTCCCATACATTTTCCAGTGCTGATAGTTCTGTTTTCCCAGCATGTCTGACTTGTGCCTTCTCAGTACCTCTGCAGGAACAAGAGCAGAAGCTAAACACGTGCTTAATTGCCTCACTTACAAACTGTTTAAAATTCTTAGATAATTGATGTCTGATAGATTGGTTTTTCTTGTCTAACACCAGCCAGAGGTGGCTGGTGAGTTATTCTTCCAGTCCTGGAAAAGTCTGTTGGCAGGAATATTTAACAGCAACCATTACCAAATCCCGTGCTTCAGAGAGGGGCCATTTATGAGGTGAGGAAGAGAAAGGAGGGCTTACTGTGATGAATGGTCCTTCAGAGCACTAACTTGGGCTGCTGACAGTACAATTCTGAATAATGGTGTTGCTTCCTTCTGATTCTCATCTCATTCTTGTGCTTGGGAGCAATAAGTGCATTCCCCTAGTTTATGGTTTCCTTTTTACATTTGTTTGCCTCCTGTGAGAGTACTTTAAACTCATCACTCAAGATGATCATTGCAATACAGCAGTTTGTCTTAAATCCCTCATCTTTTTCAAATGCTTGTAATGAGTGCTAAAAAACTAATGCTGTTCAAAGTTCTGGATTTTTTCCCCAGCTTAACTACAGGCAAGTCTCAGATTTTGAGCATATTAGAGGTCTCTTTAAAATCTTATCTATAACTGACATAATTATCTGCTCAGACAAGTTTTGGCAAAAGACCAATCCCTAAGAAGAATCTCGGGCATTACGCTTTTATTTTTACATTAAATCATGGAATGGTCCCCAAACCCTCACTATTTCATTTGTTAGGTCTTTCTCCAAAAAATGCAGAGCTGCTGTGCATTCAGAGGAGTAGAATTCAAGCACTTGTTTTTATTTAAGCCCCTGGAACCATCAGCTCCTTAGTAACTAGAGGAGTGTCTGCGAAGAACAATCTGTCACCTGTCACTGGGCTTTTAAGTGACTGATTTCACATCCAGAGCTAAGACAGATAATTGACAAAATCATGCAGACTTCAGCTGAGGAAAGTGCTTTTTTTTTTTAAATATTATTCACAAAAGTGCTGCTTTTTCACTTAGTTTCACATTCTTAGACAATTTCAATCTGTAGTTACAAAGAATGGCATGTGGATTGATTGTAGCTTATTTATAAAGGTCTGTCAGGTACAAGTAGTCCAGAGTCTGCAGATTTATATAAGTGTTGGTCAAACGTAATTTTTTCATAATTAAACCAGCTACTTTTCTGAAAAGTTTCCAGAATCCATTTTAACACACATTTACTGTTATTTTAGCAATATACTAACCTCCCAAAGTCTTAAAGCTTACAGATAATTTCAAATTTATTAAGTTTCTTAGCATAATTTTTGGGGAAAAATGAGTTGTAGAGAAACTTGATAAAGGCTCTGTAGGCAGCAGCCACAGATGGAAAATTTGATAAAGGTTAGAGAGGTCAGAGGTGAGAGTGGTGATTCCTGCCCTGAAGGGTCTGAAGGAACTTTCTCAGCAAGGAAACTTCCTCCTGCTCCTTCATGATTAATACCTTTCTGTCTCTGCCCTGGTTACTGACCAAGGAACTTCTATCTGGGGGAAAATTCTGCTAATTCCTGGAAGTGAAGTTCTCACATACATGTTGCCCTCAGACGGAGAAACCAAATGCACAAGTCAGTTTAAAACCAAAAAATACCTGTATCAGTCATCAGGATACACAGATTTGTATATGACGTTTGCTGGACTCACCTGCAGCAGTTCTGGGTGTGCATCTGCCAGCCCTGGTTTCTTCTCCCTGTGCTGAGGATGCCCAAATCTCAGTGCTGTGGCACAGCTGCAGCACGGCAGCACCAGGGAGCTGAAGGAAGGCCTTGGTTTGCGAGTCAGAGCTACAGGGGAAATGTTCAGTGACATGATCAGAAGGCCCCGCTGTTGTGATCTGAGACAGAGTTCAGTTATCACTGCGTGATCAAATTGCTTTTGTCAGATTCTCAGATAACAATTTGCACAGAGCTGATGGGTGATTTTCGCATACTCTCTGTGCTGCTACAGGAAAGGAACACTGGGAACCAGCTTTGAAACTTACAATCTCCACTCCTGTCACAACTGTGGGTCAAACAAATCCTAGACTAGTTTGAAAGTTGATGTGTTTGGCTGAATAAATAAGGACCAGTTGAACAATCTAGGAGTCAGATGTGAGCATTCATTCCCTGATCTGAGGGTTTGATGTCTCAGGGGCAGCCTGAGAGAGCAGAGGGAGGTATGGACTGGCATCCTTGAGCTGGCAGGGTTGATGTCTGCTGGGATGAGTCACCCAGGGTACTGAGCTCAACTGACCATGTGATGCTGTTCTCCACCTTTTATCACATTGATGTCCAAGGCTGTTTTGTTAGAACAGAAAAGGAGTTAAAACTGACAACACAACTCTCTAAATGATATTGTAAGACAGAATTAAGATTTTGAAAACAAATCTATTCTTTACTCACTAGGTCCTTACAAGGCAGACAGTCTTTCCTCTATGGTTTCCTTGAGTCCCTCTCTTCTGTCCAGGTTCTTGCCTTGTCTTCTGAACATCACCTTATCTTCTGACCAGGCTTCCTCCTTAATCTTAGTTGGATACAAAACCTGGCTCCTCTGGTTGCTTTGTGGGACCTGTGGGACCCATCTCCTGACTGTTCTGGCCCCAACCATTTAGACAACACCCTGGCTCCATGCTTTTCCTAGAAGCTCCTGAGTGCTAAGCCATAGCTGGACCAGCTGGAGCACGAAGCCAAGCACTTTGCAAACTCATCAGGAAAACTACTGAGCTGTTCTCTCAGGGAATGCTGCCCACGTGGGTGAGAGGTGTTCTGAGGAGGTGGAGTGCTGTGAGATAAATTGCTCATCCAGGAAGAAAGGCAGTAGGCTGGAAAGCTGATTCCCTCACATCATCCTCTACCCTCTCTGGCAAGGCTCCAAGGAACATCTGAGCCTTTTCTGACATGAGCTGGGAGGAAGGTTCTGAAGCAAATCTGGGAAAGGCTACATGATGGCGAGCTTACTCAATCCTGAAAACTCTGTCCATACCAAACAAGTTCCTTTCAGATATGAGTGTTTTGTTACTCCCATCACAGATTTAAATCAGCTGAAAAAGCACCTTGTGTACTAAATCAAGAGGCACCCAATGCCAGTGTGTAGGCAACTGAATCATGCCCTGCCTGTCCAGCAGCTTGAGTCCGAAGAACCCAAGCAGAGCTCCTCTCTCTGTACATTTAATCACTGCCTTATATATATATATATCACATAATGCATTATTCTTTTGCTGTCCTCTTCTATGGAGTGACCATTATGTTCTTTTAAACACTTTACTGATTGGCTAAGCTTATATGTAAAAGCAGGTCTTTGGCAAATCATGTGTCTGTTCATGCTGTGTATCTTCAAATGCTGCAGTTGCTGGCATTTGTGAGCTACACATTTCTTCCATAAAGCACTGGATCTGTCTTCTGTGGAGCTTTGTTCCTCCTTTGATGCACTATAGACCATCAAGTTCTGCTTGTAAATTAAGAAGTATCTGATTGCTTATTAGCTGTACTGTAAAGTTCTTTATGACTTCAGTTACATGGCTTCAGTAATTAGTCTTTATAGTCCCCAGGCCTGCATGGAAGCACTTTTACGTTGTGTAAGGAGACGAAACACTCCACAACAGGGTATGCATTGCTTCCAGGATTTCTAATTTTACATCCTCAAGTTTTGTAGAGCCTTGCTGAGGGAGTCTCTCCAGAAACGGTGTCATGGGTTACCTGGTGTAGTCATTTTGAGTGGATTTCGCAGCAGAGATGCAGAAAAATATTCACAGGAAGATACCAGGATCATGTAGCTCTCACTGCATCAAGGAACTTTCCAACTACAAACTCTTGTTTGTTAGTGCTATGATCAACTGTCATTTGCAGGACTTGGAAAAAAAAAAGTTTGATGTCTGATTTGGCTGCCTTCAACATTTCTGTTATTGACAACATTTTTGTAAAGTGTTGGATCAGCTTCTCGAAACATCAAAATTCATGCTAGAAATGAATTCCACCCTACTGGCATCTGTTTCCAGATGTTCTTTGTGATGTGCCTGATTATTATCCACTAGGAAGGCTGATCTTCTGCTGAAGGTATTACCTGCAGGTGCAAGCACTGCATTAAGCTGAACAGGCAGAGGGCTCTGCACATCTGTCCTGCCTCCTTCCATGGGAGATGAGTCAGTTCTGTGGTGGGCACAGCTGGGCTTCACACTACCAGTCCTAATCATCGACCCCAGGCCTCCACCATGCTGCCTAACATGGGCTATGGAGTTTCTCTTCTTAGGTTAAATGCCTCTTTATGCTTTCATGGACTCCTTCCAAATGAAACTCGATTGAGTAATTAATAATATGGAGGGAGAGTTAAGCTTTTTAAGTTCTGCATGCTTTTGTGCCAATTATTCCATCAAAAACTGGCTCGCTTTGTTGCTACGGAGCTTCTCAGCGAGGCATGACCTTGGTTTATTAAATAATACACGTATTTCTGAGAGCAACTTATGTAAGAGTTGGCCTATCCAACAAGACTGATGTTTGACCACTCTGTGGCCATGTCAAATATGAAAGCAAACTGAATAAAGAGTCGCCTGCTCAGTACCTGGGTAAGAGGGGCAGGCAGCCTCGCCGTGGCTGCCCTTGTCTCTAAGCCACCATTGCTGCCTTCACTATTTCCACTGAAGGTGCTGCAGCACAGTCTCCTTGCAACCTCTGGATATCTCACCACAGGCTCAACACATTGCTGGTGCATCTGCTGGCTTGATGCTGGCCTGGACTTTGCAGGGCAGACAATGATTTTCTGCCCCCAGAGATGGCGTTAGCTCTTGTGCTGGTGTGAGCTGTACCCCCCGGTACAGAGCTAGGGGGCTCTGAAGCCTCTGCTCCTTCCTTCTTCACCTTCTCCACCTCCTCCTCCTCCCCTTCTCCTCTGGCTGGGGTGTGGGGCTGCACAGGCTGTCAGTGACACAGGGCAGGTGGTGCAGGCTGTTGTGGGGTACCTGCAGCTTCTCTGAAACCACTTTCACACCACGTGCAGGGCAGTACAGTGCTGGGTCTCTCTGCTCCCGTTAGAGCAAAGCAAATCTGGTGGCTTCAAATCTCGGAAGTAATTTTCATAATATGATTTCTGCAGCAGCCAGTTTCCATGGAAACGAGAAAACGACTGGCAGCATGCATAGGAAAGAAGACAGCTGACCTGGTTGTCCTTCCCTGGCCCTGTGGATGGGCTTCCCTCAGTCTGCACATGCACATCCTTTGCTCACTGCTGTGAAGTGGACAATCCCAGGCCCAAATGCTTCAGCTCATTGCACTGGCAGCAGCCTGAGTGCAGTGTCTCTCCTGGCTGCTGCACATCCTTCTCATCCCACCTCATCCTGCCTCTCAGGGCAGCTTGTTCTGCACCCAGGGGAGGAGGGCAGAGGGAGGAAGGGTCTATAGAGGTTTTCACCCCCCCTTCCCACCCCTGTATCATTCCCAGGCCTCAGCAGTGATGGAAGGACTTGTGGTGGAAGGGTTTGTGGTTAGTTTTAAATGTGCATGTGTCCCTTTCCTTTTGACCCCGCTACCACTTACTCCACATACTTTGTTCACTTATTTATTCTACTGCTGCTACAATACTCCTGTAGGTCAACTTGTTAAAGATGTATAGTTATAATAAAGCCCTATATGCATTGCATTGAATTTACAAATATTCTTGGAATTCTCCCTAACTACTACCAGAAATATCTGCTCTCCAGGTGAAGGTTCTGTTACCTGTGCTGTTCCTTAAGAAGCCACAAACCTCTGTCACACTCTTCAGGAACTAGCAGTTTGTCTGTGTGTTCGGACAGAGAGAGGGGACTTGTCTGGCCCAGGCTCAGCTGCAGCTTTTTGTTGCATTTCTTTGAACTGCAGGCACCAGCATGGAGACAGGAGGGCAAAGGTCTTCTTGCTCTGAGGTTATCATGCAAGGATGATGCCAGCAGAACAGGCTTCCACGGTTGAAAATACAGCTGTTAATCAAGGACTTTGGCCTCTCCTGGTGCCAATGGATGTGGAGTTTCTAATGCCTCTCACAGACTGGCTTCTCAAAGTCAAGCCAGCAGTCACTCCAAGTGCACTTTGAGGTTAGGGGTTTTTTTCCTATAAAACTGAAATATTAAAATTTATGAAGGTGATCAGCTGAAAAGTATCCTACTTCATCTCTTTCCTCCTGTTTGCAGACATGGCTTAAAGGCAACTGTTGGCTTGGAAAGCAGCCAGAAAATCACCTGGGAGCCTGCAAAGAGGGAGAGGGACCTTTCTGAGGCTCTCAGGGATACGCTGCAAAGGCTGCTTCCGGTGGACATTAAACGAGAGCCCATTTCTGGGCTGCAAGACATTCTCAGTAAACCTCCCCAGGTGATAAGGAAGAAGAAATATAGATCAGCTCATGACATAGTCAGGGAAGAGTGTCATGACCAATATGATTACCTGGTCTGCAGGTAAAAAGCAGATCCTCAGAGACCATTTAGGGAGTTGAACATCTGCAGGGGACAGACTGAGGGAGAAAAAGTTGACTCTCAGGAGCTGACTGCGCTGGAAGTGCTGTACATATAGGTCATGCCACAGCCCAGGACCAGGAAGATGTGTAGTCTAGCTCTGAACAGATTCCATTTTGTACTTAGTTTAATTCTGCAGTATTAGTTTATTATCAATAAATAATGATATGTCAACTTATTTAGTATAAAAGCCTTTTTTTCTTTCTCATTTGGAGACAGCAATATTAGCACCAATAATCACAGCAATATTAGCACCAATCAATATACCTTTGAAGCTCAGTGCCAGTTGGAGAGGTACTAGAGGCTGCCTGTGTGTCTGAAGGATGTACTGCAGGTTCCCACACCATGCTGATCCCTACTCTCCTAAAGCATGGGCTGAGCATGGCATCCCTGGGTGCAGGTCATGGTGTGGCAATTCCCTGGGGGAGTGTTTGTGCAGGGAGCCAGGGACAGAGGCAGCGCTCCAGGCCATGGAATCTGTCCTTCCTTTAAACCTCTTAAAATGCACAGAAGCCACAATGCTCCTGCAAGGGCAAAGCAGCTTAAAGAAAGCAATTGCAGGGATGAGACCATCCAGAAAACCTGGGCATTCCCCGAGGTGCCCTCAACTCCACAGTGCTGGAGGGAAGAGCAGGCCAGGTCAGCCTCTACAGTGCTTCTGCTAAACTTTCCAAGTCTCTCTGACATAAAAAATAATTGACCTTTACAGTTGCATTTGAGCCAGCTACACTGCCATCAGCTCTTGCTAGTCCTCACTGCTCAGTTCGTGTTTGCTTAATGGCATGTGAATTAATTTGTTGGAAGCTGACACTTCATTGCAGGATTAGTGACACTAACACCAGGCTGGTGCATGAAATTTAAGATGCAGAGCATCTTTTTGTGATAAAAAAACCAAACCAAAACAAAACAAAGGAGGAAAATGCCAGTGCTTTTGGAAATCTTCACTTCTAGGATGCTATGGCTGAGTAATGAATGAGCTGAAGCACAGAAGAAAAATAAACCCAATTCCAGCTATTTAAAGGCTCAGCAATTCCTTCCAGGCAAAAAACAAGCAGCTATTGTGTGCTGGCACTGGGAGGGCTGGGGGAAGGCAGCATTTCCCACAGGCAAATTAGGAATGGGAAAACCAGGACAAAACCCTCAAGCCTCCTACAGCCTGAGTAGGGAACACAAGACATTTTCTGTTCAACATGATTTGTGTTGTCATTAGGTGGGTTTAATAGGGCTTTATACTTACTCTGGGAGGAAAGCCCTGGCTCTGCTTGAGCTAACAGTAATGACCATTCCGACCTGGGAAACACAAGGCAGCATTTGCCACATCACTCAGGAGCTCACTGGGAACAGAGGGTCTCCTCCACCCCCATCCCTTCCTGGTGAGGGAGCTTGGAAACATTTCACTGGAGCCTGATAAAAACTTGCCTGTGCCCTGTTTGGCCAGGGGGTGTCTGATTCACAGCACTTGTCTCACTGCAAAGGAGGACCCATATTGACCATCAGCCACACTGGGAGCAGAGCAGAACCCCACGAGGGGTGCATTTCTACCCCACAGCTGCCTGGGGCATCATGGCTGTGGGAAAGGCTTCTCTCATCCACGATGGCTTGTACTCCTTCCTTGTACTCCTCTCAAGCTGTGGTGAGCTCCAGCAGGAACAGTTCAGCAACACGCTCCTGGCTTCCTGAAGTTCAATATCTGGGCGCCTTTCAGGCCATGTAAAGGTAAAATGGGATAGAGAGGTAAAAACAGCTCCCTAAAAGGAAATCACGAGTTAAAGCCCATGAATGACAGCTCCTGCAGGGCACACACAAAGTCTTTCCTTCACCTTCACTTCGTTCAGGAGACACTAACAGTGATTTCTCTCCTTTCACACAACCCCATGGTCTGGAAGCAGCACAGCAGGTAACCAGCAGGTGCAGAAGAATTGAGAATTCCAGGACCAATAACTTTGAAAAGACCACAAGAACTGCTGACCACCCATCTTAAACCTGCAGGAGGAGTGGTGTTCCCATAGTTCTGTGTGTTCCAGGCTGCTGCTCAGAGATGGATGGGGTGGAGAGCCACTCTGATATGAGCAATGTCCTTCTCTATGGAGGCCCAGAGATAGATGTAGCCTCTGTCATGCCCAAAGCAAGCTAAAACTATGCCAGTGAAGGATCTTGCATTTCTTTATGGCTAGACCTTGGTTTAGTTTGCTATATGCTAATATTAGTGGACCAGATCATGTGAAAAATACAGGATTCCTACTCTAGCCCAGCAGGAATGGGAGCTGCCAGTGGAGCACAGCTGCTTTTCCAAAGAACTGCCCTAGCTTCCCTGACAAGTTGTTACATTGACAAGTTTGATGTTTTTTTATGATCTGATTTAGATCAGACCACAGGATATCGGAGAAAGTCAGGAACTCTCCAATAGCCATTTCCATTGCACTGTATGAAGCATTGAGATAGAATATATTTATTCTGGGGGGGGGTGATAGGACTAAGATGCTTATAGCCATAAAAAACCTCTGTCTGTTGCAAAGCTGTTCCAATGACAAATTTGTCATATACTTCTGCATGGCTGAAGAAACTTTTAAAAAATAAAATTTCATTTGAAACATTAATCTTTTCTTCAAGAGCAGCTCTCTTAAATGCAGCCACTCACCCCCTAGCAAACAATGCAGTAGGTACTTTTATGTATTGATCATCTTCCTAGAAGCTGATAGGCACTCCTGGCCATTGGATGCCAGAAGAGAGTTCATCTGGAACTCACATTAGTTTTAACTGATGAACTGTTGTCGAGGTTCCTTTCAATAGGTTGCAAGTTGCTCAAACTCTGTTGCAGGTTTGCTGGTGATGAGGGAAACACAGAAAAGGGAGCACATCTGTGTCTGGGCAGCTTCTCCAACAGGTCATGCCCTAGCAAATGCTCCTTAACAGAGCCCATGGACATGCCATGCCCAGCATGCACAACATGGCAAAACACATCCCCTTCCCAGCTGTGGGGAGAGACAGGTAGGGGCGGCACCACCTCGGACAGTCACAGGACAGCACTCCCATTTATCAGTGCCCTCATGCACTCATCTGCCCTTTGCAACTTCCAGCGCCCACACCTTTTGGTGCTGGCAAAGCATGTCCTTAGGGGCTGCTGCCCACTCTGTGCCAGAGCTTGGCATGCTTGGGGAAGAGGCTGTGCCAGCTGGCTCACCATGTAGCTGCCCTGTGGCATCCACTGCCAGAGTCGCTGCGAGGAGCCACCAGCTCTGCAGCCCAGAACCACCACAGCTTTACAGAGGTGCCACCACCGCACAGAACCACACAGGGGCTCAGGCTGCATCCCAATTCCCAAGCTGCCCTGCCCGGGCAATAGCTTGGCAGCTCTTTGGCTCGACAGCCAGGGCAGCATCTCCGCTCTGGATCAGAGCATCTCACTCTGGACCAGCAGCACGGCTGCCACAAGGGTGGGCACAGTGCCTGGGGCTGGTGCTGCCACTGATACTTCTCTGCACTCTGGACACTTCTGCTCTGCTCCAAGGAACAGGCAGGAGGTGCATGCTGCAGACCCCACACGCCTCATGGCTGCTCCTCTGCTGCACATCCAGACCACAGAGCCAGGCTTCCCAGCAAATCTGTAGGATACGGCACAAAGTATCTGCAACATATCCCAAGCACACCAGAGTGCCTGTATACCCCAACAGACGTAGTTGTACATAAAATCTAAACACATTTTGAATTCAGTCTATTAGGAGCTAGTGGCTCTCACTAATGCCTCAGACAAATCAAACTGCAGTGCCTGATGCTCATGTCAGCCTAACAGGAAACCCTTGGATAGTCTCACTGTCCTGCAAAACCAAACAGCAGCTTGGGTGGCATTGCCAAAACAAGCTATAGGTACAAGTGGAGTAACACACAGAGCCAACTTTTTTTTTTTATAAAAGTATTTTTAATAAACTGATGGATTTAAGTTTAAGATGCTAGACAACTTGTTGCCATGTACAGGTAACAAAAGTCAAAATTCTTTGAATTTTATACAAATACTATGTAGTACAGTAAACTTGAATACAAGTTTACAAAAAATGCATCAGTGAATATTCAGCTTGTAACCAACTTCCAACAGTGAAAATTATCATCAATAGTGATCAGAATTGCATTGCAAATTTTAGAAGTAATGCAACTATGGTTTTTTTTACCAAGCCACTCTGAAGTTACTGGTGCACACTGACAGTACATTGGATTTTTTTGGCTTGCTGAACAGAAAATGGCATTTAAACAAAATGACTGAGTTAAACAATGCGATATATATCAAAAGTTCTATCTCACAGAAAATGAAACAAGAATGAGAAAGTAAACAGAGTAGAACCCTGAAGTGGTGATATTTTTTCTACCCGTTTTGATGGAAAAGATTCCACAGGTGTCCAGCTTTCTCACAGCATTTTGAAGTGTTCTAGTCCTAGCACAGTGTGGTCATTAGTAGACTAAAGTAATCCCTGCTTGGCAGTAATGCTGGTGAAACGTAACTTGCTCTATTGCTAACAAATTGGAGTAACCACTGGCAGGGTGACTTCTCGCAGGCATCCAGCAGAGGCTGAGCTGACAGCACACGATTGAAGTTACAGTACTGCTCACTTTGATACAATACCCAACAACCTTCAGGGTTCAGGTGTCAGTTTCCTCACAGGATTTACAAATGGATGGTTTCAAACAAAACAAAAGAAAAGTCATTATGGAGCATAAGACAGTATTTTGACCTGTACAGCTACCAATAAAATGAATGTTTTTGTTACAAACTTTCCAGTCTGCTTTATAAAAAATAGTCTTAGTATTACTTCTAAATAAAAACTGTGCTGTGATCTGTCACGTTCTTGCATTGTACATGCTGTAGTTGTGTGTGTTAATGAAGGTGTAGAGATTTGTGACCTAGCGCTCTGGATGTATCAGAAGCCTAAAAAGCTGATTTTGGTACATAAAAGGTAGCAATGAAAATTCATTCTATTTATTTTTCCTAAAGCCTAGGAAAAGCTACAGTACGTTGCTAGATCAGTGGCCTCAACCCTGAGCTGAAATAAAGGACCTGCCCCGGCCAAGAGACTTAGTCACATTACTACCACAGCTGCACAGCAGAGACAAAATAACCTGTCTGCAGCCTGGTGTCTGAGCTGTGAGTAGTGTGAGATTCAGTTCTGTAATGCTTGAGAGTTGACTGGAGACCACCATATTCATTTTCACAACAGGGAAAAGAAGGAAAGGAGAACTCAAATTCAGAGTGGAAAGCAGTCAACAGGGAGGGTCAGTATATTCAGCTTCTGGAGATCAAACAAGAGAATGAAGTTAGTGGCAGAATCACCAGTCTTAAGCATTTCCCACTTGATAGAAGGGATTATTAAAACACGTACCAAAATACAGTTATGGAGACTTTTATCTCACTCTTCCCAAAAAGAGTCTCACTTGATTTCCCCCCCCAGAACAGAGCCTATCGCTCTGTACTACACTGCATCACAGAAGATAAGTGAAAAGCTAAAGTCTGTCTGATGAAGGATTCAACCCAGGTGGCAGCAGAAAAACTTCCACCTGTTTCTAACACAAGTCGGAGCTGGCACCATAAGAATTCTCACTATGATACAGCTACTGCACCTTCCTGTAGGGTTCAATGGCACCACTACTCATGCCAGGAGCATTCATAACGTGAAGCATTTTGCCTCCCAAGAGGACGTTTTTTGCTTTTAAACATCAGAAACTGCAGAGTCAGTATTTCATCCAATGGAAAAACTACACCCAGCAGAAGACTGTAAATAAAGCTCCTAGGAGTCATTTGTATTTCTAGTAATGCACACTTCTTTGTGAGCTGATCACTTTAGGGATGGTATGTTTTTGTTAGTTTAAGGCAGCAAGTCTTACAAAATACTCAAGCTCACTTCCCTCATGTTTGTGCTACTGTAGCCTTATGTGCACAATAGAACCTCACTAATTTACACTAATGATTGGAAGAACAATTCTCTTGGTAAATGAACAAGAATAAGGCATTCCATTATATATTCTGATCACTAATTATAATTTAGCTCTAATTATAATCTACCAGCAAACATAATTCTGTGTTTTAGAAAATAATATCTCTTACCTTCAGATATAATTATGTGTGCAGATTAGTGGGTTCTGCTGTGTAAACAAGCAGGTGCATAAGCAATTTTCAGGTTTTTCTTCATTACATCTGGTAAGAAAGTTAATGCCACAGATAGAGACTGTAGGAAAATAAATTAGGATTTCTCTATCATTTGTGCAGATATGCACTACTGGGCAGTAACTTAAAGCTCAAAAAAAGGACACAAATGTTTACAAAATCAAATGAAGCAAAATCAGCAGCAGGAAGCAAAGGCCATTCCCCAACCATAAATGGCTTGATTTACATGATTCCAAACTATATGAAACAAACAAACAAAAAAGGAATACAGGAACTTATATATACAAGTTTGAAATCAAGTAAAGCAAAGAGAAAAATTTGTTAATGCTTCGAGCAGATGATATTCATGTCTAAATCCTGAAGTAAACTGCAAGTAAAGACATAAGACAGGATGAAAACTACATGGCTGAATTACAAAAAAAAAAAAGAAATGGATTTATGTGCATTGCAATGAGATTCCCTTCATATGTGCAAAAATCCACAGTTTCATTAATGCAGAGGTCATACTTCTAGGAACAGATTTTAGACCACACCAGTCTTCCTACATCCTGGACTCTACCTGTTTACATCAGCCACTTTAAGCACACAGTACCCTGTTCACACATAGAGTATTCAGCAGTTTCTGGCATTTCTCAATTTAACATTCTCCTGCCTTAAATCTTGAAAACAAAGGGGAGCGTTCATCCAGGGCATCATACCACTGCTTTTGATTTATACCAACAGTTAAATCAAACTCAAATTCTTTCTTCTTCCATGGTAGCAGGAGTCCTTACAGGACTTGTAAACAGCAGTACACAATACTGTAAACAAATAATTTAAGTTCTGCTTTATGCAAGATGTTAACTCAGGTCTACCAAACAGGTGAAAATGAAAAGGGTGGCTTCACACAAAATCCTTCCCTTTTCTCCCAGCAATTCTTTTCACTACGTAAATAATCCTGAGCTGAAACAGGGGTTGATGAGAGCTTTTTTTTTTGCATATAAAAACAATGTTCTAGAGTTGGCTCTCATGTTCTGTCAGGAAGTCAATTGCTGAAGAGATCAAACTGAAGTATTTCAAACCATTTGCTACTTTGGAGGAGGACTTATAATTTGGTGTGGCGTCCAGTTCTAGACCCAGATGCCGAGCTTGCCAAGGAAGCTGATGCTGCTGCATCCTCAGCTTCCTCCAGGTCATCGTGCAGCTCCTGGCTAACACTAGACTGGAGGGCTGCAGGAGTCAGCCACTCCTTTGGCAGGCAGCTCTGGAGGAAGGGTATACAAGAGCTGAAGTAGGCAAGGCGATTCACCCATCGTGGAATCTCTTTTCCACAGAGAATCTAGGGGGGAAGGAAAAAGAAAGGGTTAATTTGTTTTCTGGACTCAGCAGTAACAAAACTGCAGTACTGTAAATAAAAAGCAAAAGCTGCAACAAGCTTGCAGTTTACAGATCACAAATGCCAGTCAAGAAGCACCCAAGTTAGCTGCACTATGAAAACTTCCTCCATCAGTAAAGGCAGCATTCCAAGTCCCACAAAGAGACCTATATTCCATTATGAAATTTGGACACATGGTCCTATGATTCTCTTAGAAGTCCTGAAAAGCCTAACCACCTCACTCTTTTTGAATAACTTCCATAAAAGGCACAGAAATTAGTTAAGCTATCGTTTCTATTCAGTGCTAATTCCTCACAAACAGAAATTTCAGGAGAAACCTCACTATTATAGAAGGCACCCTGAAATCAAGTGGCCAGTGTCAATACCACAGCTGTATGGAGTTACACACACAGCTGAGGCTTTTTACTGTGGTGGCCTCTGATGACTTCCACAAGACATCACCACCCTACAACACAGGCCAAGCACACACTTTGGTTCACTAGAACAAGAGAAGCTTTACAATGCACAGCTGGGTTCAACTCCTCAAAAATTGATAGAGTTGCATTAAGTACTTATTTTTAATGCACATCAGTCATTAAATAATTTTGTTGTCACTATTCAAGGAGTGAGCTACTTTATTTAACTATCTCTATATTCACTTCTGGTATTACAGTGCAAATCTGGAGAATGTGAGCATTACTCTGCTATAACTGAGCAGCATTTAACTTGCAATTATACCCCCTGTTATAGTCAATTTTTACACTAAATAGAACAAGACCTAAAACAGAAACAACATGACCACACAGCTAAAGGGTATGGCAAAACCCTGGCTATACAGGCCAGATTTCACACCAACTGCAGCTTTGTCAGTGTCTCACCCTACTTACTTGTACCAGCATTGTACATGAATCATCATCTCAATAAAATTTTCCACTACCACTGGAAGATCAACCTACATAAAACACAGGCTGTACATTAAGTACACATTAACTATTTTGGAAAAAAAAATCCAATTAAGATCTACGAAACTTCACATGGGAAAAATAGCCATTCTTGTTTTGGAGAGTTTCAATGAAACATCAGAATAAATTCTGGCAAGTAGAGATTGCCAACTATTGATAAAAATCAAAATTTCCATTCCTCTCTTTGCCCTGGGTTACTTGTTCCTGACCCTTTCCCTTGTGTGGATACACATGTGAATGATCAGGCATTCAATCATATTGGCAAACTGATCATGTTACAACAAAGCCGAGGGGAAAAAGCAAAGCCCGTGTGACTCCTTGCTCAGATACTTTGCATGACCACTTGAGTATCTACATGAGCAGGACACAGGTGCTGGCACAGCAATAACTTGACAAAAGCCTCTCAAGCAGAAGATTAACATTGTCTGGGTAACTTCAATGCCTTTGCTATTCTTTAACAGTAGTTCATAACTTTGAAAATTATTTTCAGTGTGATGGTTCTGTGGGGAAATACAAATAATCTGATAAAAATAACATGCAGTTCTATTTTCAGCAGTGATCCCTGAAACAACTAAAATGATTCTGAAATCCTGTTAATACTTTACTAGGTCTCTCTTCAGGAATGCACCTCTGCTCTAACACAAGCTATGTAAGACAACAATATTTAGCAGCAAAATCTGGTGCTTTATACATAAGCACAAATACAACCTGAAAAATCATGACATTGGCCCAAGGCATCAGAGATTGAAAGCTGAAAATTAAACCAAACATTGCAAAGGACCAGAAGGAGATGATGCTCTGTAGCCACCAGTGAAGCACCTTTTTATAGACCTTTATGTTTGTTTACCTCAGATAAAGCTGAAGAAAAGTGATTGCAGTTTTTGTGCATTAGGTGATAGGCATTTCCTTTGAATTCCTTTCCAAGCTCTTCTACTATTTTTTCTATGTCATCTTCCATAAAGTCAGTACTGCCTAGAACCACAGCCTCTCTAGAAGAGAAACAGAGTAGAAGGTAATCAGGCTCCCATGATATAGGTGGACTACTGTTCATACATTGCTCAAAATGTCACCCCACTGTGGGTAGCAATATCTTTCTGTTGTCCAAGAATGACAAAGATTCTTTCTATTCCATTTTATGGTACCACTTTCATCTTTATCATGAGATTACGTTTCCTTGCCAACTACCCACCTTGAAAAAGTTACTGCATTGAACTTAAATATCAGTTACTGCATTGCTTACACTGTATGAGTAATAAAAGTTAGCCACAAGTCCACAAAATTTGTATGCATTTCAGGAGTTTAATGATATGTTGAAAAACATTCTTTGCTGTAGACACTTCATTGTCTCATCACTTCTTTCATTTCTATGCAAACACATGAATTTCTCAGAAAGTTGGAAATCCTGTACAATTCAATACATCTATCCTCAAAAATAAATGCAACAAATTGTCTTTTTCATATGCTTTCTCAAAGAGCAAGAAAATAGGTAATCTTTCTTACTTAAATTTAAATGTTTCTCCTAGCTCAGAAGCATTTCCTGGTGAAATCTCAAATATTCCAGAAAAAGGGTATGGATGACCACCATAGGCAAATTCTGAAAGAAAAAGCTCAGATTTAACAAAACCAGCATCTGATGACAGTAAAAAACAGTAGAGCTCACTGACTGGAGGATGTCTTCACAAGGATCTAAAGCTAGCAACCAGACATTTTATTTACATGGGGAGCAAATGAAATGAGCTGGAAATAATTAGTTTTGTCAGTCACTACTCAGCCTAAGTAAAAACTGACAGGAAATTACCTACATCAGTGTACAGGTTTAACTTGAATAACTTTGTAGTGAGTACATATTGTTTTCATTGTATAAGTGAGCATTTACAAGTTAAACTGTACATCTTGCCAATGTTCTTTATACATACTTGTCTTTAAAATTCCACTTCCATATGTCTAAAATGGGGATTCAAAGTACCGCATCCTCAGAGGTCTGATGGCACTTCTATTCAGCATGCACTACACTCCTCAATGTGGCAGTGAGTAGTGGGCTAGCAATTTTTTAAACTTCTTGATTGGCAAGAGTTCAACTGTCACAAGTTCTTTACTATAACAAGAAAGTAAACCAGTGCATGCATCTCACGTCTGCACAAATCATCTGCTAGCTTAAGCACTCACACTACATGAAAATATCATGGTGTGCTGTAGCTTCCGCCTGTGTCTGTAAGATAACAGAGCATGCCGCTTCCAGAGTGCAATAAAGAGCTTTAACCATGACTTCACACTTCCTTTCCTCAAAACCCCTAACATGTCACCCAAGTCTAGCACTCAGTTTTGTGGGTAATCAATCTTTTTTACAACAGGTTAATAAATAAAAAGTTTTATGTGCTTCTAAAAATGCAAGTCATTGTTCTAGCAGGGGCATGACCTGCTATATGAGAAAGCTGCTATAATCCCAACAGGAAGGGAGGCACATGCATTTGGCTCAGCTCAAAAACTGGGTTTCAGGCACAGCACCATTAAGAGTCAGGTCATTCTGGGTCAGATTAAAACTAATAAAAAAAAAGTTTTAACAATAAGCATTGTATTTTGTCAATTTGTTGCCCTGGTAACACTTGCAAAACCAGATACAATGTGACCATTACAGTAGCTGAAACATAGGTTAAGATAACTTTGGGTAGTGTGGTCTTTGCAGTGCATGCCCCGCCTTTTGCTTCTTCCCCTCACCTCCCAACACATTATTTAAAAAAAAAAAAAAAAAAAAAGTAACTGCAGTAGCTTTTCCTTCTTGAACTGGACTGTTTTCAGCAACACCATCACCTCTGAGTGCCATTATACTTCTGGGCAGAAATACCTCAGACCTGAGCCCCTGCTATGGTGCGCACAAAAACACCTCCTGGCTGCAATGCAGGTTCAAAGTGGCCTGAACAGACCAGGAGGCTGCAGCACTCAAGCACGACCTGTTTAGCAAAATTGAAAAGCATTGCTGTTATTTATCACAAGGGTGTCTTTCATGAACAGCATGCTTCTAAAAGAAGCTGTCTCTAAAACAAACCAACCTACCAATAAGGAATAGACTTTTTCCTGAGCATCATGCACCTTTAGGAGCCTCTCTGCAACAGATTATTGTTCCTGTAGTTAAAAATTAACTCCTTGCACTAAGTGCTGACAGAATACTGAGGAAAGAATTCAGCCATGCTTACACAAAGGATGTATTTGTTTTATGTAGGCTTTTAAAAGTATTTCCAAACCTAGAATGAAGATTTCTATACCTGGCTGAATAAATTGCACACTTTTTCAGTTTCATTGCTTTATACAAAAGAACGCATGACAGCTACCAGATTATTCACGTCCAAGGTTTTTTTCCAGAAGCAGAATAGATGAGAAAAGAGATTAACAGGTTTCAAGAGCTGGACTCCCCTCGCAACCTGAAAAATGCTTTTCAAATAACAGTATTACCAAAACAAAAGGTAAGTTATGCTTTTCTTGTACATACCTCGGCCATACACCTCTATACCTGAATGAAACACTCCAATTCCAAGGGAAGAAGTATATTCATTCATCCAATACTAAAAGGAAAGAAGGAAAAAAAAACCCAAAACCTCAGTTAGTTTGCAGTACAGATTTACCTTCTCATAGCAGACTGTCCCCCACATCAAAAGCATTAAAGCCTATCACAAAGTGGAAACTGCAGAACTCATTTTATGGGAACAGAATGTCATTAAAGCTCCCCAACTGTACACAGTGAATTAATTCTATTAAGTTCTGTTCCGGTGGTTTAGTGCTGTCAAAATTTGTCAGCCAAGGAGTCTGTACCTGGGAGAAATCCAGATCAACGTTCTGTTTGTCAACAAGCTGTAGGTTGTAAAGTTTGCCATGAGGTAGAATACATTCTAGAATTAATTGCTGCAATTTTAAAAAGCACATTTTTCTTTAAAGTACATGAAAATGTAGGACTGTGAGATACACACACTGACTGTCATTAATAGCAGTGACCACATGTGCTTATGAGCAGGTGAGCATAAGACATACTCAAGAGATGGACTGAAATTACCTTATTGTACTTTGCCTTTGAATGCTCAACTAGAGGTCACCATACAGGAGACAAAGCTCTCTGCAGGCTGCTGATGCATGGGTCTCCAAACATCAGGTTTAAGTCCTTTGCATAGGTCTGACACTTGTTTCCAATATATCACTTGTATTGTAGCCATCAGAAAACAGATGCATTTCAAAAGGAATCAGAAGTAAAAATTTTTTAGAAAAGGGAAGAAATAGTAAAGAAAGGAAACTTCCCTTAGTGCTTTCTCTTTTCTTTTATGAAAGTTCAGCAGCAGCAACTGTCTATCAGAAGCTAACTATTACCCTCAAGACCTCAAAGATGCACAGAGCTCTGGAAAACGAAAACCTCAAAGAACTCTTTCCCTGTCTACATCACCACCCTCAAAATATCAGTCTCCAAGCATTAAAAGATTTCAAGTGACACACAATTTGAGAAGAAACCTGAAACGAAGTAAAAAAAAAAAAAGAAGCCTCAATTGTGTCCTTAAAACTGAAATGGGCTAGCAAGAAAAACCTCAGGAAAATAAAAGGAAAACATTATTTTGTCAATTACTCCAGTAACAGGATTTTTCCTTCACAGGGCATCTCTGTGAACTTTTACAAAGCAGACTCAAAAAGTCCACAGGCAGGCACAGTACAGGCTGAGGTAGTACCCCCAGTAAATTAATACTGGTTTAGGAAGGAGGCTGAAAAAAAGAAGCTATCTTCCTCACACAACCTGTTGACATAATCAGTGTTTTCTGATGCGAAGTCACTAAGCAGCACAACCGATGATAAAAATGTAAAAGGTTGCAGGTGTCACACTTGAAGATGTGCTGGTTGGAGTCAGTGTGTAATTTACAGCCCCATCACAAACATTACAGCCTGTAAGCTTTTTGTCTCCCAATAAAAATGATACACTAAACCTCAGGTTGACAAGCCATTCATAAAAATGAAAACAAGTTAAACAGCAAAAAGAGCACATCATGCCAATAGTTACAAACAGACAAGCCAGCTGTGGGAAATTTTGTCAATACGAATTAAGGCAGATTTTATGCCTTATATTTATTTAAAGCTCAGCTGTGATCCGTGGACAAATTTTGCTTAAGACTAAACTTTACCCTTTGCTTTAATTTCTGGCTTTGTCAGTGCAGTACTATGTTAGCTAGTGGGCATGGATGACTACACTAAATCATCACCTTAGTCTATTTAAAGGGCTTAGCAGTTCTTTCCTTCCACCTCCACAAAAGAGCAGAGAGTGAGTCTGTATGAACAAATTACATCCCGAAATACACTGCGTTAATTTACTCTGTAGAGAAAGACATAGAACAGGGAGAACACTAAGAGAGCAAGAAAGGAGAAGGATGCAAAGACTACTCATCTTAGTGGGCTTGTGAGCATAAAAAAATGGATTCTGCCCACAAGGTGAAATCAAAGTCCCCAGGAAAACAGAAGAGCTAGTGCAACATAAACGTGTTCCAGTTCTGAAGCCCTTCCTATCCCACAGTTTACCAGCTCACCGTTTCAAAATAGTTGCAGGTTTATATTTAGTCAAAACCGTAGGCACAGTCAAGGTACAGTTTGTCAGCACTGGAACAAAGTACATTTGCCTAATGGGAAGGTGTATCCAAGTGAATCTAATCTAGAACTGAGCTAGACAGGGTCTCTGGTGCTCTAGTCTGTCCCTCTCCTGGGCACTTCTGGCCAGGAAACTCTGCTGAATTCCAAACAACCCACATATCATGTACCCATTGGATCTGTTAATGCCAAGCAAGGTTAAGGATGCTCTCTGAAAATAGAACAAAACTTACACAAGATATCCCACATGCAGCAGGACAGAGTAAAGCCTAGTTGGTTATCAGACAGAAAAAAATGAGGAAAAAATTATTCACACCCCACCCACATCCCCATGAAACCAAACACAAAGAATAGGGAGAGGACAGAAAAATGAGTCACCAAGCTTTCTGATCGATCTGCACAGAAGCGGATGGACGGGATGGAAAGCTGATCCAACAAGGTGTTCAGCACAGCCTGCTCCTATCTAAGTACCTCTCCTCCTTACTGGTGCCACCTAAATACACAGGGTTTGCTATATTGCACAAAGTGAGCACTGGTGGCAAATAACACCAAAGTTAGCAGCTTTGGAAGAAGTGCCTGAAGCAAGCTGGCACTTTGCTTCATATTTCCAGTAAGAACAGAGTAGGCTAACTGAAGATAAAAGAATTTCAATGAGGCAGAATTACTTTCCCCCTAGGAACAGTAATTATATCTAATTATAACTTAATCTGGATGAGCTATTGGAAGGTTGGTCCCATTTACTCATTGAACAAAATGCCTCATCTCACTGAAGTAAGAAATGCAGGACAAATGCCACAAAGAGAGCTGAATTTGGCTGCAGTCGAAAAGATTATATACAACTCACAAAATAAAGATTGCAAATTAAATTGCATCTGTATATCTCACTGGTTCAGTAACATGCCCAAACTGATCCCAAATGCTACATCCTTGTTTCCATTACACAAACTGGATTCCCTTTAGTCTTGATATGGATTTTGCCATAGTAGTATGGAGCAATCCCATATTCTCAATATTTTGCAATATATCAGTCTTGTGAAACAGGATTTCAGGTTTCATCTATCATTAGGAAAATATTAGAGAAGTATTTTTTTTATGTGCACAATAAAGTCACGTCACTACAATGAAAGAAAAACACTAATCCCAGTGCTTAAAAAAATATCTTCAGAGCTTTCATTTACATTAATACTTCAGCTTGTTATCACCTTATTTGACAAGGGAAAAATAGGATACTACTTGGGCACAAAAACCTAGACTCCTAAAAACAGCAGTTAAAATGAAGCTATAAAGTACTC
This sequence comes from Drymodes brunneopygia, assembly GCA_013400955.1. Taxonomy (NCBI): domain Eukaryota; kingdom Metazoa; phylum Chordata; class Aves; order Passeriformes; family Petroicidae; genus Drymodes; species Drymodes brunneopygia. The sequence goes on along the minus strand of VZTZ01022835.1, from coordinate 24,762 downwards.
CAGCTCTCAAAACACCTTATATCAAAGTCTTCACCCTACCCTTTTAATGATCATAAAAGATGTTCAAAGGCATGAACTGTACCATGTAAAGAAGCCCTTAAGCTTCTCTCCCTCCATAAAGTTACCACTACTTGAAAGTCGACTTTCTTCTACAACCACGCATCCCCTCACACTTCGGTTCTATCAAAGATTTTTGCTTTTTCAAGCACTAAGGACATTGGAAGGGCATATCCTCCAAAAGCAACCAACTCAGTCCTGTAAGGAGTTCCAACAGTACCAAGGTCACTCAGTATTCCCCTGCATACCTGAGCAGCTGCCTGGGAAATGAAGGCAGTTTGCATACAGGTTAAAATAAAGCTGTTATTACAGTAATGTTGGTTCTATCAACCAGGTAAGTAACAATGGTCTCTTGTTCCAAAAAAACCCAATCCCAAACCTAAACTATAAAAAAATCCCAAACCCACTTCCAAGCGACATGGAACGCCAGAATCAAAGAGCAAACCTGCTAATGTCTCAAATACACAGTTGGCATGGTTTGGTGAATAAACAGAACTTCAAAACTGCTATTACAGAAGACTCCTCCCTTCTCCCACCCACTTCTAGTGCCCCCAAATAAAGCAGTACCACTGATTTCAGCAGGCTGTTGTACAAGCAGTAAAAACTGCTGTGCAAAATGAACTGAGGCTTTGGTTTCAAACAAGTTTCAAATGGACTGGGATGTGGTTTAGCAGAGGAGCTCGATGAAAGATGTATACTGATGGTATCTTTCCGATATCACATGAACCTGTGTTTTCCTCACCAGTTTGTAGGAAAACTGTTTCTCTAATGGTCAAAAAAGGTAGGTATCTCTACAAAACAACAAGCAGGACTGAAGCAGGAAACAGAAATATTCTCCTTAGTTGTCTATTCTTACACTAGGTATAATCTGTGGTAACGTACAGCTTCAACAATTAAAGTCACCCCTACATGTAATTAAACATCTGCAAATAAATGTGCTTGGCTGCTTCTTCTGGAGAGTAAATTCCTTCCACAAATGGTGGCTTCAGAGATTATGTGAATTCTCAGTGGAGGCAGAGCCCCAGTAATAACACCAGGATAACCAACAGACCCCAATGTGTCCCTAGGAAAAATATGACACCAGCTTTCAGGAGCACACCCTTCCTGTTGCATTTTTTCCTCACTTCCCTCATGTCACCTGCCAGCCTTCCTAGGATAGCTGGAGTAAAACTGACCACAGCAATTCAGCTCTGGGGGAAAAAAGAAAGGATGATGTGAATGAAAGAGCAGACTATCACAAGAGAAAAAGAAACAGCATGCTGAAGTCACCCCCCACCAGTGCTACCATCACAGAGAATGGAGTTTCTCAGAGGCCATGGCACTGCTTTCCAGGCAGGTATTTACACAGGAATCAGTCCACTCTGTTAAGGTTTCACAGCCTGCCTGTGAACCGGGCCCACTTTGCACAACTCAGTGAGTCTTTGTGAGAACAGTGGGTCTTCCATTTTGGTGAGTCAGAATACATCAAGCCTTGACTTCAAAGATATTCTTATGTAAGAGTCACGAAACTGAAGTCCTACTTCTTTCTCTGTACAAATATTTATAGTTAATATATGCAAAACCATCTCTTTTTATGCTTAAAGAGATTCCTCAATATACATATCCACACTGTCGTCCAGAGAAGTCAGACATATGCATGTGACAGAGCATCCTTCCCTCAAGTCCAGTATAAATAAGGCACACTGTGACTTTTTCTCATATTGGCATCACATATGCTCAACTAGGTGAGCAAAGACCCCTTCTTTTTTTCTCCCATCTCACAGAAAATCACAGTGAACAGACTGTTCCTGTCTCCAGTCTCCCTTCACTGTCTGTAATGAAGGAAACCAAAGTCGAGGTAACAGGCTATATTCGCTGGAACTCAAACACAGGAGTGGGCAAAAAAAATCCCCCCCAAAAAGGGACACTGATTTCTAAGGTAAGTATTAGAGTGAAAGAAAATAATGACAAATCAGGCTAGTTCCTATAATATTGTAAATATATTTGATTTCAAGCCAGAAGGCTCTCTACTGATTGATATTAAACATTTCAGTATTTGCATATGACTGTTCTCAAGCAAAACAAGCTGTATTTTCTCACTTCCAGCAGTCACTGGCACTACAGTATACACCTTCACCCTTTCAAAACAGCGAAGGTTCACTTTAAAATGGTGGTGGGAGGCAAGCCTATCCAAAATAAGCTAAGTAACACAACCACTGTCACCTGAAGCTAGCTCTCCATCTTACTGTCCCTCCATCAGTAAACTCCAAACTTGGTCAGAGAACTACTGCCACTCATTCTAATTTCCAGCGATTGACATGCATTAACGGATAATATTTTCTTAATATTACTTATCCAAACCTCCTGTTCCATGCAGGTACTTACACCTCATTTGTTACCATGGCATTTGAGCAGCTTCCAGCTGAACATAAGACAATACCACAGTTGCTGTAGGTGCCACATACAGATTATCCAGGAGAGAGAGAAGGTGAGCTCATAGGGCTGCAAATCAAGCTGGAGCAATTCTTTTATTTCTACCAAGTCGCAGCCATGACAAAACTATTCAAAAATCACGGTCTAGAAAAAAATCACCCTACTGACACTGTACTAAAAGCTCTTATCCTTGCTGAGACAGAGGTTATCCCTAACTACCATCCTCCTGGAAAACGGGGCCCTTTTCTGGTTTTCGTGAGCAGAAAGGCAGGGCCTCCCCAATGCTGAGCTTTGGGGCAGTGGCAGAGGGAGCAGCACAGCCCAGGGACGCTCCCACAGCAGGGGAAGTTTCCCCCGCGACAGGGAGAGGATCCACCTGCCACTGGAAGACCCGGCCCGGCAAACTTTTGTCGTAGGTCACAGAGAGGCTGTAGAAACCGTCAGACCTCCCAAATCAGCGCCCTCGTCCCCCCTTTCCCTTCCCTCCCCTGGCCGGGCTCGTTATTTCTCCCGCTCCGCCGCCCACGGCCGCAGCTCCCGCGGGGACAGGCACGGTAAGGGCAGGCAAAGTTTCCCAGCGCCCTGGCCCCCGCAGGAGAGGGCACTCCCCGCCGCCGCCCTGCCGGGAGGGGGCCAGGACCCCCGCCCCGCTGTGCCGTGCCGTGGTCTCACCATGTCGTAGACGTTCAGGATCACCAGCTGGTTCGCCATCGCCGGCGGCCCGCGGGCGCCCC